>OZ023233.1:30817651-31367841 GCA_964006365.1 Trididemnum miniatum
AACAAGCATGCTTACTATAGCAACTGCAATTGCAAGGAGTTTTGCGTTGGATCCCTGGTACAAACTCTAAAGCACTGATCAATTTCCAGAAGGAGTCCTTCCAACAAAACGAGATGTTTTGCAAAGAAATATTTCATGAACAAAATTGGCATGGCAAAAATGCAGTCCAAACTGTTTCAAAAGAACTTTTCAAAATATGGATTCGATCGAACGTGCGTACAGCCAATTTCCTAAAGAGTTTTCGATCTTGCCAATGCGTTCAAGAAAATCAAGCGCTATTCCACATCCAAAAGAGGAGCTGCATTTTAAAAAAGGGTGGAGGACTTTATCAATGATGTAGACGACTTGTGCGATGCGTTTTACCAAAATGAACAACACCGGAAGACACTGAAAAAAACATAGGCTACAAACTGAGTATGAACGAATCCGCCTGGAACTTCCGTCATGATCAATGTGGTCCAAGAATCGAAAAATGTTGTAAAAATACCTATACTCAATCTGATTTAAAATTTAATCGTAGGATGAAATGAAAAATCTCGAGCGAAAATCATTACTGTCAGCCATCGACTTCCATTTCACATGCAGCAGCATAAAGCGACGATGCGGTTACAACATCTAACTCCTTTGAGTTCTCTCCATCGGCCAAAGGTGCAAGCATGCAAAGCCGGCAAGGTTTAACCTGCCTTGCACTAATGTGTGAACGGTTTAATGTTTCTGACAGTGCGGGTGCTGCCATTGTGTCAGCAGTTTTAAATGATTTCGAATTGATTGGTGATGACAATTCAGCAGGAGACAATTATAGACTCTATTTTGAAACAGTTTGGACTGCATTTTTGCCATGCCAATTTTGTTCATGGAATAATCTTTGCAAAACATCTCGTTTTGTTGGAAGGGCTCCTTCTGGAAATTGATCAGTGCTTTAGAGTTTGTACCAGGGATCCAACGCAAAACTCCTTGCAATTGCAGTTGCTATAGTAAGCATGCTTGTTGCAATTGATGAAGTTATAGTCAGGAACTACAGGAAAACACCGCAAACACCAACTAAAATAATTACAAGATAGGTCTAAATACAATAATTAACTTTGGAATACGTGAATACGTATATATATGCTTAGCAAAATTAGCATACCAGTGTGCATTCAATAAAGGACACTGCCACAAAGCTTTGAAGAGAAGTGCAGTAATTTTGAATGCATGCAGTGAAGTACATTCACAGTTTCTCTCACTCTTCATTCGAATTATGGTTGTTGATTAAAAAACCCCACCAAGATAGTCATTCAAGAATGCTTAACTAGTTAACAGTAATGAACCTTCTTTGCTTAATATTCGTATTCAGTATTATTTAGTCAATTCAGAGCAACAACAGACATTGATAAAAGTGCGAGATCATGCAATACGCGTCAAAATTCACGAAATATGCTGTAGAACTAGCTAAAATCAGGATTTTTTGAAATAACTCAAATTCCACTCGCTATGGAAGGAAAAGTTCGCTTAAAACAGATAGAAACATGGGTCTTCTGAATCTTTTGAGCCATTAATTAGCTTTCTACGACCAGTAGGAGAGAAGTTAGAGCAATTTTGACAAAAATTGACCCCACGTGACCTTTGACTTCAGGTTGGAGGCTCAATTGAGGGGTAGGAGGACCAAAATTGATTTCATGGTTGTTTTTAGCGCCAAAGCCAAGTGTTTCATCATCTTAAACACAAATCCAAAAGATTAATTAAAATTCACTCCACCCTACTCAGTATCTCACCACAATGCGAATACTGTAATAAAACATACCCGTTGTCACTGTGAAAAAATAAAAGACGTTATTTTAAGATAAGTTTCTTACACCCATTTGTCCATCACCATTAAAATCGTCTAGCAAAAGCGCACTTTTTCGTTCGCAGATGCTCTTGCGACAGCATCATATTTTGAGATCGGGCGCGTTAACTGTCGATTGACAACATGGCCAGTGAAGAACCAATCGGATGGCCGAGTGGATAGAGCGTCTGCTTCTGGATCGGTAGACTGAGAGTTTGATTCCGAGTCGAGTCAAACCAATGACTTAACATTTGTTATTCACAGCTTTCCTACAAGACATTCAGCATTAAAGGGATAGTGTTAAGCAAGCCGGCAAGTTCGCTTGTTGTGCCGTTGGGAAAAATATTTAACGGGATTCCTCCATCAAAGTGTCGTAGACAGATGGCCGGCAACTTTTGAGCGAGCTAGTGTAGCGCCCTACTGCTTTCTGTGATAGGTGGATAAAAATGCCAATAAATGAAAAGTAAAAAGATGGTCTGCAGTCTGCCATATGAGATCTATTAAACGTTTTAATAAGTTACATTTTTTTGAAGCTTTGTTCAGCACTGGTAACAGTAAAGGTATGGGACAGCGGGTGCAAGCACACTTTATTTAGGCCATTTTAAATTGTCGGCCCATTACAATTTTCAATCACGAACGATTGAACGCTGTTAAGGGACATACATGGCGAACAACACATACACAAAACCCTTCGCACTTCCGCTTGTGCCGAGCGCCTGGCGCGAAAGCTGCGAATACTATTTTTAAAGTCGTTTGTATGACCCGACTGGGAATAAAACCCCCCAGTCTACCGGCTACCAAGTAGACGCTCTTAAGCGATACACCAAACGCCGGTAGACTGGCAACAGTAACAACGCATTTTGTAAATTCGAGGAGCAAGGCAAGCGAACACTTATTAGCATACTATTGAAATATAGGTTCAACGGTATTGAAGGGAGACAGCCAAATGTACTTGACCGTTCTAATCAGCCACCATTCCGTATATATATCAAACACAATAGGCTCTAGCCGTGATTCGAACCCGTCGCAAAGAATCTAAACCTGCGTGCGGTACCGCCTGACATGTCGCTGACAATGGCTGTTCAGTGTTCACGCACGAAGCTGCTAGAAGTAAACAGCAATGAAAAGACTGAAGCGACATCACATGCCAGCTTAAAAGTTTCTAAATTTAAAATGCAAAATCCTACTACCTTCTTGGCCGAAAAGCAGTGGCGTAGCTACCCATTAGATCTTATGGATTAGGCTACAGGTAGTAGCACGCATAATCGAAAATGTACGAAAAAAATGCGTCATATTTGGTGAACACTCAGATTTAAGGGGCAGAATATTTAAACAAAATTTGCCTAAGATTTTTTCAAAAAGTACTAAAATGGCCACTACAGTATGTAAATTTTCAAAAATTTTCTGGGGAGCATGCCCCCGGGCCCCCATAGAGCCTTTTTCATTCTCAATGTGCTTCAAAATAACTCTGCCGAAAAAAACACACACATGAAAATATGTCCAAATTTAGTGCCGCCTCTCCGAACAAATTTTTAAATAGGCCTATGCCGCTGACATAAAAAAAATTTTTCAAAGGGCTGATTACATTTTTTTTTTTTTTGTTTTTGTATTTAGTTAACATTCAATCTAATTCAAAATTTATTTCGGCAATGCACTGTTTTCGTCTCTACTTATTTCGGCAATGTGCTTATTTCAGTACTGTGCTAATTTCACTGCAGAGTTTATTTCAATGCTGTAAGTTCTTTCAGCGTGTGCCCAAAACCTTGACAATATACCGTGCTATTAAATAAACTTTTGGAAATCGCGTTGATACGATATTGTTTACATTTGGCTAATCAACTGAAAAACGCGATATTAAAATGATTGCTACAAGCACATGGAGTTGGCCGAGTGGTTGGTGCATTGGGCTCCGAAGCTGGCTTCGCGGGTTCGATGCTCAACTAGGTCATCTCTATGATGCATGTACTTCACTACCACAAAAATTCCAAGCTGCAATAAAGTGGCTTGAAATAAGAAAAAAAAAAAAAAAAAATGATTGCTACAAGTTACAAAGTTGATTTTTCGTTGTTTCTGTCTCAAATTATAATCTTATGATTAATTAGCAAACTAGCGTTAGCTTCCGCAAACGAAAAACTAAAAAATAAACGGTCGATCGGGCCTGCCAGTAACCAGCCAACCGGCGTTGATTTTGAATTTTGCCGGTCGGGTCGAGAAAATCCTGAGCGGTTCCATCTCTGGCACGAGGCGCCGCGTGACGCGCTGGCATATCACAGAAAGGGAAATTTGCACTTCTCACCGCGGGCCATCTTCCAACGTCACCTATGAGGTGATAGCATTGACGTCGTTAGGTTTTTTTTTTAATTAGCAGGACCTTCACCTGTAGTTCTATTATACCTGCTTTTGAGCTTTTCGAAACACAAAACCTGTCATGGACAAATTATTGCTTATGCAGTACGTCCAGCAAAATGAGTCGCAAAGACTCTGCGATAAACCACGGTCAGGCGACATTGATTTCTTTCATCAATTTTCTGCAAGGTGCAACTTTGATGTAATCAACGCAAAAACGTCCATTGGCGTTGCTAGCCAACCGTGGTACAGGGTAACTTATGGCTTACAAACGAATGCGAGTGCAAACTCATTTATCGGTCACAAAATGCCAATGGCAGCTGTCCAACTAAGTAGCAAATAGAATCAAATGCCTTGTTCTGACCATCCCGTACGACATAATTGGCGTGGTTATCTGAAAATGCACCATTATAACTTACTTCTCTACTGAAATATGGGTGACTACTACAAATGAAAACGAAGCTGTGTTCATCAAGCCGCAAACGCTACAATGGTTCATTTATACAGACATACTCATTGCTTAGGGTTAAGCCCATTACCATACGCTGAAGCGCGAATCGCATTGGCGAATTCCATCTCCAAAACTTCTCACACCCGGGAACATACTTACAAACGTAGAAGACTAACCTCGGACAGGTCAAATCGGACAGAGCGTCGCCAACGGCTCGCCATCGCTTCTTTGTTTTGCCCAACTCGGAATCAAATGGTCTATCGCTCCTACGCAGACGCTCTAATAAGTTGACCATCTGTTGCAGAACGCTATGCAAACAGAACAAGAGATGCATTTTACCGCAACACAGATAATTACAAAACCAACTAAACTTATGACATAATAGAATACCACTACAGTACTACAAAAAACTATTCTTTCCAGTAGCACTCATTACACGATATAATGAGTGGCAAAAAGGCTAACATCAAGAAACATACAGCTTAAGGTGTTTTATGATTTCATCACTTTCCGTTTTCTTTTTACGATTACCCTATTTTCTGATGGGATTTGGGACGCTGACTACGAATTTGGCATTGGGTTCTGATTAACTTTTTTAAGATAAACAGTGCCTTTAAGAAAATTTAACATCCCTAATACCATAACCAGATTTCAAAACCCGAAAGAGGACAAAAACATTTGGGTTCAGTAGACAAGCAAGGCAACAATGATTGACAAATTAACTGCAAAGACCCATGGAATTGGAATCTATTAGTAATCCAACCAAACTCTCAGCAACAACATTGACACTAGACACATGAAATACATCTTACGTAATTCACTTTTGCTACGAAGAAGGAAACGTACCCAGCAACTTCTGTGTAGAAAAGCTATATCCTTTAAAATTTCATTAACGTCCTTCATTGCAAAGCATAGCGGGGCATATAAAATTCTCTGCTCTTTCTGCTTCCGCTTGTGTCATTTGTACGCAAGAACTGTGCATCCACTGACCACATCGAGCGCAAGCTATCCAATCAGGTAAATCCAGATCTTTACACAAGAAGCATTTTTCTTTTTTCCTTTTTGATTTTAAGCAATTCCCGGCCAAAGCAGAATATATTTCTTTACGAAAATTCTTGATCGAGTTCCAGGAAGAACAAAGATCTTTTCCGTCTGCTATAATTTTTGCATGTAGACACACAAGTACTCCACAGCTCGAACCATCACGTTGCATTAATCTTCTTGGACATTCAACCGTAGAAACGGAACTGTCTAACTTCTTGCGCAAAAGCACATTGGCAATGTTTTTCGCACTTGCAACATACATACTAGTTGCAACACAAGGCTCTTCAGCAGGGTCCAAGTACATCATCTTCTGTTGCGCTATGTCAACGACAATCAATATCCAGTGAAAATTGGAGGGATTCCACGGAATAAATATGAACTTTTTGCAAGTCAAATCGACATTTTCCCACAGTTTTTTGATAGAACCGCCTTTTTCAAGAATCTGATTGATCATTGAAGATACGTACAAGTATAGCTTGTTGGATTCGCAAATGCACCATAAGTAACTGTTGATTATTTCATCGTATAACCAACCGCATCTGAACTGCTTGTCACGCACTTTCAACATTGCAAGCTTGCCTCTTGAAAGTTTCGTTTCAAGTGATTTCAACTGCAAAAGCGAAACCAAATGAGGTCCATTTTTTAATAAACATTTGTCAAGACGAGCAGCTGTAACTGAAGCAATATGCGGTGTAATCGATAGGTAAGATTGCGCTGTTGGTGTGTGCTGTTTCAAGCCGTCTTACTTGCTAACTTTGAACCAAGCACTTGAACTGATGAAACGCGGGGCTCAGCAGGAGGACGAGAGTGAGCTTGCACACAAGATGGAGTTTGCTTACTGACGAGGAGCAATTTCTTCATACAGCTTTTACCTTGATCACATCTCTTGGTAAAGCGATTCATCCTGGCATATTTTCTTGGCAAAAAGTCGCAAGGGTAGATGTTCTTTCGTTTCAAGTGTGGTGGCTTTTTTTCAACATCTGCAATGATTCGAAGCCCAGCATCGTGCTTACAGGAGCTCATCAGTATCTTGACAATATTCTGCAGCTTTGATTCAGCTTCTTTCAAGACCGTGCGTGATGTGACATCAAAGGACATGTTTCGAATTTCTGTCATCAAACCATTGATGCGATCTATTATTTTCTTATTAGGTTTATCCGTATCGTGATGGAGATTGTCCGTTGCAGCAACACTTTCGTTTAGGCCCAAATCATTCAACGAAGCGGCAGTGATATCATGGCTTGCATCTAGGATGTGCACTGACTCTTCGTTTGTGGAAATAATACTATCATCCAATATCATAACAGGAGATTCTTGGTACCACTCGGGTAGCGCTGACCAAGAAAGATCAGGGTAAATTCGAAAAAGGCCAAACATATGCCTGCATGGTAAGAAATGATAATGAAAGTCTGGACAGGTGCACTTTGGCACACTGTTTGGGTTGTCAAACGTTATGGTATAAACTTCCTCGGTGGAGCAACTTTTGACATAAAATACATTCGCTTTTCTGGTAACAGCATTTTCTTTAATTTCAGAAGAGGATCTCAATCTAGTCATGCAATCACAAATCAATTTTGTAGGTCGATTGCGAAGAAAAGCGGGTACGCTGAGATTGTAGCTTCTATAACTTTCCGATGCAGTGATGTTTTTATACCTGTAACTGAAGTAAAAGCAATAACTTGCACCTTAAATGGAATATAATTCTATGTATCATATGATTAACATGCCTTATGAAGACCGTAAGTCGAAATTCATGGACAGTTAGGCATAACACAAAACGAATTGCTTGTTCATTCAAATTTACAATAGCCCAACGATATAATCCTAGTAATTTTTGCTTGCTAACCACATTGGTATCCAAACAGACGGCCTGGTGGATGGACCGTCAGCTTTTAAAAAGGTTGACTCGGGAGTTCAAATTTTAGTCGGGTCAAACCAATGGCTTAAAATTTGGTATTTGCAGCTCCCATGCTAGGCATCAGCATTAATCGGAAGTATGAAAAACAATCCAATAAGTTTTTGTAGTGCCCTTCAGGGATGTCCAACCTGCGGCCCACTTGATGTGTGGATGCGGCTCACTCCTGACTCAGCACTTAATGCGTAGATGCGGCCCACTATCGACTCATGAAAAATGTTTTTAGAATATCTGCAGTGAAAACTGGACGTTTGAGTTACACTGGTGGCTTTGCGGGACAGCCATTCAAGAAAAGCTTGGACATCCCTGCCTTTGGATAACGCATTCCGCGGGATTCGTTTCTCCAACTTCAAAGTGGTAGAAAGCTGGCGGCCTTGGCGGGCCATGCAATCTACCAGTCGTGGATTTCCAGTCTCACCAAATGCATGCAAAGCATCTGGCTAGCAAACATATTTGCTTAGCCTGGATATTGAAATTTGCTCAAACGAAGCATTGTAGGCAATTGCGACTAACAAGTGCATCGGTGCAACAATCGATTCAAGCATTGCATGCAATTCCGTAATTACCGTTGCCAAGCTTCTGGAAGAAATTCTTGATGAATGACGCTTACAAGACCTAACAAAGACTTGTCCGTACGAAATCGAACATGGCACTGCTTAAGAGTGCGATTTTGTCGCTCCACGCCGTTGTTCGTTCGTACAAAAACTCGCAGTTTGTCCACCTGATATAGAGACATCCACCGCTTCAAACAAAAAACAAATGGAGGTGAACACGTGGAAAAACTATTACAAAACATTAACTTTCTTCTTTCTCAGCTAACCAGATATTAGTGAAATACTTACGAAGCTTGCTGTTACTTTGCCAACATTCATGTGAAGTTAGATTGCTCATAGCCTCTTTGTAAGCTTCAACATCATCGGCTTTCGCAACGGAACGCATAAGCAGCAGAATTGCATCCCTATGGGAACCAACATTGTTTTCCTGCTTTTTCGTCCATCGTTCCCAAGCCTGCTCTCGGTGAAAGTCACAGATCAATACACGACTATCTATGAAATAAATGTTAATCAATAGAAATACCCATGAACTGCCAGCAAATGATATAATACTTAACTGCACTTACATCCAACTAAGCATACTTAAATCCGAATAATATGTTATTACCTGCAAAGCACGTTTCTATAGCCCGAATCTCCGCATCACATTTATCTGTCATAAAATACTTGGGATTCCACTCAGGATTCCATTTCTTTAAAATCTGCAGTGCCTCGTTAATGTCAGCCTCAGTTTCGTTCTGAAGAATAAATGAAGCAGCAACCGAGTAGTTGACATTCGTCTTCACGCACAAAAAAAGAGGCAAAGCGTATTTGCAAGTTTTGTACGTAGCATCTAACTGACAAATATCTTGGCCATAGCGTAACAATAACGGCTGCTGCCATGCCATTTGATGAACAAACAACATTGTCTGGTTGGCTTTAACCAAGGGCACATTTTCATCCAATGAACTGCTCTCAACTTCGCTGACTGAACCGTCGCTTCCAGCAATGTACTGACGGAAAAACATTTTGTCATTGACATCTCCAGTGGATAGCCACTTATTTATCAAACAACTGACATTTTCTTGATCCATTTTGGCCAGCTTTCGTTTGGAAAATGCCAAGTTGTAATGATTGCGAATATCCTCCTTGGTGGGAAAGAAGCGCCGATTTAGTTTTTCTGGAACTCTTTCGTTTTTGAACAGACCATTGCAAACGAAACATTCAAGAGCCCTTTGTATCTCTCGTAAATTGCAAAGACCGTCATTAACCAGTTCATGTACTTTGGACATAAGCCGTTTATCCACAGGCAACTGGAAAGCACACGCCTGTTAAAAAATTTTCTTTTTAGTATGTAACATAAACAGTCAAACATGTAACTGAAACTATTGAAAATGACGAACCTCATTTCCACTGAGTATTGCACAACCTTTGTTTACTCTACATTTAACTTTAACCACTACGTAATTACTTGAAGCTCCTTACGTTGGAGGATGTGGCACGAAAAGGTGGCCGTGAGCGACAATACTCTTTTAATGCAGTGCATCATCGTAAGGAGTATGTAACTTTGTTTCCACGTGATTTAAAACAATCAACAATACACTGTATGTCAACGAAAAGCAAAAAGCAGTGTGGAAAACAACTAACCTCATTTCCCTCGGCAACGTGCTCAGAATGATCACCACGCGAGGGCAGCTGCACACAAAAAGCAGTCTTTTTTGAACTTGTTTGCTCGCCATTGGCAGCCGAACACCGAATAGCTCTTTCCGCCTTAATGGCTGCTTCCGCTTCTAGCGACGGTAACTGCAAAACTTACATTTAGACAAAAACTTAATTGATAAAAAAATGTGAAAGACGACATTGCATATATTTCGATCAGAAAACATTATGATCTATTCATTTGGATCAAAATATATTTCGATCAATTACGATGTGGTGTAGCGGCAGTTTGTTGTTGCCGTTACAAAATGAACTTACATTAAAAGCTCGCTTAACTAACTAATAGTAAAACACATTCTAAAAATTATCTCCTGATGCAAATACAAGTGAAATCATTAATAAAAATTAACATTCCAGAAGCTAACAAATCCAAACAACCCAAAGCGCGGCATCCCATACACTCTTAAGCCTGCAGTGGAATCACATATACATTATCTCGTGATCGTTAGCATTTGCACTTACTTTGTACTGTTCAAATTTCTCAACTTCTGCAATTGCAATAGTAGCAGAACAGCCAACCTTTTTCGTGTTTTGCACGACGAGGCGTTTCGGAATAACTTCGTGATCAAGCAACTAAATTCGTATTTGCTTTCACTTTATACGTATTTGCAACAACAGTACACATTTTGCTACAAGTGATGGCAGAGGAAAGCTGCTTGGTCTTTTGGTCAATTCGCAGGGACCTTGCCATTGTCGCATTTTTTATTGTTGTTTACATGGTACCAAACGAAAGCACCGAGCAAAATATACACGATAACCAAAAAGAGCTTATGTCAAATTTGTATAAAAATTTTGTGGACCTCCGCATGAAATGTTTTCTTTTCAGTTGACCACGACATGGTGGTGGAACAACATTACTGTATCACTCCATAGTCCATAAGTTAAGTACCATATTGTTGGATTAAACTTTGTAGGTTGTTCCTCAAAACATGAAGCCTGGACAAACAACCAAAAAAACATTTTAATGTATACCCTATTAAATTTTCCTCCCGTTATGTTCATGTGTTCTGCCGCAGCATCTTCCGTACACTTCGTGCACTGACGATGCCGGATATTACATAATATGTTCAATTTGAAATTGATCATTTTTTTGAAAAGTGCTAGCTTTTCTTACGTGTGATGCAATCTTTTTCCGTTTTCTGTTTTTTTTGTGCGTTTCTGTCTTTGCCGCGGCGACACTCCATCATATATCGTTCAACGGTCACGTATGGAGTACAGGTCGTGCGATCCCATGTGATCTCAAGTCGCGCTAAAAGATAGCGAGTAAGTGAAATTATCATGGTCGCACAGTTTTGAAGAGGTGAGCTAAGCGTATCAGATTGAAATGGTCCTAATCATCAGCACTGGACAGTCCATTGAGATGAATTCATTCTATATTACCGCTTATTGACAAAGTGACAACTACCGTTTAACATAATCTTTGTGCACAACTACACATGCATTCAACTTCAGTACGAAATTGCCGTGTGCCGATGAGCTGTCAACGTACGAGCATTGAACATGAAGTTATTCGTAGGGCAGTCTAACGATCTCCGGCTAGCAACCATCAGCACAAATCTAAATGCCACCCTTACAGTTGCAGTATTGTACAGCAAGAGGACGTTGCTGAGAGTAGAAGAAAAAACCAGAGTTTGCAAGGAATATTCAGCATAGAAGAGTTTATAAATACCTTTAGAATATCAATAAAAAGGCTTTCGGAATAATAAATGAGCAGGCCATACCTGGTCGCGATTTGTAGTGGCTTGAGCGAATGTACTTTGAATACGTCTCTATCTCATGATCGTGAACAATCTTCATTGCATCCACGAACGAAGACGTCCACTGCAAAGAAATCGCAAACGTTATGTGAACCAACTCCATAAAAATTTACGGCATAGCCCTGTAGCGAGAAACAACTGAAAAATAAATATACGTTTTCGTAGTTTATGAAGGCAGACGCATTTTTTCCTAATAGCAGAATAGCACAAAAAATGCTTTGTGTTGCATGCTGGTACAAACTTGAACCAATAGCGCAAGTAAAAACATATGGATCCATTATTTCTTGCAACGATATGGTACAATGAAGATGTAATGGTTGTGGAGTCTGTCATATTTCATGCAGCAACATTTTGCAGTGTTCAAAGCTTAATAAGGTAAGAGTCGCATATATCAAACGATAAAACTTATTATGAAGTCAGGATGCATATCATAAATACGCTTTTTTAGTGCACTATACACTACAGTATACACAGGTAAAAAGTCTGAGCACTACTGAAAGTAATCAGCAACATCCTAATGCACAAAATACCTGAACGTCACCAAAAAATCGTGGACTTGCAACTTTCTGAAAACACAAAACAAAAACAAGTAAACAATGAAACATCATACGTTGCCTGAGTTGCATATGCAGGAATGTAGAAGAATTTCGAACTACAACGCAAGTTGCAACGGCTATAAAAGCAACTGAAAGCAAAAGCAAGCTTTGGTGCTGCAATGCATGCATGAACATACCGACACAAACGCAGTAACTATGGATGGTAAAGTCGCAGGATATGTGATGTAGCACTCGCCCGTCGACAACTTTTCTTTTGAACGGTTATCATCTTTCAGCTTCCTGCTAGCAATTTTACGACTATAGCGACTGGGCACATTCTTAATCTGGCAAAGCAAAAATTCAACCAAAACAATGTTTTATTCCGTACATATATACATATTTGTGATGTCAAAGACTAAGCGCAAGGTTATAACACTAGCAATTACAGCCAGGGGTGGAAGTACGTTACAGTACGCATGATACGTTAATGAACCGTACTAAAATAAATGTGTCGTACCGTAATTACGTAACGTAACAAATCGAAAAATAAATACGTACCGAACTTCCGTAACGTACTAGCCTCGAAATTTCCAAGCGTAACGTACGTACGTACCGTATCGCGGTACGGTACGATTTTTTGCGTACCGTACCTCTTCGTACTTCAGCGTTAAGGTCCTGGATAGTGGACACACAAAAATATTTGTGGTTTTAATAATCATTTTAGAACGTTATCGTTATATTATTATTTGCTGAGGAGTTACCTCAGCCAGGAGACAGCCAAGGAACCTTGCAATTTTCGAGCCAAGCTGCCACCTGCCTACCACTCAAATATGGGAGAGTCCCTTTAAGTGCTTTTTCCCGACGACACAAGTGAAGTTGCTGGGCTACTGGCTTGCTCTCCACACTGTCCCTTCAATGCTGAGCGTCAATCAGGGCAGCTGTGAATACCAATTTTAGAGTCTTTGGTTTGACCCGACTCAGAATCGAACCCTGAGTCTACAGCTCCAAACGCAGACGCTCTATCCACTAAGCTTTAAAGATTAGGCGAAGTTAATCATAGTGTATTATGATTTGTTATTTTTTTAATTTTTACGCATTTGCCAGATTCCGATCCAGTGCGTGAGTTTTAAAATTGATTAAACCTTTTCTAGAAAAAAAAGTGAACAAACTTGTGAAAGGAGGTTGTTGAACTTAGTTAGTAGGCCTATATAACACTTGTGGGGCACGCCTTTCTTTGGTAGGCTACCGACTACCGTACGCCAAAAAGTTAATATAAAACAACTGCTAATTATAAATCACCAAAAGCATCTCTGGAACGAATATATTAAAATTATAAGAACATAAAATCCAGTTACACACTGGTAGGGTATGCTTATAAAAACATAAAACCTTTGTAGTTTCAACACAAAAGCTTAGTTGTTTTAACGGAACTGCTTAATGCAATGCATAGCTAGCTAACCTGTGATCTACCCAAGCCTGCACGTTTTCTACAGTTGGGGATAAAAGTTTAATGGTCGTATCACTCGTATGCACCAATGTGGTTAACTTGCGGTTAAATTAACAATGGTTAACTCATAACGGTTTGGGCATGTTTAACTTAACTGCAGGTTAACCCGGTGGTACATAGGTACATACGACCCTAAAACCACTACCGGTACAAAAAAATAGCATTTAAACAACATGAGCATTATCGTGCGATGTTTACATAAAAAGCATTCTAGAAAATTGATGCCCCCAATAGGTACAGTGTTACATGATATTTTAGAAGCTGCAAAGCATAAATGCATGAAGTTGGAGACGTGATAGCAGTTAGGAATGCAAATTGACCCTGGAAAGAATATTGCTAACTTCTAAAATATTTTTTCGCACCGATGTTGCACACCTATAGGCCTACGGAATAGCTTTGCGATAGCTGGTGAAGAACCGGCTAGCTCCCATAAAAGAAAATGTAAAAGAAACGAAAGTAGAGGGAAATCATATCAAACATGCAAAAGTTACTTCAAGTGTTACAACGAAGTATCATGACAGCATCAATAATGTCATTTTTCAGTTTCATCCGTAGATCATCCAAAATGTATTTGAGTCCAGAAAAGGTCCTCTCTACGCTGACTTGCGTCACTGGTAAAGCCAAAATTGTTAACGCAACATCTTGCAATTCTGGTGGGCCGTTTTGCGACCACCAAAGCAATATGTTCACATCTTTTTGAAGTCGATTCTTTTTTCCAAAATCACTGATTACATCAAAAATGGATTCATTTTCGTTTCTAATAATAGAGTCATTGGCCTTGAGTAAAGTTTCCAACAAATTTTCAGCTCGTTGTTCTTCCTCGACATCGTTAGAACTGCTGGAACTCACACTCGAGCTAGAAACTTCCACTACAGGCAAAACTTCTTCATGGCTTTCGTCCGAAGTCATTCTCTGGAGCTTTTTCCATACGCTCAAAACGTGACGTTGAGCGATGGATTTTTGATCTTCGGTCAATAACTTTTGCTAACGGAGATCAAGAAAAACGGCAGCAAGAAATGCAGGATTTTCCATAATAGCCGATTCACGAGCAAGCATGGCTCGTAAAAGCTGATTTCTCGTTGACCCAGTACTTGAACTCAGAACAAGTCTTGTTTTAACCCACTCTCCAAGTAATTGACCAGCGGTAAGAGACTTGTATTGAAGAACTTTGGTTAGCTGATGCATTGGTTTCAATGCAGCTGCCATTTCTTCAATCGAAGACCAATCGCTATCACTCAGCAGCAGCGCTTCATTAGTCAGGGCTAAATATATCAGAAACTCTTTGCCATTAATAAGGCTTTGAAGCATCAGAAAGGTTGTGCCCCAGCGTGTTTCGCAATCAAGTATTGGCAACGTATGTTTTTCTCTTTGGAAAACAAGTCTTAAGTTTTGAGTTCTAGTTTTCTTGACCACTTTTCGAGCTTTTTCTAAAACATTGCGAAAATTTGTTTCCTTCAAAACATCATTGACGGCTAGCTGCAATGTATGGGCTGCGCATCTCATTGAAATGATGCTGAAGTTGTAACGTTGGTCCAAACACGAGAGATGAGAAACGTCTTGAATTGCATTATCAACAATTACTTCCACTGTGTGTATGGAATTAGCTTCATCCTCAGCTGTTTGGTAGTCCACATCACCTTCATCAAATTCATCACTTTCACTAGAACTATTCTCCACAAAAATGTTGACAAGGGTTTCTTGCTCAGCTGCTTGTGAATCTTTGCTTAGAAGATCAACAGATTTTAGTACGTTGGCACCATTATCGGTTGTTACTGAGTAAATCTGGGTAACTTCTACTGATATAGCCAATAGTGAGTTTATAATCATGGATTTAATTTCCGCAGATGTTGATTGTACAAACATCTCTTTAACACAGAGAGTAAATACCTCAAGTTTTCCATTCAAAACAGTTTGAATGTTGATTCCAATGAAATGACGACCTTTACGTGTGCATAAGTCAACTTTCAAAGAAAGTAAATGACCTTTGACCATTTTTTTCATTTTGGTGATTCTCTCTTTAGCCATTTTTAAGGTGAGTTCACGTAAGGGTTTGCGATTTAAACTTACTCCAACTTTGCTCAGCACTGGGTGCAACATTTTCTGCAGTGCAGATTTTTCAAATACCGAGAACGGTAATCCGTTTTTTGTAACTGCCTCAATAGCCAAATGTTGGATACGAGCAGGTGAAACTTCAAACTTTATAGTTTTTGATTTCTGCAGGCTTTGGTCAGTATCGGATATATCGCTATTTGATAGAAAATATTCATCAAGGTTTGAACTTCGACTACTTGACTGCTCAGTGCTATGTAAACGTTCACATGTTTTATAAAGATCAGAATGCTTTCGTTTAAAATGATCGGCTAAAGGTTTTGAGTGTACAGGAGAACCTTTGGTGGGAGTGTAATTGTAGTCGCAACCTTCAACATTACACTTTCCAAATCTATTCGCTCCATTGACAATTGTAAAATATTTATTTCCAATAAACTTACACTTAGCAGCACTCGCCATTTTTTCCTGTTAGCAAAACATATCATACCCTATATGATAGAAATGAAACAAATCTAGTAAAGCAAAAGTCTATGAAATACCAGTACTAGAGCAGGTGCATAATGTAGTCGAGTGGAGTGAAGTGGCTATTTGTCACTCCAGCTCCAATCCGATATTTTATTTTATATCTACTCTGACACCCATACAGCTAAGAAAGTTTGCTGTTGGCTGCATTAGATTTGAGCAGTGGTGGTCTACTCTAAAGTACCGGCATATAACATAGTATTATAACCATCATGATTAATTGTGCACATTATACCCATTCAATAATGTGCACAATCAGCTGTGGCCTACAATAGGGTTCGAAAGGGGCAGCCAATATTAGTACCCATAAGCAGTAACCACGGTTTAAGTAACTATTACAATTTGGTAATGACTAATGACGGACAATTGTCGCATTATCCCCTTCTTCAACCAACCATACGCTGCACCAGTAGTAGTACCGGTAGAACTACTTGGTAATCCTACCACCTTTCAGTTATTTGCGCAATCCACCGTCGCCTACTTTAGGGTTCAGCATAGGCGGGTGATAGTAACCATGATGACCTGATGACTGGGTAGCGACAGACGATTGTAATGTACACATTACCTCCACCTTTTACCAGTTTAGGCCTACTACACAGTAATAAGGCCTACAGATTTACATAATCTATCTCTACTCTCTAGGACTAGGTTATATGTTTAAACTAAAGGGCTTATCGGAAGAATGCTGAAAAAAGCAGCGTTCTCCAGGGTTGTATCTATGGCCTCCTGCCTGCTTCATTCTAGCCTAGCTAGCGCCTAGCCTACTGCCTATGGTAACAGGCTTACTGATTTTAAAAACTTAACAATTGTAATTCGGAATTCAATTAGCCTTTTTCTCATTGTAGACTTGTAGTTTTTATTTCACAACTGTATAGAAGCCTATTTTTGTTAGTGTTAGCACAAGCACAGCTTAGTACCAATACACGCAGCAGGTCTAACTTGTCTGGACAAGAATCATTGGCATGGACTGCACAAAGCAGAAAGCGCATGGCATCACAGGACACAGATTGCACAGTCAGGGTTGCCAGTTATAATTCGGGCATTCTAGCGAAAATTAGAAAACTTCAAAATGACATTGGTGCAAATGCATAACCATTTACATTACCAAAACTCAATCAGCAAATAGATAATTGCGCCTTGGCAACGCTATCAAATTAATTGGTGCTAAGAGGCATATTTTATGATCGAGAGGTTGTGGTTGAAATCTCACCCAAGTCAAGTTGTTGTGTCCGAACGAGTACCTTGCTGTCGCCTATCGGACATCATAGATAAAACGGATATTTTTGCCGTAATTTAGACACCTGGAAAGTGGAAACCCTGGCACCAGTCAAAATTACGTTTTTAATGGCTTTCATACCGTATTAGGCCACGCCCATGGCATGCCACCATGATGCCACGTAACCTGGCAACTTCTGCAATAAATGGTCATTGGTCATCAAAACTACGAGCATTGTACCGGTACGTTACGTTCAGTACGCTTAGTACGTAACTTTTAAGACACGTACCTCCTACCGTACACGTACCTTACTCAAGCAATAAGTACCGTAACAGCGTAACGTACCTAACACAAAAGTTATTCATGTACCGTACAAACGTAACGTACTTTTGGGTGAATATAGGTACGTACCGTAACGTACTAGCGTACCGTACCATACCGTACTTCCACCCCTGATTACAGCAATGGCATCTACTAAATACATGTCGAATTGGTAAAGGGCCCAGCAAGCCAACATGCAAGCAAGTATGGTACGTACCTTGTAATCCACAAAAGTTGTAACCTCTGCAAGATGAAGTTGAATCTAGCCAATGGTCTTTCGGCAACCATCTCCTGATGAGACCTCCTACAATGTTACGTTTTATGCATGACAAGAACTTGGTATTAGATTGTCTTACTGGTTGTGTAGCTGCGTAAGGAATTAAAATTGCTTGACACCATTAAAGTTGGTGAACACACACCTTACTCTTCGGTTACGAATGTTTCATCATCGTCGCCATCCTCAAGCTGGTAAATCTTGTAAGTATTTGTTGTGCTGTTGTTTGTTGAATCCACTAATTGCGTACCCCCAATTGAAACAACAGTTTTGACTTTTTAATGATAGAAAATCTCAAAAACAAAATCAAGAAAACTTATCCAAAATATCGCTTGTGGTTTTTAACATTTGTCCTATAGCACGAGGAAGATTTTATTTCGAAAATCGAAAAAGCCTCACGGAAAGGCGATACACAAGTGATCAGTGGCGCATCAAACATAAATTTCATTTGCATTTTGCAGCAACCAATCACTTTTGGCAAGAGCTCAAACGCACCATTAGCATGATTCAAGACGTCATCCCAATAGGTACAAAATAAACACAACTGTACCTCAATGTCATTTTCAGTGGAAGTACAGAAAGTAGTGGTTGTATTAATAATGTAGGGAACTCCATCTTCTTTCCAGTAAACCTTTCCAAAAGTTCTTCGCTTTTCTACAAAATACAGCATAACTTAATAGAAAAGTGCTGTAACAGTAGCAGTCCAATTGTAAGTTTGATGAACATAATTCAATTTCGGTACTGCAAGGTGACACTTACTATGTAAACATGGATATAATCAACTTTTCTCCATGTTCAATGTTAAACGCTTGACCATCAAGCACAAAGGTTAGATTGACTATCAGGCACACAACTGTATGGATTTTCCTTCAAGAGACCCACTGCACTAATGCTGAAAAGCTGGTTTTTCCAGGCTTTATCCTAGCTGGTTAGTTCTTTAACAAAGAATCACAGCCTAGTTCCGTGCGTTTACCATCACCACAAATGATACTCTGTTGATCAGTCTGGTGGCGCACCAGCATTTAAGTGTTTTTGCTTGAATACTGCCAATGCCTACAATTACAAACCACCCAACTCATATCTACCACCACCAACTCATGTAGTGTTCCAGCCCCATGGTCTGTACGCTGTCGACTTGAACAGCCAGCACATGTTGGGCTAACTGGGTCTACAACTCCATCGACCCAGACGGAGAACACTAGGCTGACTGGGCATGGTGGGCAGCCCAAAATGCCTTTGCCCTACTATGCGTATGTCAATACCATAGCCTTATGAGTTAGAAGGTCAAAATTTCTTAGCCTAAGAATGAGAGAGCACAGGCATACCCTTATTACACTTCTGAGTTCTTCTCAAAACAAACTTTACACGATGTTGAAATTCGAATGTTTTGATGTACACCATAGCTTCTTCCAAAGAGCAGATCCAGTAACAAACCTGAGAACATAAAACAAAGTGTAACAAAGTAACCACTTAAATAGCTCATTTAACTTTATGCAGGTACGCTACGTTTGCGTACAACAGTTTTGGGGCTTTTAAACACTCAAAATAGAACATGGATTTATTCTAACAACACGAAAGGTAATCACAATCAGTGACTGTTTTAGTAAGCATTTATATGAGCAGACAAGGGACATATTCACACCTTAAGACACTATTAATTTTGTACAAACTCAAATTTATGCTAACGCACTCGCTTACTATGGTACCAGTACCTTAAATTGGGGTGCTTTTGTACAGATGTGCGACTTTTTTAAAGATTTTCATTGAGATTGTTGTTTACCTTTGCTTAGATTTGCACTTCAGTGTAAGTACGTTGCTTTTGACACAGTGGAAAACTAATTTTGAACAATGGATACACTTCTTCAAATATTTTGAAAAGAATTTCTTCCATTGACATTCCTGCCATGGAACAGTAAAAATAACTTTTTGTCTGGCAGCCTGGTACTCTGGCTACTGTACAAGTTGATAGGCTAATTTGCCAATACCACCGACCTCACATTACTATCGGATTCACTTAATGCTTTTTTTACAAGAACCCTTTGTCTCTTTTGCTTTGTTTTTTTGCTAAAATTAATTACTGAGCGGCGTTAATAAAGCCATCGCAGCCACTACTTCGCCTTAACCCTGCCAGTGCTCTAACCTTTTGCAAGCATTTTCATGCAAGTAATCACGAAGTTCAACTTTACCACTAACAGTCGCAGCGGAGCAGGCGACGACACAACCTCGATCGATTTTCGCATTGAGCTTCCAGACTACTAATATACCGACTATGGTATTACTTTGAAACTACCGCTAAAAATATAGGAAAATGCATACGGGTGGCCAAAGCTACACGGCTAACATCTACAATCGGTACCTACCCTACAGCATCAATAGTTAACATCTATTACTGAAAGCCAACTTTAGCATTTAAAGACATGCACATTGCACAACATAGCAGAAAGTTTAATTTAAACTGTAAAACCAATCATAAATTTACTTTTCAAATTTTATTACAAAAAGAAAAATTGACCAAAAGAAAAAGTAATTCAGACGCAAACCAGAAAAACAAGCTCAAATAACTGGGATCTCTTTCGTAGTTAATCGAAATAGCTGAAAAACAAAACAATACTTTAAACTTGTGGTAAAAAGTAGCATTATTAAATATAAGCAGATTTGCAAGTGAGGTTGGGCATTTCAGGTCTAAAGCAGAGAAAAATTTTGGGCCCAGTCAAGCTCGGAGTTAACAGACAAAGGATCATCGATTTTCAGCGCGTAATGCTGCAGCTAGCTGTGTTGACTTCGTGAACGCGAATCAATTTTGCGTGAGCATGAATCTAACTTGCGGCATCTTACCCGCGCAGAATACTTGAGATGCCAAAACATCAAAATTTACTGGCAGGCACGCAATCAGAATTTTCTCAAGATGAAAAGGGAGCTAACACAATTTAAGTTTTCTAGAAGCGTAAAGAACGAAACCAGCAATCTTGCTGCTGCATTATTCGCTTAGCGGCTTCGGTCGCTAGTTGACTTGGCCAATTTTCGCATAGGCATAGTGCAAAATACGAGCTTTTGATTTAGTTATGTTTTTCATACATCATTGAGTGGTTTAATTTTAGGGAATGGGATTGGTGTGATTTCGCTCAATCGCGAAAGATTCAATTATGCATGGAAGCATAGTGACATATCGTTTTCGTATCTCTACGACTGTATTTGCTTCTGGAGTTAATTGAGTCTCGATCTTTCCACGCTTTGAAAGTTGCGTTTCGAAAAATGTGATGCCATAATTTTTTTCTTCTGAGCCTATTTGGTTGGCGTTAAAATTGCATTTTGACAAAACAACAGCGCCACATCAACTCCTCGCGGACTTTGTAGTCACCCTGTCCAATTTAATTGGGCTAAAAGGAAACGGGTTTCGGCATCATAATCAAATTTTAATATTGATAAAAATCTTGTGGACTTGGCCAACTTAAACTGAACATATGGACACTGCACAGAATAATTGCGAGGTGCTGTGTTTCTCAAACGAGGGCCTTAAAAAAAAGTCACAAGTAGGCGCCACAAAGAGCTACCAAACCTTTATATTTTGACGTTTCAAACATACTTTTAGGAAAAACACGCTTTTTTTGAAGAGGGCCTAGAGCAGTGGTTCTTAACAACCAGGGGTGCGAGAAACGTTCCTAGGGGGTGCGGGGTTGATGAACATTAAGGTTGATTAGACCTAATCTTTTATAGAACATTTGAAGATTTTGTTGCTCCATACTTGATTTTGCGTCGGAAATTGGACTTCTGCGGACGTGGTGACCTTTTTTTGTTGCGCTACGATATTTTCCAGTTCTAAACGGCAGTGCGAGAATTGGTAGGTGATTAAAAAGGGGTGCCAGCAATTGAAAAGGTTAAGAACCACTTGCACAGAGTATAGTGGGTTCGGCTAAAAGATCCAAACCTAGACTAGGCTCACAAAAGTGTGAAAAACCTTACATAAGTCTGTTTAAGCTTGAAAAAAGGACCTTTTCAGTAAGGTTTTGCTGTTTACTGCAATTGAAGCTAGTAATACTATAGCTGTGTACCTCCTCCCAAAACACTTTGAAAAAAAAAATCGTAAATAATAATTAAATCAGTTGAAAGCAACAAGATTAAAGCGAAAATAATACATTTTCGCGTGAGAAATCCGCTTGCATACGGAAAGTAGGCTTGCAAATTTTTGTAAAAGGAAATGGGAGATACATGTTGGTCGCAATTGATATAAACACGCTTGAACCTTTTATCTGACAAATATCTTCTTTACACCAGGTTGGGTGTACGCTTGACGTCGTTTTGATGTCTAATTGCAAGTTACTCGAACAAAAGATATTGGCATCAGTGCAGACTAGAAACACTATTTCCACTTTGAGCCCAGATACAGTATAACTAATTCGAGACAGAGATCCAAACGAGGAAATTCCTGTCTTTAGTTCACAAGTTTCAATCAATTACAATTTCCTAACAGAATTCAGTTCCAACATTTTCTCGTAGTAGTACCTTAATGTCATCCAAATAAACTTTTTTTGAAAGTGTCTCTGTTGCCATTAACGGCAAATAGACCTAAAAGCTATTTTGCTATCTCACGCTTGGTGCTCAAAAACATTCATGAGTACCAACAGCTCAGTTGGCCAAGTGGTATAGAGCGTCTGTCTCTTGAGCTATAGACTCGGATTTGATACCGAGTCGGGTTAAACCAATCACTTTCAAATTGGTATTCACAGCTTCCCTGCTTGACGTTCAGCATTAAAGGGACAGTGTGCAGAACAAGCCGGCAAGTTTACTTGTTGTGCCGTTGGGAAAAGCACTTAGCGGGATTCCCCCATCTTGGTGCGGTAGACAGACGGCTGGCAACTCCTAAGCGAGCTCGTATAGCGCATTCATTGCTTTCTCGTGATAGAGGGATAAATATGCAACTAACTCTAACAAAGCTATATGAGATTATTTTTCAAATTATATTGAACTGAAAATTCAACAGTGATTGAGGAAGACTGCGAAGTGAGCTTGCGCTTTTCGAGTCAGCAGCCACCCGTTATATACGTCAAATGCGATCAGCTCTAGCTGCCAATTGAACCCGTCAGTAGGATCTGTCACCTGCGGGCGGTACCGCTAGGTCATGTCGCTGACATAGTCGCTGTTATGAATTGATCTATGTACGGCGAAATAGACGCAGAAACTATTTTGCCGTTAATAGCAAAATAGACACTGTCTTTTTTTTATGTAAAAACTGCACTTATTAGGCTTTGCATTATGAAGTTATTCATTTTATTGTTAGTTTTAAGAGCATTTCCTAACAATTTTTTATGATGCGATGGTAATTGAAGATGAAGATAAGAATACATATTTATGATGTAATAGCAATAATTTCATGTTGGGTTATGCGAAACATTTGTCAGAAAGTACCGCTAATGTAGTAAACTGAAAAAAGAGCCGGTTCAGAATTAATCTAATGTAAAATTGCAGTAACCTTTACACTTGCTTTTGGATTCTTTCCATACCTGTACTCCTGCCAATGTGAAGTTGTGATCAATGATGCAATGAAAAATTACGTTTGGCCAAGTTAGCATTTCAAAATTATGAAATCACTGAATGGGAAAATATTAAAGAGAGTTTGTGTTTCTTTGATGACTGATTTATTGTTTTGGTGCAACATCTTAATTTATGTGGATTAATTGTTGAGAACTAATCTATTTTTCAGAGTGAGAAATTTTATATAGCTTTGCGAGGCAAATGCAGATTCAGTGAACTGGAATGTTAATGACTGACGTATTGTTTTGGTGCAACATCTTGATTTATCGGGAACAATTGTTAAGAACTGATCTATGTTTCAGAATGTGACAGTTTTATATTGCTTTGCAAGGCAAACACAGATTCTATGAAATGGAATCTGAAAATATCTTGACAAACACTTGCTGTGTCTGTACTGAACTTGATACAAACAGTATTGACCGTTACTGTCAAACCACGTTTATATTTATACAAACAGTATTGTATGTACAATCTACTCCATAGGTTTATATTCAGCAAACGCCGTAAGTTTGTACTCTGCGGCTGCTGCCGCAGCCCATGATTTATTTATTTTCAAAAACTTTTCTCTAATCCGAACTTGGCTTTTACACTTTTGATGTTTCGTTGTTGTTTTTGAACAAATGACATGTTTTCAGCTTACTGTGTCGTTGTGACTCGCTTTCAGTTCAATCTATTTTCACAAACCAATACAAAGTAAGTTGCAATTGAATTTTATTCAATAATTATGTAGGCCTATTAGTCACCATGTTATGGTAGAATACAGTTATATAGTTACATCAACACCTTAGACAGTATTTAAGTACTGATAACAATAAAATAGACAAAAAATAATATAAATTGTGTAAAAAACCACAACAACCCTTAAAAAAATCATGAGCTCCTTTCGTTCTTAAATTATGGTAGGCTACCAGCACTAAATTCACACAGCTCGAAAATTATAGATTTGTTTAGAAGAATTAAAGTTAGTTTTCTCCAATTCTTAAACATGCATTAAAATCACATACACAGCACAGGGCTGGGCCCATACTTTTAGCTCTGATGCAACAACGAACTTTGCTTTAGGATATCCAGTGTGTGTGACAAAATAATACAGCACAAAAGTAACTCACCCACAGACGTGATTTGGCAAATGTTACATCACAACATTAGACTTAGGAAAAATATTGACAACAAGAAGTCAAGAGTACACAATGTGCTCTAGAGAAGATTGATTGTAACAGCGAGTAGGCTACTGTACACTTTTAAAAAAGAACGTCAATTTTGGCAATTCTAAGGTTCACAACAGATTGCAATGATACGAGATCCTTTATCACAATATGTCAATTTTTTGAAAATATTGCCTTCAAGATTTTGCCAACTTGTTGGAATAAATTAGTCTATTCTTCAAGGAGAATCCCACGATGTTGTTTTCTGCAATGAACTGCAAAAGCTTTGCTTCCAGCAGTTTCAGAACTTGTACCACTAGGCAAGCAACAATATTTGCCTCTTTAACACAAACACTATTACTGCACTGAAGTCTATCATGTTGGTCTGAAACCAACGCTAGGGTAATTAGCAAGATAACACCATGCAACAGTTGTAGTACAGGGTGTTCGTAAAGTCTTATACAATTTCAAAATGTTTTTTTTCTAAGTCAATTTTCCAAATATCTGAACTAGGTTGGTTTTATTTTAATCAGAGCTGCTTAAAGTTTTTATTTGCAGTCTGTGACAAAAGTTAAAGAACACTTCGCGTTCTTAAACATTTCATTAAATTTAGTTGACTTAAACTAAAACGCTTTCTTGCAAGTGCAGTAAGTTAATGAACAGGATATTAAGAAACATCGTTGTAAAGAAATTCTATGTCAAGGCAGAAACAAACACATTATGACGTTACAACACTCATTGGTTTTTGATAAAAGCGCATTTAAAATTACAGCCTACATGAAACGTAAGTGGCAAGTGTCCATAAATTTTTGTCACAGACTAAAATAAAATTTGGCGTTCAGACAAGATTTTTACGTTTTATGAATGTGTTATATTAAACACTTAATAAATGATTAGGGGTTTATTTAACACATTCATGGAACAGTTCAAAATTATACCTAAAACAAAACTTTATTTTAAATAATAACTTTAAGCAACACTTAAAATAAAGGCAGTGGTTATTAAATTTGTACGAGCCCGTACAAACAAGCTCTTTGCTTCTTTTGTTATCCCTTTGCGCTCTTCCTGATTGTACGAGAGTGTGACAAAGTAAAAAAATAAACCAAAGAGACAAATGTTACGAGCGCGTAAAAATAGCCACTTCCTAAAATTTAACCAACCTAGTAAGGATATTTTGATAATTAATTCAACAAAAAACTTTTTGAAACTGTGTGAAGACTTCTTTTGTTTTTCTAAAAGTCACATAATTGCAGCTTGGGTTTTTACAATAATGCATCATAGAAGATGCCGTGGCTGAGCATCAAATTCGCGAAGTCGGTTTTGGAGCCCAGTGTGCCAACCACTCCGCCAACTCCATGTGCTTATTTCAGGACTTTATGAACACCCTGAATATATACTGCATATACTGACAAAAGTTTTAATATTACCACCATTGGCAACATAAGTAGCAACACCTGCAGTAACTCGAATTAAACACTGAATCTCAAAACTAAAATGCTATAATATAAAATTCTTTGATCATTTCACTTGAGTCAAAAAAAGGCTCGAATTTGTCTGACAAAATGCTCGGTAACTAATAATAGCATGAGTTGGTACCGGTATGTATGAACTAACTCACTAGGCCTACTGGTTAGCCTACATCATAAACACACTACACAGGCTGTTTGATTATGGTAGGCTTATCAAGGGATGTAATTTTACCTTACTCAAATAGAATAACAAGTAGGAAAAATCAATCTGCTACTCTCAGTTTGCTTTATTTTTTTTTAATACAATATATTCCTGGCATGTTACGAACAGTGGAAAAAATAAAATACAGCTAAAATGGTTTTATATCATGCTTCACAGCACAACACCATGCCCAAGCAAAACTGATAAGAGTCCATTTCTACTAAGTTAGCCACAAGGGTAGTTTCGGGGGTTGGGGGTGAATGAGGGAGATGCATCCTACCGCCAGCCAATTTCAACAATTTTTTGATAAAATTTTTCACAACTTTGAACCACTTGATTAACAATAATTCTTATGTCGTAACCACGCATAAATCGTAAATGTGCGAACAAAATGTGCAACTAATTTGGTGCAGGACTACACTAGTCTCATTAGGGGCAAAAAAATAAATTTGCGTGACAAATTGTTTGAAAAGCACAAAAATGCCTACCAACAGTACCGGTGCAAAAATTTTAAAAATTTTCTGGGGAGCATACTCACGGACCATCCTATAATCATTTTGTTCTCCAATTTGCTTCAGATTTAACGTTGCCGGGAAAAACAGACAGTGTCCATTTTGCCATCAACGGTAAAATAAGTTTCTAGGAATATTTTGCCAGTAGTAGGTAAAATCAGCATCTCTTTCCGGCAAAATAGACCCAAAGCTAGAAGTTATTTTGCTGGCGCTCAAAAACAGTCATGAATCTCCACACTATATGGATTGCACTATATCCCGCAAAAGAAACCTATAAACTATTTTGCCATCAGTGGCAAAATAGACACTTCCAAAGTAATGTTTAAAAAAAGTCAAAAATTGGTGCTCAAAAAGTTCTGAATAATTATATGCGACGGTATGCCCTCACGTGGACACATTTTAAAAAGGTCTTACTTACATCCTTTTCTGGGTCTAACATTTTTGTATTCAGTTAACATTTAACCTCATTCAAAACTGCATTCCCCCACCAAATTTTTCTGGAACTGCTCCTGGTTAGCAAACTCATGAGTTTATGAACTCAAAGCCTTTATCAGTTTATACCACAATGACTTGTGCTGAACAGCTGAAGTTCACCTACCTTTGCGTCTCAATTTTAACCTATTACAAACTTTAGTCTATCTTTTTTGGTAAGCATCTTTACCTGTAGTCTAACTTTGAAAGATAATCAAGACAGCTGGGCCTTTATAGGCGTCAAACATCTTTAGCAAGCATTGATCCATGTTTAACCTGCATTTATTTGCATTGCTTTCACAGATCCAAAAGCAAAAAGGGTTTGGCTATCACCAGGTGGCGCAATTAAAGTAATCGGACACCGCCTCGCAACAAAATTTCGTTGAGCTTCCAGACTAGGTATTGTACAGACTGTGCTCCAGCCATTAGGTATTCAAATGAAAAGAACTTGACTGATTAGACGGCCGAACTTGACTAATGAGATAGCTCAGATGGCCGAGTGATATAGAGCGTCTGTCTCTTGAGCTGTAGACTCTGGTTTAATTGCGAGTCGAGTCAAACCAATCACTTTATCATTGGTATTCACAGCTTCCCTGCTTGACGCTCAGGATTAAAGGGACAGGGTGGAGAACAAGCTGGCAAGTTTACTTGTTGTGCCGTTGGGAAAGACACTTAGCGGGATTCCCCCATCTTGGTGTGGTAGACAGACGGCTGGCAACTCCTAAGCGAGCTCGTATAGCGCATTGATCGCTTTCTCGTGTCTACCTTTTCCATCGGTCTACCTTCCGGTTCTTTCAGACATCCAGCCAGCTGAGCTTCGCCGCCAAGGAGCGACACTCTCCCTAGCCAACCGCAGCTCCCTGGACCCTGACCACATTTTACATGGCCAGTTTCATGAGGCACAGGACATATGTAGGGAGAGATTGAAATCTAGACGCTCATTTGTACCTGCTGCTCGGAAATTACTAGACAGTCTTTCTGAGATGGACGTCCGTGCAGCCGAATGGACGAACACGAAATGGGACATGGAGTACTCTGCCAACGCATTGTCACTCCACGCTTTCATTTCCAAGGCTAGCTCCAGACCCTTGGGTATGGGTCTGCCGAGGGCAGCCTGGGTCAAGCTCAACCGTCTGCGTTCTGGTGTTGGACGTTTCTGTTCGTCCATGTACAAATGGGGTCTCGCTCCTCTAGCGAATTGTGAGTGTGGTGCCAGTGAACAAACCGCAGATCACATCATCTCACAGTGTCCCATACATCAAGCACCTCGAGGTATGTTTGGTCTAATGGTTTTGGATGACGAAACAAGATGCTGGCTGAAGTCCCTTACAGTCAGCATCTGACCCAAGCAGTTTGGTGGCCAGGGTGGTAAAAGGATAAACCATTGGCCTTGGTCCTCCCATGTGTCTTGGAAGAGATGCCCCGCCAAACGACGACGCTTTCTCGTGATAGGAGGATAATTATGCTACCAAATAAAAAATAAAATAAATTAAAAAAATAATTAAGTGAAGACCAGTCCACTAAAATTGATGCATGCCCGTCACAACCAAGCAGTTGAACGCCATGTGAAAATAGTCAGTGAAGTGTTCTGTTCTATAACTGATTTAAATAGGCAGATAACTTCAATACGTTATTACTTTATATACAACTCACAATACTCACACGAGAGAATGAATGAAAACGGCGCGAAGCAGTAGCGTAGCAAATTCAGTGTTGCCATTTAATAATGACGCATCTATTTACAATCATAATGCATAACACCACAACCCCCCTTTTTAAAAAAGGGCATACGAAACTAGACACCTACGTAGCTTTCTGGTCAAGTTATACGAAATCTTTAAAACGTGATGGATTTTGTCCATGTCTCTCGCTTCGCCTAGCAGGAATGGGTGGCACTTGCACCTCATCATTGAAGTGGACTTTCCGTGCAGAGTTTTCGGAGTATTCTTCCGTCTCTTGAGATACTATGGCGGCAGGTTTCACGAATCTTCGGTTGCGTCAAAGTACACTAGGCAAACGAAAATGGTAGTCTCGGTTTTTTCCGATGCCAACGATATCGCCACAACGATCCCATTTCTTCGTGGCAGGGTCTTGTTTACGAACTTTGTCATCGATTCGTAGCGATTTTAAAGGCTTGGCATGCCGATTGTAACATTCCTCCTTCTCTCTCTTTTGAAGTCGACTGGTCTAGGTTCTCCAATTGTTCTTTCCACGTCTTGGAGAGTGATTTGAGAGTAGCTGGTACAATAGATCTAATGGGGGATCCGTATAAGACCTCAGCTGGAGATAACCCATGCTGTTTAGGAGTGTTAAGCCATTCCAGATGGCCTTCACAAAATTCGTCGCTATCAATGTTGCCGCTAACGGTGGATTTGGCAACAAGACACTTCATCGCTTTGACAGCTGCTTTGGCATGTCCGTTGTACTGGGGGTAGTGAGGAGTGCTGATGGCGTGATTGACTCCCCACCTCTTCAAAAATTGTCGGAATTTGCCGGAGGAAAATTGGGGCCCACCATCTGTGCGAATGCGAACTGGGACGCCTGCATCCACAAAGAATTTGCGAAGTGTACTGATCACTTGCTGGGAAGAAGGGTCATTTCGGTATTCCGATATCTTGATCCAGCCAGAGTAAGCTTCCAGTCGTCTCCATGCTTTTGAAGCAAAGCGAATCCAAGACCTTTTACTCTGGATGCGTCAGTTTGTAGCATCGTCAGCAACTTGGGGTCAAATGGTGCGAGGATAGGGGGAGAACACAGCACGTTTTTAGTCTCTTCAAATGCTGCCTCGTGATTTGGGGTCCATAAAAATGCGTTCCTTGATTTCATCAAGTCATGGAGTGGTTCTGCAACTTTGCTCAGCTGATTGGAAAATCGTCCCAGCTGATTGGCTAGACCCATGAATGAACGGAGCTCAATAATGTTGGTAGGGGTTGAAAATTTACGAATGGCTTCCACTTTTTTCGGATCCGCCTTGACTCCCTCACTATTGATGCGGTATCCAACATAATCCACGGAGGTCTGCAATAATTCAAATTTCTCGGGATTGAGGGTAATGCCGTGCTGACGACATCTATTTAACACAGTAACAACGGTATTCAAATTGTCTTGAGTGGAGCTGCTGTGGATTAGTAGGCTATGTCATCTACCACTTTTTCGAGACGATCGATGCCTTAAATGGCATCATCTCCTCGAGAGCAATATTCGTCTTGGGAAGACGTCAAGCCCATAGGTGCTCGCAGATTTTTGTATTTGCCATAGGGACTGATGAAAGTGGTCAGGTTCTGACTTTTTTCGTCCAAGGGCACTTGCCAATATCCCTTTACTGCGTCCAACGTTGTGAAAAACTGGGAATCGAGTGCAATGTTCGATACTGCATCACTTGGGGTGCGAGTTGGGTAGTACGGTCGTTTGACATACTTATTCAGCTTTTGGACATCAACGCATAATCTTATTCCTCCGTTTCGTTTTGGCACTACCACAAAAGGATGGACACAGTCTGTAGCTTCTGTGACAGGTTGGATTACCCCGGCGGCGACTTGTTTGTCCAACTCTTCTTTAACCAGCTGACGGTAAGCAAATGGTATTTGGCGGGGTGCCGACAACGAAAATGGTTAAGCATCGTCTTGTAAGGATATCTTCATTGGTCTTCCAGTCATCTCTCGGAGTTTCCCTTCTTGGGTGAAAACATCGCTGTATTCTCGTAGTAACTGTTCTTTGACGTTAACAACTTCTTCCTCTGCTGGCTGACAAGAGACATGAAAATCCACAGTGAGATGGCGGTCAGTGACCCGTGACACCGGTTTAGTAGAGTGCGATTGATTAATAGGCCGTGGGTAAGTGTTTGGCAAGATGTCAAGCGACATATATGTGTACCAAGCTAACAAAAAAGTATCAACGCGCTCGCAAATATACACACGTTCATCGACTTTACGACCACAATACTCAATTACACAAGGTAGAGTACCAATACAACACAACTCATGCCCATTGGCAGCAATTAAATTGTCATTTGGAGGAGGAAGTAAATTTTCGGCGGGAATTCCCAACAGGTCAAGTATGTAGGTTCCGGCAAGGGTGGTTTCCGCCCCCGTGTCAGGTGTCGCCTCGAGTGAACCAATGTGATCTTTCGTCTCCGCAATATGCAAAGCGACGCTAATTTGCGGGGTGGGTTGATCACCTTGCGTCTCATGGATGCTGCGAGCACACACTCTGACATGGCCATTAGCTTTTCGCTTGTTATCGGTAGCACAATGCGCGTTAGGCCTACTAAAACACACTGACGCAAAATGGCCCTTTTTGTGGCAATTCAAGCATGTTTTGCTGGTTGCAGGTGACACAGTTTGTCCTTTGGGTGGGCATGTACATCTACGGCAGGAACTGGATTTAGATATGTCTTTAGACTTGGATCGAGCTCGGTAAACGTTTTTCTCAGATTTCGCTCTACCCATGCGAGCCTCGTCAAGTTTTGCAGATTCTTCAGATCTCCATAGATCGGTAACTTTTTGTAAGTCCGGTAACGGGGAAATAGCCAGAAATTTCATCCGGGTTTTTTTATCGCGTATGCCCGACATGATTTTAGTCACGAGACGGCGGTCCATACAAAAATCACATTTGTCGGCGTCGCGAGCTAATGTTTTTATAGCGATAAGAAATGCATCAAAAGACTCACCGATTACTTGCTTGCGTTCTTCAAATGCGACACAATCTAATGCAATGTTGCGCTGGCTTCGAACGTATTCTTTAATTTGGTCCAACAGTGCCTCTGCTGGCAATTCAGTTTCATCAGGAATTAGGAGAATGTGTTCGACTGCTTCCCGCATGTCCATAGAGAAAAATGTGCGCAATAATGCTAGCTGGCTTCGCTGCGGCAGCTCTTGAGCATGAGCTACCACTACGTAATCATTATAGGCTTTTCGCCATTTTGCGAATTCTGCCTACGAAATTCCTACGTCTAAAATAGGAGGCTTTTGAGCATCTGCCTTCGGACGGCGAGGGAGATCCACTTCCCGCGTGTGGTTGCTTGAAGACTGACTTTCTTCAGTATGCGACTCTGTTGTAGAAGCGCGTTGTACCAATTGGCCCATTAGCTGCTGCATTTGCCGTTGACTTTCAGACTGCGTAGTTAAAAACTGTTGAATCCAAGTTAGGGGTTCAGCAGATGCAGCAGCAGAATCGTCTAACTGCTGTGGGGAAACTGCTTCAGCCAGCTTTTTTCGTAAATTATCGACCTCAGCTTCGAGTGCCTTGCGGATGGGCATAAGGATGAATGCAGCAACTGTCGGTAAACTAGACTGCTGGTAGCTGAAATGATAGTCGTAAGGCAGGTTATGCTGTTTGGATGAAAACTCTGAAGAACTTAACTGAATTTTGCTGCTGTAGGTTCTAAATCATGACCGACGACACCATGTTCTGTTCTATAACTCATTCGAATAGACAGATAACTTCAATACGTTATTACTTTATATACAACTCACAATGCTCACACGAGAGAATGAATGAAAACGGCGCGAAGCAGTAGCGTAGCAACTTCAGTGTTGCCATTTAATAATGACGCATCTATTTACAATCATAATGCGTAACACCACATGAAGCAGCATAAGTAACTTCATTTGAAGAGCGAGTGGAAACAAAATTTCACGGTCGTAGGATCAGTATTGATGAAGTCATAAAGTCAATAAATGTCAATTTTCTGTTTTTTAGATCAATTTTTTTTTTATTAGGTCAATTTTTGCTTTCTTGCTTTTTTGCGCAATTCTACTTTATACTCAAAAAGAGATAACTCAGATAATTGAGAGATGGAAGTTCGTAACTGTTGGTGGTACCAGGGAGGTGTATGCTGTCGCCAGACTGTCATCGGTATTACAGTTTTACACATGCTTAATTTATTAGTATAATGTTTGATGTAATTTCATTGATTCGATTGTGAAGATCCGTTCAAACAGCTTTGCAAGATTGCAATTTTGGCAAAATTCGTGTATGATAAAATAAGCTTTTCGTCGTGTTTTCATTTGTTGCATATTTTTGTCGCTACGTATCGGTAGTCAAAAGCATTAGAATTGAAAAGACAATTCATTAGTTATTCGAACATACTTTGATGTTACAGAGATTGCAATAGGCCTACAGCGAAACACTTGAATACGACTCTGGATTCTGTTACGCAGAGCAGTTATACTTTCTGCCAGAAAACGAGCGGCATTATATGTGCGTACATTATAATCTAAACACTAACTGAAGTGACTTTGGTGGTTTTTTTCTTATGGACTGGTTTTTTCATTTCATTGTTTCGTTAGATCAATAAAGTCAATTTTTTGATAAAATAAAGTCAATTTTTTGAGATTTTTAGGCCAATAAAAAATCGCCCTAAACATAACACTTGAACTATATAAAACAGTGTAGCAGGTTATCCAGCCTCAAATAGACCCTACAACCTGTCTGGTTACGAAAGCTACCTGGCTTTTTTTCTGATTGTGTTCCAACCATGCACTAATGCAGGGGTGGCGAACCATTGTCCTGCGGGTTACATCGTGGCTTCCAGTGACCCACTTGTAGTTTTAAAACTTTTAGGAAAATGTTAACAAACATTTAAGTTGTAACGAAAGGTGTCACTTTCTTTTCTCTGGCATTTATGACCTTTTGGTTTGCTCTTACAATCACCATTTGCGGGAACTTCCGTATTGTAAAGACCAAATATTGCTCATTCCCTACAAGTCTCTCATTGTTATCATTAAATCCGTGACCCCTTTTTTCATTTTTCAAATTAAGGTTTCGTGTATGACCCAACAACTAAGAAAGGTTCGCCATCCCTGTTAATGACTTGAACACATTACCAGTACCGTATATCACATGTTCACTAACTACAGTATCGGTACGTTACCTATTAGACACTAGACTTGAGTGTAAATTAGCATAAATTACGTATGTTTTACAGTTTAAATAATTCAGCACAATTGCATTAAATAAACAAACATAATTTGGCTAATTTATGGTCAAGTCTACGTGGGCTTGTTATGTTTCAGCTGTGCATTTTTCTTTTACTTTTTTTTGATTAGCAATGAAGCAGGACACTTGCAAATTATGATGTCTTAACTTTCGAAAAAATCTGTATTTATTTGTCATAGGTGTAACGATCTGTGTCACTTTTTTGTGATATGAGAATACCTTGATGTCAGACATAACAAGTGACAAGTGCATTTATTTTTGTTTGGATAGACGCAACAACAAAGAAAAATAAAAAATATATCAACAGTTTAATTTTCATTTATATCTGCATGGTCCATCCTGTGAGAGGTTGCGAAATGACCTATTGTCCAATCCCAGCAGTAGAAATTGGCACGGTCGTCTAGTCTGCAGCCTCTCACAGTTTTCTCACAGCATAAGAAAACTATAATTCACGTTCACGTAAACAGTTGTAATAATCACAAACAGAGGTAATAATAGCAACAAAGGAAAAAAAAAAAAAACATATGAAAAAAAAAAGGACAACTCGAAAAGGAACTAATCACGAGATAAACAATATTAATAATAAGTAAACACAATACAACTTTCATCAACTGAAGAGTATTTGTAAACACGAAACAGGGTAAATAAGGGACAATAATAACATGAAATTAATAGGAAAGTGGTTTGAATCTAAGTGCATAATAATAATTTGAAAAATACAGGAAAGAGTTTACGGAGAGGTAATTAAATCGGAGAAAGAAAACATATCAAAATCAACATGAACTAATCGCAAGTCATGCAATATTAAATAATGAGTAATCACAATAGTCAAGGTAACAACTTTCATTAACTGAAGAGTATTAGTATGCACAAAATAAGCTAGATAAGGAACAATAATAATTTGGAATTGTAGAAAAATGGTTAGAATCTAAGTGCAATTTTGTTGTAATATGAAATATTTCTTGATTTTCCGATTGAAATTTGTTTTACTACGATTGACCAGGATTTGTAAATTATTTGGTAAGGAATTCCATTTTTTAGTACCAGCAATTGTAATAGATCGTTGAGTCAATGATTTATTACTTCGAGGAATTGAGAAATATTTTTTAGATGCGTGTCGGGTCTGATATAACAAGAATGTTAATATATAGACATAGACATAACAAGAATGTTAATATTTTTCACTTGTGTATATCTTATCTTTCTGCTTGGTTGTCTTGTGTTAAAATTTCTTACGTTTCGCACAACCTACCGGTACGGTACTCTTGCAGATGTGTAATTTGGTAGTTTCAGAATACTTTATCACACTTATCGAAAAATGACTGTTTGATATAATATGTTGACACAGGAACTGCATTACAAAGTGTTGGCTGAACAGTATTGACATTTCACCAGTAAAATATAACTTCCATCATATTGTTTAATCTTGTAGGTTCTAAATTATGCTTCCTGCTTTCAAATTATCAACATGCAAACTTGCATAAAGATCCCAATGACCCCTTTACTACCTAATTTTAGAATTTCTTATTATTTGGATTATATATCACGATTGTTCAGATCAACTTTTAATTTCAAATTTTAAAAAACGTCTACAGCCTTTCTAAAATTTTAAATTAAAAGTTGATCTGAACAATAGTGATTGCTGGCTCTGGCTTCAGTCTGAGCTCTCTGCTGTTCGTACTACAGATCGCCGATTCAGTGGATTTGGATCAGTGGTGTACGCACGGGGGGGGGGGGGGGGGTTGGGGGTCAAAACCCCCACATTGACGACTGAAAAAAATGAAAACCTCTTTTTTGGAACGAACCGCCTTTTTTCATACAGAGATTGACGAACTTGATATTAATTATCATGTTTTTCTGTGCTATCCAACTTCCTTATGTTACATAATCTTGAAAAACTTTCATTGTGATGCAATAATACCGGTAGTCAAATTTTTCTGGTGCCTTGCGCTTGACGTTGACGATTGCAGAAAAAGTGAAACCTTTCTTTTTTTGAGACGAACCGACTTTTCTTCGTGCGGAGCTTGCCGAAATTGCTGTCACGTTTTTTTCTGTTCTTTTTTTATTTTTATTTTTATTATTATTATTATTGGCATATTTATCCTCCTATCACGAGAAAGCGACGAAGTGCTGTACGAGCTCGCTTAGGAGTTGCCGACCATCTGTCTACCACACTAAGATGGGGGAATCCCGTTAAGTGCCTTTCCCAACGGCACAACAAGTAAACTTGCCGGCTTTTTTCACACTGTCCCTTAAATGCTGAGCGTCAAACAGGGAAGCTGTGAATACCAATGATAAAGTCATTGGTTTGACCCGACTCGGAATCGAACCGCAAGTCTACCGATCCAGAAGTAGACGCTCCGTACCACTCGGCCATCTGATCGGTTCTGTCCAACTTTCTAATTTAATTTCGAGAAACTTTTATTATGATACGATGCAACAGTACCGGTATTTCAACTTTTCTGATGTGTTTTGCTTGAACTACATTTTTGTCATTGATGCTGCTGTGAAGCAATTGGTAAGTGGAAGTTCCCTTAAATACGAAGTATCTGCAGTAACTATGGCTGCACACAAAATTTTAAAAAAAAAATCAAATCTTCACTGTAATCGTTTCATTAAACTCGCTGTAGCATTGCAGCGTCGTAGCGAGTGGCGGGGCCCGACCCCGCGGCTTAACGCCTGGACAACGCAGCTCCGAAGAAACGTCGCAGCAGTAGCGAGCCGTTGGCTACTCTGTGTCCGATTTGACCGGCCTGGGAATTGAACCTCAGACCTGCCACATCGATAGCGACGACTTTAACACTGCGCTATAACCGGCCGGTTTGTTGAAAAACTATTAAAATATAAAAATCTAAATTGACACTGCCCTAAATGCTAAAAATAAAATAAAGATAGCCTACTGCCAAGGAAGGCCAAACCAACGAAAGATATTAAGAGGTCCAGGGGCGGAACGGGGAGGGGGGTGGCAAAATTGTTTTTACGCCCCGCTACTGTCTCAGGAGCTGGAGTGCTCCGTTTCCCAGACACCCCGATTATGTGCTTGAGATTATCTGATGATATCGACGCTGTGATTTGGGTGAAAAATGCTTAGATAATATCGACACTGTTTTTGAGTTTAATCGTATGATTAGGGATTCCTCTCGCGCGTAACTTAATGCAGTTTTAAAATGTTTTGGTAGGGAGGGCAGTTTGTTCTCATGCTTCACTGTCTTCACTATTCAAGACAGGGGATACTGGATACTGCTCATTTCATAATGAGTGCTTATTAAATGTTTATATCAAGGTTTATATGCGTTGTTTATATCAATGTTGGTTCTTGAAAAAAGATTTTTTGGGAGCGAAGCAATAACTTGTTTTACCCTCCTGGCTACGACCTGTTTGTGACGTTGCGAAAGCTAGCCTAATTTAGTCAGTTAACCTTCCTATGACCCAAAAATGAGGTCAACTAAAATTTTTTCAGTAAATTTTAACCACGGATTGACAGCTTGAGTTTCGGAGAAACCTTTTAGCTCCGTAAATGAAGCCCAAAGAATCAAGCAAAAGTGTGAATGAAATATCTGGATTGTTTCCTTCGTTATGGCGTTATATAGCTTCATCATGGTAGCTGCAATTGCGCAGTAATTTAGACTAGAAACATTACAATCCGATGCACTTTAATACCTCTGAACTACTATAGGCTAATTGTGGTATTTTTACGTCATCACAAGGTGACGTCACTGAAACCCCCCCCCCATTGAAAAATCCTGCGTACGCCACTGATTCGGATTATATATAAAGTTTGTGCTTTAGATCATGATAGTTCTCGATGGAATTAGTATGAAATGCTGTCAGTACTTCAACAAAAGGTACAGATGCTTCATAGCAACTCCATCTTTAATCAAATAGTCTACAAGTACAAAAGTAGTTTGAACACAGTCACGAACTGTGCTGTATCTTTTAAAAACTACAGCTTGAACACGACACTTTTCACAAAAATGCGTTTTTTCCAAATTACTTCCATTTCAGTAGGTTTAGACTAAAATGTTTTTTTGAGACAGATATAAACCTGGTCATTCTGCAAATTTTAAGACCAATACCAAGTTCCTACCATGTCTAGTTCTCCAGATATGTCAATTTCATAAAATTTGACCTTTTTGTGACCTTTGACCTCTGGTAGGTGGCTGGGTTCAAATGCCAACCCCACCAAACTTGCCAAAAACTGGTTTTAGATGATTTACCAGGTTTTTAGATAAGTGATACGGTGGCATTAAAGAAAAAAGTTTTTTCACTCCACCCTAGCATTGATGTGCAAAAGTATCGGCCATGTAGACTTTAGCAGGTTAACAGTGTAGGCCTACCAGTATCAGTTCAGCTCAGTCTATTCATTTATTAAGTGGCAACCTATTAAACACAACAAACTGTTTATGAGAACGATTTGTAAACTTTGTCGGTTTATATAGCAGGCCTATTAGAATTTGCATTCTGTGTTGGTTAGTTGGGTAAGGCTGCTGGTCATTTTGAACCTGAAAAATTAATATTGTTGTGAATAAGCCTATTAACGAACCTCTGGAGTTTGCCGACGAGGCCCAAAATTGAATAAAACGCAAACAGTTTTTCTTCAGCCACGTAACTGTGTACTGGCCACGAACAAAAAGCAGTTATTTGGTCCAGCTGTAAAATACTCTGTTTCTTTTGCACCGCCTCTAGTTCTTTGTAATTCACGTGACTTTAAATTGCACGAGGTTTAAAACAGTCACGGTAATGTGACCGGGATTGCGCAATCATAGCAGCTCTTCAGCTGTATGAATTGCAGCTTGTCACTCGAGAATCAGCACTACACGCAGCAGGTTGGCATGGCACGAGCAAACAGCTCAGATGGCCAAGTGGTATAGAGCGTCTGTCTCTTGAGTTGTAGACTCGGGTTTGATTCCGAGTCGGGTCAAACCAATGACTTTAAAAATTGGTATTCACAGCTTCCCTGCTTGACGCTCAGTATTAAAGGGACAGTGTGGAGAACAAGCCGGCAAGTTTACTTGTTGTGCCGTTGGGAAAAGCACTTAGCGGGATTCCCCCATCTTGGTGTGGTAGACAGATGACTGGCAACTCCTAAGCGAGCTCGTATAGCGCATTGATCGCTTTCTCGTGATAGGAGGATAAATATGCAACTAACTAACTCGGTTGCATTGCAAAGCGCAGTTGAAAACGACATACTGGCGAGCACTGTTTTAGCAATTTTTAGCAGTGATGTTTTAGCAATGATAAACATGTAAAAACCCAATAAACAAACAGACTGATTGATTGATTGAACGGAGTTAACAAGTGTTTTTATGATTTTACAGTTGTTAATTAATAAAGTGCTTGATATGTGGAAGTTTTTATTGCGTTTTTCAAGTTTTTGCTGCAGAATAGGCCTTGTTGCACTGTGCTCTATCTTGTCGTCTCGTGATACCTAACGAAGAACTATGTAAAAAATTGTCTGTAAATATAATTATGGTAGTAGATGGAAACTGGAGTGTCTTCCCGTGCAAGCAGGTGCCGTTTTTGAGATATAACCGTTTGAATATTGAAAAATTTTAGCGGATGAATACTATTGCGCTTAAAGCGCATCACTGCTTTTTCGTCATTAGGTGTTGCCGTGTTGGTTGCTAAATGTTTTTTGCTCAGTGTTCGATAACATTTTAAACTGAAGTAGAAAAAAATATCTGATATATTGATTTTTAAGTTAAAATGTAAGCTGAATTTAATTATTTTTGTATAATTTTTAAATGAAGTGACAGCATCTAACTCATAAAAAATTAACTTATGCAAGTTAAAATTTGGAAACGTGTTCTTATCAGCTGTTTCGTCATAGTTGCGCCAAACAGCTGATCCAGGGGTAAAACAACGAAATAGTGGAACTGGCAGTCAACAAGTGCTAGTGGCACAAACTTAGGTAGGTTTAGCTGCTGAAGTGTAGAGATAGATAAAATTAAAAAGTTGAAGCGGTATTATTATACCTTTTGAAAAGTCTGTTAGCCTAGCTTATCGAAATGACTTATAGGTTTACTTGCAGAAACGTCATATAACCTACGTATCTGTATACTGTGTTGCTGGATAGGTTTGTGAGGAAATGATGATAAAAAGTCAGACTATAATTACGTGCTTTTTGTGGTAATCCAGTATCTGGGTGCAATTTCTACGGACAGACTAGTTTTCCATACTGCTCAGATGGGCGAGTGATTAGAGCGTCCGCCTCGGGAGCTGCAGACTTGGGTTTGATTCCAGGTCGGGTCAACCCAATGACTATAAAAATGGTATTCACAGCTTCCCTGCTTGACGCTCAGCATTATACGGACAGTGTGCAGAACAAGCCGGCAAGTTTACTTGTTGTGCCGTTTGGAAATGCACTTAGCGGGATTCCCCCATCTTGGTGTTGTTGACAGATGGCCGGCAACTCCTCAGCGAGCTCGTATAGCGCATTCATCGCTTTCTCGTGATAGGAGGATAAATATGCAACTAAATACAAAAATACTCTACCAATACTATTGGTGCTAATAGATCTCATTCAGCTTGGCGCATATAATTTTCATTTATCGGTGAGGAATAATTTAGAGAATCAATGGCCGTTAGCTCAGTTGTCAAGAGCATGCTCTCGGTGCGGGAGGTCTGGGGTTTGATTCCCGGACCGGTCAAATCGGCACAGTGTCTCCAACGGCTCGCCACCGCTGCAACGTTTCTTCGGATTTGTGTAGCCCAGGCGCTAAGCCGCGGAGATGGGCCCCGCAACTCGTTACCTGCTTCGGCGTAATACCGCGAGTATAATGAAGATTTGATTTTGATTTGATGAAATGCATAATTGTTCACTATGATGACGTCTATGAAAGTGATTCAAAAAAGTTTACTGCAACAAGTTCCAGCATTCTAAAGTAATGTGCTTATAAATGGCTGAGTTTGGATTGTACTGAAAAAGTTATTGCTGCTAAAAATTTACAATTATATGGGATATAAATTCATTAACTGATCTGTCACCGAGCACCCACAGACATGGTTTTCATCAATAGTGCTATTTTCGATTTACTAATGAAAGAAGTATTGAAAGGCGCGTATGTTCGAATTCTAAAAGAATATTTCCAGAAGATGATTCTCCTGAAAGAATTGAAAGTTTGTCCATACAAGCGTTGCGGTCATCAAGTTCATTCAACATATGTGAAAAAAAAAGAAATTAGTGACTTGATGAGGCGATGATCTCTGCTTTTCCATCCACTTCAGGAAGATGTCTTTCAATATTTTGTAAGCAATTACGACATGTTCTGTGCTACGCAAGCCTCTGCTTTCCCTACTTTTGCCCTGTTGCAGCCATTTGGTGTCTACTTTATTACACTTTATTAGCTGTACCCGTCGATTAGATTGGGAAGGTCATTTAAATACTTTGGAGAAGATAACTCCTTGGCTGCTTGCCTACGATCGTGTGAATTATTTTCGCTACGTTCCTGTCTATTTGCATGAAATGCGTCAATTTGAAAAAGCACACCCATTTGCTCTTGAGCATTTACGTGCTGGTGAATTTGCAATTCAGCAACAAGAGCGATACGGATTTTTCGCAACAGCCGCAGATCAAGTGATTGAGCAGACTGTTAACAGAGACAATAAATCAGTGTTCTTGCGTTGGAAACGGCGTATCATGCACCGAACTCTGCTCTTGCGTTGTTTGTGAAAATGATTCGGAGACCGTAATTGAAGTAGAACTAGTGAATGATGTCAGTAATGACGACGATGATAGTGATGACAACCAATTTGTAGCTAGTTGAAAAATGTTAAAATGTGTTTGTCGTAACTAAAGGTTTTATTTTAATGTAACGAAATTTAATATAGCTTATTCACACCAAATTTCTCTTTGTTTTTCAAGTAATAAGACCTGCTTATCAATGTAGCCTATACGTGTTTTAGCTAGATACGAAATTTAGTCAATGAAAATATATTACGGTGTTAAAATTTATGTTTATATCTTTTTAAAGTAGATTGGCAGCAACGAACACTAACTAATAAAATTAATTTTCTGATCCAATAAAGTTCTTTATCGTAAAATATATTTCTTTCGAGAATTATGATGCCATTATTTAATTGCACAAAACTGACGCAAAGGGTACCGGTATGTTGTTTTTGGTTACATTAAAAACATACTTTGAAGTGCTTAATTTATACCAATTGAATTCCTTAGCGTTAACTTGATGCAGTAGTTGAAATACGTGAAGCAATGTAAAGTTATCAGCTGTTAGAGAGTAGGATAATCGCCTTGTAACCTAGAAAGTATTTGATAAAACTGGACAAAATTTGCAGGTGTGCCAGTATGTACCGTATGCTTAATTTATCCACGTCAAGTTTCACATTGTTTTTTGATGAAAATAGTGGCTAAAAAATTTATGTACACTCTGTTCAGAAAAAGTTTTTACTTATGGGTGATATGACGTCATCAACTTATGACGTCAGTGTTTGGCACAAAAGCAAATTATTGACTGAAAATGTCCCAAACTATTTTGAAGTGTTTGCAGCAATTACTCGATACATTTATTTACTATCTTGTATGATTGCGCGTTAAGCTAGAGGTAAATAACTAATTGTTGTACGTCTATAGAAGAAAAAAAAAAAATACTCCATCAAACTAGTCAAAGTTTTGCAGATGTGTTAATATGTATACTTAGATTTTCCAAGCCAAAATTCAGCTTTTTAAACGTACTATATATGAAGTTATAAGGAACTGTATATACACCCTGTCTAGCAAAAATATATTTTTTGCAAAATCTTACTTGTGAGTTATGACGTCATCAACTTATGACGTCAGTATTTGAAATAGATGCAAATTATTGACTAGAGATGTCTCCAAACTATTTTAAGTGTTTGTATAACTAACACAAGAAGTTGGAAGCAATTACTCAATATGATTATTTATTTTCTGGTCTGGTTGCGGTTTAAGCTAATGGTTAATATGTAATCATTGTAGGTCAATAGCAAAAAAACTGCTGAATAAAACTGGTCGAAATTTTGCAGATGTGGTAATATGTATATTTGGATTTTTCACACCAATTTTTAGCTTGTTAAACGTACTACAACCGAAGTTACAAGGAACTGTATACACCCCATCCAGAAAAAATAATTATTTTTACAAAATCTGTTACTTGTAGGTTATGACGTCATCAACTTATGACGTCACAGTTTGGCATGGACATAGTCTGTCAACCAAAGATTACTTTGAAAGTGATCTGATGCGTTTACATCAACCACAAAAAAATTTAGAGGCTTTTAAGTGTGTGGAATTTCTGCATCTTTGAAAGAGCTGTTATTGTCTTTATGACGTCATTATGACGTAACGGCACCTGTTGGACACGGAAGACACGAGATTTAAATTCAGCATTTCTTAATCTTCAAATTTACGAAGTTTCATGTAGTTCTTCGGTGGGTATCACGAAATCCATTTTCTAGGCGTTTTTTGTGATAGCGTAACAAGGCCTAGAATATTGTTTTTATTGAAGCGAGCTTGGGAAAGAACAATCCGGTAATTAATTTTATTCTATTTACCTTAGCCTTGCCCAAGTACTTAATTCTGTTTATTTTTCATGCGGAAACCGTTCTTCACTATTTGCAAGTAACACCCACAAGACAGCAATAAATTTATGTCAAGTTGAAGAATTGTTGTCAGGAAGGTGGATCGCGTTAAGGAAAGGCTCGTAAAAGTTCGGTTTTCTTGTAGAATAACCTGGAGCTCCTCAAGCGGCTCCCAGCTGAAAGGTTGCCCTGCACTAGCAATTGTACATATTAGAAGCTAGCAGGCTAGTCTAGCTGAAGTTAACTCGAATTTAATCCACCAATATTGGAGGATTAACTTTTTGGTAATTTTAGCAGGTTTAATGTTAAGATTAAATTTAATTCATGTTGGCGCATATCAAGTTTGCTTTTACTGGGATAAACGTAACGCGAAGATAATCCGCGTTGGTACATTCCACCGTAATTCTTAACGAGAAGCTAAATACGCGAAAAATCATTTTCAACAAAATCGCTACAGCGTTTTTGAGAGTCACGTCGTCGTCGTCGTTTGGCGGGGCATCTCTTCCAAGACAGATGGGAGGACCAAGGCCGAGGGTTTATCCTTTTACCACCCTGGCCACCAAACTGCTTGGGTCAGATGCTGACTGTAAGGGACTTCAGCCAGCATCTTGTTTCGTCATCCAAAACCATTAGACCAAACATACCTCGGGGTGCTCGATGTATGGGACACTGTGAGATGATGTGATCTGCGGTTTGTTCACTGGCACCACACTCACAATTCGCTAGAGGAGCGAGACCCCATTTGTACTCATGTAGCGAGACCCCATTTACTCTCATGATCAAATGAGAGTCACGTGATGCGTAAAGAAAGTCAAATCAAAATCAAATCTTCATTATACTCGCCGTATTACGCCGAAGCGTGTAACGAGTTGCGGGGCCCATCTCCGCGGCTTAGCGCCTGGGCAACACAGCTCCGAAGAAACGTCGCAACGGTGGCGAGTCGTTGGCGACACTGTGTCGATTTGACCGGCCCGGAAATCGAACCCCAGACCTCCCACACCGATAGCGTGCGCTTAACAACTGAGCTAACGGCCGGTCTGCGTAAAGAAAGTATAAGAAAGTATAAGTACTAAATTTTTACGATTACCTGGCAACAGTGAAGTGGTACAGGGGTTATTGTAATGGACTCCCACTCGCAGGGCAGGGGATCAATGCCCTTCTAAGTTTTGAATTTTTGTCAGCGCATTACACTGAAGTCGCTGTAGCCATTTTGTTAAAAATGATTTTTCGCGTATTTAGCTTCTCGTTAATTCTTAATGCATTCTCGTCACACTTGACTAGTTTGTTGTCAAATGACGTGTTGCAACATACCTGCAGTGCTACTTTGACAACTAGGCGGTATGTAGGCATAGGTGCCCATGGCAATGGGCATGGAGTTGGCTAGGTGGTTGATGCGTAGCAGGGTTCCGGAACTGGTTTCGCTGGTTCGACGCTTAGCTACTTTATCTTCTATGATGCATATACTTCACTCATGCAACATCCCAAGCTGCAATTAGCCTATGTGGCTTTGAAAAAACAAACTAGACAGTGCCGGTAGTGTACTCAGATACTGATGCGGTAGGCTGCATATGCTCGCTCATAGCCTAGCGATGAATGATGATACCGGTACCTTTACCATTGGTTGTTTTATTTCAGCAGTAGTTGTTTTGAGATGCGGTTATGGCTATAGCCTACTGCATTTGTGGCTTATTAGGCCAAATTGGTAACAAAAAACGTTTTTATTCAACAACAACAACAACAGAGTTTATTTTTGTTCAAAAACAGACATCCTCAAGCAAACGAGCAACAACTTTCAGCACAAGATAAAACTAACTAACCAACAACAGATTTAAGCAGTCTATAATGATGTACGTTTCCAGTGAGAGGTTGCGAAAAGACCGTGATCTACGTTTCAGAAAAGACTGAAGCCTAGCGCGGTCATCAAGTCAACAACTTCTCACTATAAGGCGATAAAAGCAAACATAAAAATGAAAAGTGGATACTGGCAGCTATATTTTAAATTAAAAGAAAAAAAAAATACATCATGAGACAATGAAAACTTTCCAACTTTTAACATAAATTTCTGGTACTACCAATCATTATAAACCAATTGAATAATTTTACACAGCATTGTGTCTATCTTAATATTGAAAAAAATTAAGTGTAGTTCCTTTTTTGGTTATACTCGTACAGAATGGAGATAATTACAAACATGAATAAAATTATACTGTCAAAAGTTTGATTACAGAAATGGAAATCAATGCATTAATTGCAGTTGACCAAAATGAATATAAAATATTAAAAATATAGCTCACTAAGAAAGTGTTTATTTGCAGCTTTAAAAAAACAATATTTGCCAAGTTTTATTTTGTCCTCAGTTAAAGAAACTGGCAGATTGTTCCATAATTTTGCTCCTCTAACTTTAATTGACATTTGCGTCCTAGCTTTATTTACTTGTGGATGAAAAAAATAGTTTTTTGATGCATGCCTGGTACGATATCTATCGTATGTACTGCAGTAACTGAACAGTAATAATCTTTAAAAACTAGGGGAAGGTTTTGAGTTTTAAGACGATACATAAATTTGGCAACTTCTAAATCATGAATTTTATGTAATGGCAATAGGCTTAATTGATTGTACAAGGGTAGAATTTTAAGTTTTAATATATTTGTGTTTGTGATTATTTTAACAATTTTGTTTTGAAGCACTTGTATGGTGTGAAGATACTTTTTAGCAGTGCAGCCCCATGTTGTGATGGCGTAATGTAGGTATGGATAAACTAAACCATAGTAGACTTGAATAAGAGTAGTGTGTGGAACATAATACTTCAATTTGTGGAATATGCTGAGTGCAATACTCAGCTTACTTGTAATGCGCTCAGCATGTTGTTTCCAAGATAATTTTTTGTCAATAACCACACCTAAATACTTTATAGAATTTCCTGATATAACTGGTTGGTCGTTAATTGAAATAGTAAAATTTTTGTTTGTGTTTGATCTCTTATCAAAAAGTAGCATTTGAGTTTTTTTGTAATTTAAAGATAATTTATTAGACCTATACCAATTTAGCACTTTTTGCAACTCTGCTTCCACTTTAAATTTAAGATTTGAAACAGTGTTACTTGGCATGGTCAGAACAGTATCATCAGTGTATAAGACCGTTTTGAAGTTAGAGCAGTTAACTTAAGTCGTGTACATATACTAAGAAAAGAAAAGGGCCTAATACGCTGCCCTGGGGCATGCCGGTATCACTAGAAATCAGTTTTGAGGTACTGCCATTCATATAGACATATTGTTTTCGGTTTGTTAGGTATGACTTAAGCAGTTTAATAGAAAGGAAGTGGCTAAAGTTACGTGACGGTAACATTTGCCTCTTTAGTTTATTTTATTACTTCGTCACGCTCTCGTACAATCGGGGAAGCGTGAAGGGATAATAAAATAAACCAAAGAGACAAATGTTACGGTCACGTAACCTTAGCCTCTGCCTAATAGAAATCCCTCTCACCCCATAATGCTCTAGTTTATCCAAAAGGATTTGATGATCGACAGAATCAAACGCTTTGGCAACATCTAGAAAAACACCACACGCAATATCGTCGTTATCTTAAAAGTGTAGCAAATTTTGGAAAAGATGAGTAATTGCCAGGGTAGTAGAATGGCCTTCTCTAAACCCAAATTGATAATCTGAAAATAAATTATATTTTTTTCAGAAATTGGTCAGTCGTTTTTTAAGCAGTAGTTCAAAAACTTTGTTTAGTGGAGACAATACAGAAATTGGTCTATAGTTATTGATTGTTTGTTTAGAACCTCCTTTATGGATAGGAACCACTTTTGCTATTTTAAATAAATCAGGGTATTCACCTTCCTCTAACATGCAATTAAACGAGCGCACTAAATAATTACAAATAACTAATTTAGAATGTTTATAAAGTTCAATCGGAATATCAATGTAACCTGATGATTTATACAAACAAAGATTATTTAAAGCTTCTAATACTTCGTATTCTTATTCAAATCTTATTCTTATTCAAATCACCCTTTGCGGATTGTAAGATACTGTAACAAAGTCTTTACTGTACCAAGCATCATTGAGTCAGCATTAAATAGTTAAAGCTGAAAGGCTTTACTCAGTTACTAGTCAGGTGGTACAGGGTGCGGTAGGTAGTTTACCGCAGTGGCATACCGGTACACTGTATGTCGCTGGGTGACTGAATCAGCTTGTTCTCATTTGCAATTTTTACAGTTTTGGTTTAGTCCAGACTATTAGGCCTATAGTACACTGGTACAGGGGTGCCAGTACCGGTATGCAGTAGAGTATGGTACTGGTAGTCTACTGCATCAGTAGGCTATGGTATACTGTATAGCAGACATGGGCAAACTACGGCCCGCGGGCCAAGTCCGACCCGCCGGTCCTTTTATTCTGGCCCGCCGGCACTTACACAAACTTAAATTCTTACCGTGAATTTAGCGAAAGACCTTTTTTCTCCTTTAGAGATCGTGAATGGCAGTAATTTTCAAAAAATAGGCCTCAACGGTGCAAAATTGGAAGAAAAAACGAGGTGAAAACCTCTTATTTTGAAGATCACATTTGTACTTGGACTGTTATCTCCAAAAAAAGGTCTTCACCTTGTTTTCCAATCAGCGTGCGGCCCGCGGCTTCAACAGTTTTTCCAAATCTGGCCCTTTGTGTGAAATAATTGCCCACCCCTGCTGTATAGAAAGCACCGGTAGTGAGAAATTAGAGTCAGCAGGTCAAGTAAAAGTGCGGTTTCTCTAATTATGGAATAGTATGCCATACTATTCCATAAATAGAGAACATTCTAATTATGGAATAGTATGGAATAGTATGGTATAGTATGGAATAGTATGGAATAGTATGGTATAGTATGGAATAGTATGGTATAGTATGGAATAGTATGCTATAGTATGGAATAGTAAGTAAGGCACTGTGGTATAGTATAGCAGAAATGGGTGATAGGACGTTTGGGGCACTAGAGTAAAGGGGCCCATATAAAGAGTCAAATTGAGGGTGAATGGCCCTCAGGGTTAAATGTGCCTCAGGCCTAAATTAGGGCAAAAGGAGTCAAAGGTCCTCAGGACAGGATGGTTGAAGCAATAAATAGGATGTTAATTTAGGCCTAGGAATAGGATGTTAATTTAGATACACACCAGCAACCTACCCATTACCAGCAGTCTAGACTATCTGACCGATAAAATCTCATAACAGCCTTGATCCAGGCTATGGGTAAGGGCTATTCACCCTCAATTTGACTCTTTATATGGGCCCCTTTACTCTAGTGCCCCAAACGTCCTATCACCCATTTCTGCTATACTATACCACAGTGCCTTACTTACTATTCCATACTACACCATACTATTCCATACTATTCCATACTATACCATACTATTCCATACTATTCCATACTATTCCATACTATTCCATACTATACCATACTATTCCATACTATTCCATACTATTCCATACTATACCATACTATACCATACTATTCCATAAATAGAGACACCCGTAAAAGTGTAGTACTGACAAGCTAATGTAATGCAAGTCATTTAGAAAAAACTGAACCACTCAACCAGACTAGGTCTGTTTTAAGGAAGTGTCTAGAACACTGCCAGCCTCTTATCAGCTTGTAGAAACTAACAAGCAGTCTGCTGCATTGTGGGAAAACTGGTCCCAAGTGACAGCAGCATCATCATAGAAACAGACAAGCAGTCAGGTGTCGCAGCATTTTGATTATGGAAATCAGGCTGGTGCTCTAGACTGTTAGGCACTGCCTTATTTCAAAAGTTGGTTGACATCAATTATGACATTATTTCAAACAGTCAAACTGGGGTAAGTTCACCACTCTGCGACGAGTCCTGCTAAAACAGTAAAACTTACAGGAGCACAAGGATCGTCTTTGCCAGTGAGTTGGGCAGTAGGAGCACAAGAACCGCTTGGGGCACTACTGGTAGTGAGTTACTACCAGGATTACTAAGCTGCCAAGGGCCCTAACCAAACCCTAATCCTTAGTAATAACTCACTAGCTCCCCTAGTGGTCCTTGTGCTCCTAACTCATTTGCATAGGCATTCCTTGTGTTCCTGTAGGTTTTAACAATAGGCCTACCACTCTGCAACCATCACCAATTTACAACCATTTTTTTTGCAATTCAAAATTGAAATATTGGTTTTTGGTCTTGTTTCACTCAGCTAAGTATGATCCCTTGATCTTTCCTAAGACCGCTGTTAGTCCACAAAAACAAGTTATTTTTGTTAAAGTGTGAATTAGTAAGACTTTGACAAATTAAATCTAGAAAAAATTGTGGAAGTGTTTATTTCACTGGAAATTTCGGTTACCAAACTTTGAAAGCAGTTGTGTAACAGTTGTGTAACCATTTTCAAATGCTGCAGTCTAGTCGACAAACAATACAAAGATTTTTTGATAAGTTTTCTCTGCGACGTGTTGGATCATTTTTGAGGTGTATATGCCATCTGTGGTACTTCTGCCAGATCTGAAGCCATTCTGGAAATCCAATAACCGGCTTTTATACCATTCTTTGATACGATTGATTATTACTATAGTCAGTATGTACTGTGACAAAAGTCTTGACTATAGTAATAATCAACAGGACTTTTGTCATTTTTGTGTACAGGACTTTTGTCACTTTTGCACACTACGGTGCAACTTGAATTGCACTGTAGTTTTTTGGTTCTTTTTGGCTGCCCTTTTTTTCCAAATGCTTGTTAGATGAGTTTCTCCCAGATTATCTGGTTGCTTTTCAGATTACCAGATCAGTTTCATTAGCTTGGTCAGTTCAATTATTACTGATTTTGATCTTGTTAAAAGTTTTAGGATGTTGGGACGAATGTTACTGCTGGGTTTGTCATTCTTCAGATTTAATATGATCGCTTTGATTTCTTCAGTTTCTGGTGCGTTTTCTGGTATTGCAATATCGTTCATTTGTAATGGTTTCAAGGAGTCTGGTAGTTTCAGAATTCCATTAAGTGTGGGGTTGTTTTTTTGTTGAAATGTTTTCTGAAGAATGAGCAAATTTTTTTTTTTGAACATTCGTATTTGAAATGGTTGTCAGAATCAGTAGGTGTTTGAAATAAAAAAAAGACCGCTTATAAATATTTATAAGCGGTCTCAGCTCTACATTCTTTATTCTGACGATTCCCTTGACAAGTGTCAGACGAAAAGCTTCGGGAAATATGAAACCTCTGCTTCTGGCTATCTTCAAGTTCTGTACCACCAACCAACTGTTGATTAGCTTGCGTCTGTACGCAGGGCTGGTTTTGAGAAAATTAGTTGATCTGTATTTTGCTGTTAGCGGCAAAATAGACACTTTCATTTTTTTATGTCTGTGAGAAAAGTGAATATGCTTTTAGTCTTGGCAAAAGAATCGATTTCAGTTGTAGATGCTAAGGTTCTGAGTAACATTTTACTTGATATTCAGAAGGAAGTGTCTAGATCCACGGCAAACGTTTTATGGAAACAAATGAGCAGTTTCGTGCAGCAGCGTTTTGGTAATGAAAATCGGTTGAACGTGACAGCGGCGTCATATATAGAAACAAACAAAGCAGTTAGTGGATATAACGTTTAGGAAACAGTTAACAGTCCATGGATCTACACACTGCCTATTCAGAAACAATATCATCATCATCAACCAGTTTTAATCCGGTTTTTCCTCGTGTCCAAAGGTCCTCATTCCTTCAGCAATCGCTCCCACTCCCTTCATCTCACGCGATCTGTAGCTTCCTCCACCCTCAACCCAATCTTCTTTATATTCTCTTCGACTTGTTTCTTCCATGTTTGCTTCGGCCGTCCTCGCTTTTGTGGTCCATTCACTTCAAACATCATTGCCTTCTTCAAAATGCTCTCATCATCCCTCCTAACCACACACCCATACCATCTTACTCCATTCGCTTTAGCCATTTTATCTAAAGTTTCCTTCAGACCCAGCATTTTCATCAGCTCCTCAGTATTCTTTCTATCCACTAGTTTTACTCCACACATTGATCTCACCATAGCTCTTTCAGTTCTTCTCAAAATTACCATCTCATTTTCCCTCAAACACCATGTCTCACTTCCATGTAACATTGCTGATCTTATGCAACTACGATACACTATCCCTTTCATTTTCAAAGAAAACCTCCCAAGTAGCAACTCTTCGCATTCTCTAAATTTCATCTATCCGATCCTTACTCTTGCAGTCACTGCAGTTTCACACCCACCACTAGCATTCAGCCTATCTCCAAGATAACCAAAACCCTTCACATTGTCCACTTCATCACGCAATACCTCCACTGGTTCTTCCTTTCCGTCTCCAATATCTTCACATCTTCTTCATACAAACTGTTGTGCAAAACTGCAAGATACTTTTTTCATTTTGGTGCATCTCGCATGAATCCACTTCTTACAGAGCGTGCACCACACCGCGTTAGACATAACTCTTTTCCCACATATTCCACATGAATCCACCCTGCTACGCACAACCTTCCCTTCTGCACCACTCACCATCATCTTAGTCTTTCTAATATTTATTCTCAATCCCTTGCTTTCCAATGCATCTCTCCACCTTTGGAACCTCTCCCTTAAATCCTCCAAATTTTCGCTCATCAGCACAAGATCATCTGCGTACAAAATTTCATTCAATAGTCCCTCTCTTGCATGTTCTGACACTGCATCAACCACAATAGCAAATATCAATGGTGATAGCACAGACCCTTGATGCACACCAACCCTTACCTCAAATTCCTCTGAAAAACCCGATTCAACTCTGACTTTTGTCCTTGAACCCTCATACAAGCTCATTAGTGCTTTCACCAACACTTCTGGCAAGCTTTTCTTTCTCACTGCCCATTTCATCACTTTTCTGGGAACCCTATCAAACGCTTTTTCCAAGTCCACAAAACACATGTGCAGCTTTTTCTCTCTTCCACGAAACTCCTCTTGCATCCTTCTCAAAATAAACAAAGCATCAGTCGTGCCCTTCCCAGGCATAAAGCCAAATTGCATGTCATCAACCTTCACTAATTCTCTTATTCTCTTCTCTAGCACTCTCTCGACTATCTTCATTGCATGCTCCAGCAGCTTTATTCCTCTATATGCTCCACAATCCATCACATCCCCCTTTCTTTTAAAGATTGGAACAACAACACTTGTTTTCCATCCCTCTGGCATACCTTTTCCATCCAGAACTCTCTGACACAGCTTCGTTGGTACTCCAACACCAAACTTTTCGCTCGCCATTATCATATCCATATTTACTTCAGAGGGACCAGCTGCTTTTCCCAATTTCATCATATTCATAGCCTTAATGACCTCCTCATAAGTGACTTCTTCAACTGGTCCTTCAACCATATCTGCTTCTGCCATCTGATCCCATTCGTTTTCCACATGATCTTTTCCATATGATCCTTCCATAATTTTCCACGATCTTTTTCACTAACCACAAGTCTCCCATCTTTATTTTTCATGCAACCTCCATTTATGTCCTTTCCATCCCTTCTCATGAACTTCACTAACTTAAAAACATCGTTTGATTTGTTATATAGCACTTTCATCTCCTTTTCAGCCGCCTGCTTCATGGCTTTTGCAACCACTTCCTTTGTCTGATTACTTGCTTTTTTATAATTACTTTTATTTTCCGCTGATCAATTCTTGCACCATGTTTTAAATGCTTTCTTTTTCCGATCTATCGTTTCTTTTACTTGTTCATCCCTTCACCATGTGTTTCCCTGATCTTTTCTTCCTTTCGTCTTTCCACATAAATCATCACAAGCCTTTAAAACACCATTCTTGTAGGACTCCCACAAATCCACTGCTTCAGCATCCACTAATTCTACTACTCTTCGTTCAAATTCCTCTTTGATCTCTTTTTCCTGCAGTTTCCATACCCTCCATCTCACCCTTTTACTCTTCTTTAGTTTGCGTTCCTCCACATCAACCACCACCAGCCTGTGCTGCAATTCCCAAGGGATAACTTTCACATCTCGTTGATACTTTCTCTTTTCCTTTTTTACTAGAACAAAGTCTATCTCTGTATCATTTCCACCTGAACTATAAGTCACCTTCCTTTCATCTCTCTTCTTGTACCACGTATTTGCAACACACAACTCTTTTTGGACGCAGAAATCTAGTAACATTCTTCCTTCAGCATTTCTTTTCCCTATTCCATACCCTCCATGTATACCTTCAAATCCTTCTGCACATTTCCCCACATGGCCATTGAAATCTCCCAATCCCAACACCATTTCATTTGCATTCGCCATACTCCACTCACGCGCCATTTCCTCATAAAATAACTCTTTCTCTGAATCTGGTTTTCCACTCTGTGGTGCATAAGCACAAATCACTCTCACCACCTCTTCTCCAAAGACTAATCCAATTCCCATATCTCTGTCACACCTTCTTCTGACCTTTACCACCTTCTCACATAGTTCTTCTTTAACCAATATACCCACGCCCCCGGTTTTATCGTCATTTCCGCACCACCATAGTTTGTACCTCCTTCCCTTGACACCAATAAAGCGAGCTCCTTCACCTCTCCATCTCACCTCCTGCAAACAACATACATCCACCTTTCGCTTCCTCAGTTCTTCGCACACCCCCGTCCCTCTGCCAGATATACTCCCAACATTCCAGCTTCCGAATCTAACCCCAAGCCGTTTTTCAACTTTTTCTTTAGCAACTTTGAACCCGGAGATTCTTAGCACCCCCTGCCCATTTAAGGGCTGCCGGGGACTGGGGGCCAAAATTTTATTTTGCATCGTCATGAGGTTTTTGTTGGAGCAAGTGTTTTGTGGCCGCATGCCCTTGCTGACGCCAACCACAGTGATAAGCAGTGGGCCTAGCCTTTGCCTAAAAAGGCATACCCTGCAAGGCAACAGGGTTGCTGAAGTAATTTAGCCGGCCAGTCGAGACTGTTGCCCGTGTGGCGCCACTAGGAGGCACTACCCAGCTAGCATAGACATTGGGACTAGTATGCATGTACACCAGATTTCTCTGGTCAACTGTACAAAACACAAAAGTACTACCCATACATCTACATATACCGCACAATAATGCAAAGATATTCATCTGGGGGATGATTAATTATCTATAGGTGCTGCCATCTGGCAGGATATGCCTGAAAAAGAATACCATATTAAAGTTGTTAAGGTGAAATAGTTGTCTAGGCTGATTTATTATGTTTTTTAAGGGTTTTGTGTAACAAATTAATGTACATTGTTGCTAAGAAGTTAAATGTGAAACACAGTTACTAATATTAGGATTGGGCTATATTTGGATCTAACATGAAAATGCGTGGATTGATGTTGATCAGTGCCAGCTTTGCATTAACCTTTGCAATTATAACAAATGCGTGGTTGCAAAAGAAACAATTCTATCCAACTGTGGTGTATTTGACCAAGTCGAGTCCATGTATTGCTGTGAGTCTCTGCAATTAATGATTGCTTGATGTATCATTTTAACTTGTAGTTACAAAAGTAGTGTTTTTCTTTCATTTTGTAAGTTACTGGTATAGTGTTAAGAATATATTATTAGTAGTGCTAGCATTTTTTTATCAAAATAATGCGACAGATACACTATGTAACCTTGCTACAATGTTGCCAGCTAGATGTCTGCAATTTGAAGGTACCGTAGGAGAATGTTGTCTAGTTGCCTTTTTCACAAACACAAGTAATTTTTTTTTTGTTTTTCGCACTATCTGTTTTGTTAAAACTCAAGCAGGAAAGTTTTGAGTACCAATTGTGAATCACTAGTTTGACCTGAGAGAAGTAAACTCCATTTTGCTGCTCCAGAGGTAGATGTATATTTTCGGCCCTCTTAATATTTGTGCCTAGCGCACATGCAGTTTTTAGAGATGTAATATGATAGCGATAATGTATGGTCAGTTTGTAAGTTTGATTAAATTTTTGCAAATTTTGTTCAGATAAAGCATTAAGTTAGTGATTAATTGTGTTTTATTATTTTTTCAGGTATTGTATGTCCAAGCATTTGTGTTTGTTTTGTTATTTGCAAAACTTGTCCGGAAAATTTTTTTTGGACAACTGCGACCTGCTGAGACTGAAGTAAGCTCAAAGTTTTAAACTGAAGTTGTTACAAAATGAGAGACAATAAACACATGTGCTTCTAGAATTTGCTTTTTTTTAGATACCGATACTTTGTGGGTAATATTGGATATTACATTTGAAAATTGCTATGGAGTATTTGACTAAGATACAACTTCATGTTACTAAACTTATTATCAGGGCTAGAAGTCAATTTAAAGATTGTTGTTTAATGTTTTTAAATTTCTAATTAGTTTGTTGACGCCTGCCATCTGTTTTTAAATTTCTAATTAGTTTGTTGAAGCCTGCCATCCATTTCCGTGTTTTGTGAGATAGAGACAAGTTGATGCTTTGTACAAAATCTTTTTTTTTTGTCCAGCAGGTTATGTTTCTGATTTATGGTATATTTTGATCAATATTAAGCATGCGAGAGGAAATTACTTTTTCAAAATAACATGCTCATGGAAACCATTATTTTGATGTAGAACTAAAGGTTTCAATTTTGTATTAGTCATTCTGATTATATCAATTACGGGTACTAATGATGATAAATGAATTTGCTTGAATTTGTGAAAGCCAAAATAAAACCTCTTATACCTTACTACTTGCCTCTTTTCCAAATCAAGTTCGTTTTTGGTTATTCTGGGATATAATCTTCTGTTTTCTCAGTAAACCAGTTCTGCAATGCTAATCTAGGGTCTTTTTGCTCGCTTTGATTACCGTATTTTATGGACCATAAGGCGCATTCAAAATCCTTTTTTTTTTCTCAAAAATTGATTGTGCACCTAATGGATGGATCAGGTAGTGCTTTATGCTTTATTGCTCGTAGCACTCAAAACCAGTACCGGTACCCTTATCATTACTAAATGAGCATTAAATGGTAACCAGATGCTCTTTAAAAACTGTTGCGTCTTATAGCCCAGTGCGCCTTATGTATGAAAAAAAAACAAATCAAAGCAATTTGTTGATAGTGCGTCTTATAGTCTGGTGTACCTTACGGTGCGTAAAATATAGTAGATCAGCCATCAACATGGTTGGACTGCTTCTTCCAATTGAAATTCGCATAGGTGTTAGTTACCGGTACTATTTTTCTGTGCACAAATTGGGGCGGTACATTATGCTTGTATTAAGTATTGGGTCTGGAGCCAACATCAATCAATCAATTTTCTGGACCCGCTTATCCTTGGGGGGTCGCGGGGGCAGCAGCTCGAATTGGAGCCTCCAAGCATCTCGATCCTCTGCAACAAAGGATAGATGCTCTGCTGGGATGCCAAGGCGAGACCAACTAAGATCTTCTACGTAATCTCGCCATCGAGTTCTGGGACGGCCTCTAGGCCTTCGACCAATCGGTGTTGAACAGAGCAGTTCTTTGGCTGTTCTTTCCTGGCACATTCGTGTCACATGTCCATACCAACGCAGTTGCGATCTTTCTAGTCGGAGAAGCAGCGATTCGATGTTTAGAGATTCACGAATATCTGTACTTTTAACCTTGTCCAACAAAGTCAAACCGCTAATTCTTTGCAAGAATCCCATTTCGGCTGCTTGAACTCGAGACCTCACTTTCTCATTCATGATCCAACACTCATGGCCATAAGTCAAAATAGGAACATAGACCGATCTGAAAATGGATAGCTTTGCCTTGGTGCAAAGCTCCCGTTTCAGTACCACAGATCGGTGGAGCTGCTGGCGCATTACTGCACTTGCTTTTCCGATGCGGATATCCAATTCGCTATTTTGTCTGCCGTCACTTGTGAATGAGACGCCGAGGTACTTGAATTTCTCTGACTGTTTTAGTGGTACTCCATCAATTTGGAGAAAGCACTGCTTTGGTTGTCTGGACAGGCACATGGTTTCTGTTTTTGTTGAACTGATTTTCATTCCGGCATCAGAGCATGCATCCGAAAACCTGTCAAGAGCTTGCTGGAGACCATTTTGGGTAGAGTCGAGTAGCACGAGATCATCTGCAAATAACAGACGTTGTACAGTGCATTCACCGATCTTTACTCCGCCACAAGACTCACTGTTCTTAACTATTCTATCCATATAAATAAGGAACAGAATAGGTGAAAGAGAGCAGCCGTGCCGTAGTCCCACACTTACTCTGAAAGGTTTCGTCATTGCGCTGTTAACACGAACACAGATCTCGGAATGCATGTACAGCGACTTAATGGCAGTTAGTAACTGGCCATCAATGCCATACTGCAACAGCACCGCCCAAAGCTTGTCTCTAGGAATGCGATCATATGCTTTTTCAAGATCAACAAAACATGCATTGACCTCTTTTGCATATTCCCACGACTTCTCAAAGATTTGCTGCAAGGCAAAGATCTGATCCATTGTGCTTCGGCCAGGACGAAATCCACACTGAGCATCTGTTAGTTTAGGCTCGACTATTTTACGGCATTTCTTTTCAAGGCATTTGGCATAGACCTTACCCGGGACACTGATGAGAGATATGCCCCTATAATTGGTGCATTTTCTCTTGTCTCCTTTCTTGTGGATAGGTATTATCACACTAGTTTGCCATTGCTTTGGTGCTTGCCCAGTACTACACGCCACCTTACAAACACGAGTCAGCCAACGAACACCATGTATGTTCATTGCTTTTAACATTTCAGGTCTGATATCATCCTCACCAGGTGCTTTTCCAGTTTTCAATGATTTGATTACTGCATTCACATCTGCTTCGGTTATCTGAATATCTTCCCCAACCTGTTCTTCGTGAATTTGTTGCGATGATGTTTTTGCATTCTTTAATTTTATAGAGGCAACCTAATTATTGCGATTTACAAGAGAACAATAAAACAAAAGGTCTAGTTGCTGTCAGATCACATTCCTTTTTATGATCAATTATCTTGTTGCCTGATAGAGCATTGCAAATAGTTGGCAAAAGAATCAATAAGAGTTATTGCTTAAAAAGGGAAATGTTAATGTTACATATCTGGCAAATTGTTAAGATTAATTGCTTGTTTTATTGCTTATGGCAGTTGTTATTTGCAAATAATTTTGCATTTGATCCTTGAGGGTAAAAGAAAATCCTGTGTCAGCTGTAATTAAATCACAAAAAACTGAGTTATTGCTAGGGATAGGCATTTTGGAATACCGAATCCAGAAGGATGCAAATCCCAAACTATCCAGAATAGTTTTTGCGGTATAAACCAGGTAATTGTGTTGTTTTGCATTGTATATAGCAAAGTGTTGCTTCAAGGGAAACTGAAGAGCAAAACTGTTTTTTCAGAAATGGCGTTAAAAATTACACCGAGTTCTATACTGACTGCAGAAATTTTCAGTCATTTTTAATCAACCAGAAATTAAACGTTAAACTTGTGATCATGATGTCATGGAGGTCTGTACGTTCCACACTATTGCACGCATGCAACTACGCAAATCTTACTGGTGTCTGTAACCACGCGTTTTTCAATGACGTTACAGACCTCCATGACGTCATGATCACAAGTTTAACGTTTAATTTCTGGTTAATTAAAAATGATTCAAAATTTCTGCAGTCAGTATAGAACTCAGTGTAATTGTTAACGCTATTTCTGAAAAAACAGTTTTGCTCTTCAGTTCCCCTTTAAAGTTATTTTTTCAAATATAATAAATTCTTTTCGCTAGCATACTATTGCTGGTTTGGTGCTGGGTCTTTCGCAAAATAGGTTGATTCAAAAGTAGAATGGGATTTGGTATTCTGGATTTGTTTGCAACCATCCAGAATAGTGAACTATTTTTAAACGCCCATCCCAGCTATTGGGTTAGTGCATTAGCTTGTTGAGAGAGACAGAATTTATTCGGCAACAATAAAGTATATTGGTACATGAAACCAACAGTAATTAGAAATCAAAATACGGTAAAATAAAAGTAAACAAATCATAAAGTTAGCTAAGCTCACTATACTGGTATGTAAATCATAATTGACTTGGAGCTGCAAAGTGACCAAGAAGGTCTTTGAGTCGAGCAGCTCCAAATAAGAAATTAAATTTAACAAATACCTGTACTTAGCGTAGGCCTAGGTAAAAATCATCAAAAATGAATTACAGTAGACAACTTAAGAGAATAACAGAAAACTTAGAGCGCAAGTCAAGAACCTACAGCCTAGAAAAAGCATTCTTCCAATAATTTGTTTTTATAATTAGTTCGAAATTTACTGAAGGATAGTAGCTTCATATTTTTTTCGATGTCATTCCGTAATCCATAAGTTTCACTCAAGGCTTTTGAAGTCTAACCAATTGAAACCTCGGAATATAAAATGACGATTGTTGCTTACTTGTGGTTGAATATTTTTGAACATTGGAGGGCTTAGTAAAGTTGTTATTAAAAGTAGTGGGAAAATTAGATTTTTGTAGTTTATACATTAAACTCACGATTGCTCATTTACCTAAGTCTTGAATTTTTAGAATGCCTAAATGTTGATAAGTCAAAGAAATATGATCATACTTTTGTCTCCCACTAATTGCCCTAATGGCTTCATTTTGAATTAATTGCAGGTATTGATGGGCGCTACAGGGAGATGTGGATCAGAACCCCATACAGACAGGCCGTAAAGGAGATGTGGCTGGAATAGAGCATAGCATAAATCAAGCCTTATTTTCTCTGAAAAATTTTGTCCTCCTTTTTGATGAGTTATCTTTTGAAAAACTTTGTCAGCAGAGTATCCTGAAGTAGAATGGCAGTTGGATTATGCTTTTGCACCAGGTGTTTGATTACGCTAATCTTCCCCTTTATAAGACCTTCTACATTCAGTTGTAACAAGGTGACACCTTTTTTTACGACAGAGATTACTGCCTGCCTTGATAAAGAGGCACATGCTCAAGGTTAGTGTCAGACTGTGGCAACTGCCTTGTTATTGGAGATGATGTAGTGGATGATGCTTTCCTCAGATTGTCAATATTCGCCCAGAAAATTTCTCTCTAGTTACCAGGGTACACAGCGAGGAGGTTATTGGCATGTCCCCCTGTATTTAATACAGGGGACATGTCCCTCTGTATTAAAGAAATTTTCTACTTGAAGAGACCAACAGAAGCAACAACTCCCGCCTTAAGATCTGCGCATACCAACTAACAGCCCATACCGAAACATCCATGGGACTACTGCGTTTTTGAGTGATGCTGCCAAATGGAATCTTACCAGAGTCTGCTTAACGAACTCATCACTGGAATGGACGACAGTAGAGGATGAAGGTGTAAACGTTATTAATGTGTACAAACCCCCACCCAGCAAATTAAGCAAAAATGACATACCCAGTTTTGCCCCACCATGTATCTATGCGGGAGAATTCAACTGCCACAGCACTGCATGGTGATATCAAGCAACTAGTCCTGATGGTGCCACCTTGGAGGATTGGGCATCTGCCACAAATGTTCTACTGCTATATGACCCCAAACTACCAGATAGTTTTAATCCAACAGGTGGAACTCTACTTCAAATCCTGACCTTGCTTTCTCAAACCTTGCTGGCCCCTCACCCCAATTCAAGGTTCTGCAACCCTTACCTAAGTCCCATCACCGATCCTCTTTGATTGCCCCAAGTAGCCCTATCAAACCAAGGCCAACAAAACCTGTTAAAACATAGAACTTCTGTGAGGCCAGATGGGAACACTTCACAGAACTGGTCGAGTCCGAAGTCAGCACTCTGCCTACTCCACGAACCTCAAATGTAGAGGCAGCGTACACAGCACTCTGCCACCTTCTTATTAAATCAGCTAAACAAACTATTCCACGTGGCTGCCGCCAGCAATACATACCAACCTGGGACAATGAATGTGACCAACACTATAAAGGATTTCTCCAAGCAGAAGAAAAAGATATTGCTGATGCCAAAGCTGTTGACTTAATGGACTGCCTCAACAAGAACTGGAACCAGCGTTGGGAAGAAACTGTACAAGGAATTGAATACATGCTTTCCTGCAGGAAGGCTTGGAATACTTTTAACCACCTTACTGGGCGCAAACCCGATCAGAAACAATGCCCAGTCACAGCCAACTCCATCGCTAAGCAGGTGTTAGCAAATGGTCACTTTAATTGAGCAGATGAAGAACACACTCTCTGTTAAAAACCAATGCAGCATGTTGTGGAAAAAACCTGGAGTGAATGGACACCTGTCAACGAACTCTCCACTGCCATCAAACAATTAAAAAGTGGGAAAGCTTAAGGCCATGACAACATCCCTCCAGAATTCCTGATGCACTGTGGCTCCAAATGCCTGAACTGGATGCGAGAATTTTACTTGCTCTGCCTTCGATATGTAACTGTTCCAAAGATCTGGTGCAGGGCCACTGTAGTGGTGATCTTAAAACCCCACAAACCGGTGGGAAATCCCAAGAGTTATCGCCCCATTTCTTTGCTGTGCGTCCCCTACAAGGTCTTGGAAAGACTTCTATTGGCTCGACTTAATCCAGTGGTGGACCCCGAATTACCAAACAAGCAGGCAGGGTTCAGACAAGGGCGTTTTACTGTGCTACAAATTCTCAAACTGACCTGTGACATCAAAGAAAGTTTTAAGCTGGGACACGAAGGTGGAGTTGTGCTAGCAGACCGACCTATCGGCAGCTTATGATACTTTATGGCAGCTAAGGTTAGCTTTGAAGCTACTACGTGTTATTCTCAATCGCCACCTTGTGCGGTTCATCATCACCATTTTATCGAATCGCAGCTTCAAACTCAAAACCAGTTCTGGACAAACAAGCCGTCTATGTCTACTCAAGAACGGTGTACCACAAGCATGGGCTAGTGACAAACACCCTCTGCACAATCTTGTTCAAGACTCCCAAATCCTAGACTGGCAACGTTTGAAATCACCTCTTCTACTGACACCTAGGTCAACATCAAAGCAGTGAATACAGCATCAAGGAGGCCTGGAACAAGGAATGGGTACAGAGCCACCGTCCCAGCCAATTTCAGTTAAACCCTAACACCACTACACCGTTAGGCTCTAACCCCCCCCCCCCCCCCCGAAAACTGTGGATCACTCTAAATCGCCTCAGATCGGGAGTAAGCCGTTTTGGTGCAGACATGCACTGTTGGGGTCTGAAACCAACACCAACATGCATGTGTGGAGCAAGAGTCCAAATTGTAGAGATTGTAGAGCACATAATTTACGAGTGTAGTCTTCTGCGTCCTCCCAACACAGTACTAGACCTTTCAAGTTCAAGTTTATTTCGTTACATGAGTTAAATCAATCACAAAAAAAAAACAAGACAACATACAGGCACACCGTTTAGTTATGTGCAGTGTTGTTGAAATTGTAACAGGAAGCTGCGAGGGGACCTTTCGGTCATCGAGTCAAGCAGCCACCTCAGTCATTTGTAGGGTGCTAGACGAATTTACTGCATCTCTTGGCTAATTTATAAAATTTAATGAAGTGTGGATATATTAATGCCGCATCGATCTATTGTGAGTATTGAGTGATTTTTATTTACATATCAATCAATCAGTTTTCTGGACCCGCTTATCCTTGGGGGGTCGCAGGGGCAGCAGCTCGAATTGGAGCCTCCAAGCATCTCGATCCTCTGCAACAAAGGAAAGATGCTCTGCTGGGATGCCAAGGCGAGACCAACTAAGATCTTCAACGTAATCTCGCCATCGAGTTCTGGGATGGCCTCTAGGCCTTCGACCAATCGGTGTTAAACAGAGCAGTTTTTTGGCTGTTCTTTCCTGGGACATTCGTTTCACATGTCCATACCAACACAATTGCGATCTTTCTAGTCGGAGAAGCAGCTCTTCGATGTTTAGAGATTCACGAATATCTGCACTTTTAACCTTGTCCAACAAAGTCAAACCGCTAATTCTTTGCAAGAATCCCATTTCGGCTGCTTGAACTCGAGACCTCATTTTCTCATTCATGATCCAACACTCATGGCCATAAGTCAGAATAGGAACATGGACCGATCTGAAAATGAATAGCTTTGCCTTGGTGCAAAGCTCCCGTTTCAGTACCACAGATCGATGGAGCTGCTGGCGCATTACTGCACTTGCTTTTCCGATGCGGATATCCAATTCGCTATTTTGTCTGCTGTCACTTGTGAATGAGACGCCGAGGTACTTGAATTTCTCTGACTGTTTTAGTGGTGCTCCATCAATTTGGAGAAAGCACTGCTTTGGTTGTCTGGACAGGCACATGGTTTCTGTTTTTGTTGTACTGATTTTCATTCCGGCAACAGAGCATGCATCCGAAAACCTGTCAAGAGCTTGCTGGAGACCATTTTGGGTAGAGTCGAGTAGCACAAGATCATCTGCAAATAACAGACGTTGTACAGTGCATTCATCAATCTTTACTCCGCCACAAGACTCACTTTGCTTAACTATTCTATCCATATAAATAAGGAACAGAATAGGTGAAAGAGAGCAGCCGTGCCGTAGTCCCACACTAACTCTGAAAGGTTTTGTCGTTGCACTGTTAACACGAACACAGATCTTGGAATGCATGTACAGCGACTTAATGGCATTTAGTAACTGGCCATCAATGCCATACTGCAACAGCACCGCCTAAAGCTTGTCTCTAGGAATGCGATCATATGCTTTTTCAAGATCAACAAAACATGCATTGACCTCTTTTGCATATTCCCACGACTTCTCAAAGACTTCTCAAGGCCCACGACTTCTCAAGGATCATTGCGAGGCAAAAATCTGATCCATGGTGCTTCGTCCAGGACGAAAGCCACACTGAGCATCCGTTAGTTTGGGTTCAACTATTTCACGGCATTTCTTTTCAAGGCATTTGGCATAGATTATTTTATGGTGTACTGTTAGATTATTTTTTAATTATTAATTTATCCAGCTCTGGTTGATCAAGAATCCATTCAAAATTTTTCAAACAACGACAGAAGGGTGACAGCTGACTAGGTGACCGGAAGGTCCACTCGCCGTCTCCCTGCTGTCTTATATTTTTTCTTTTTGTCCTCGTATTTCTTATGTTTGTGTTTTGATGTTACTGCAAATAAATATCGATTGATTAGTTGATTGGTAGACCTTACCCGGGACACTGATGAGAGATATGCCCCTATAATTGGTGCATTTTCTCTTGTCTCCTTTCTTGTGGATAGGTATTATCACACTAGTTTGCCATTGCTTTGGTGCTTGCCCAGTACTACATGCCACCTTACAAACACTAGTCAGCCAACGAACACCATATATGTTCATTACTTTTAACATTTCAGGTCTGATATCATCCTCACCAGGTGCTTTTCCAGTTTTCAATGATTTAATTACTGCATTTACATCTGCTTCGGTTATCTGAATATCTTTCCCAACCTGTTCCTCGTGAATTATTTGTATCGGTGTAGCATCAACTGGGTTTAAAAGATCACTAATGTAGTCCCTCCACCGATTCAAAATAGCATCTTGACCTTTCAGAGTCACACCATTTGAATCTTCGATAAGGAGAGCGGTTATCGATCTTTTTCCACGCAAACAGCAAATGGTCTGCCAGAACACTCTGTTAGTCGTTTTGAAATCATCGTCTAACTTTTCTCCAAATTCCTTCCAGGCCCTTTCCTTAGACAGTTTAACTTTTGTGGCTGCCGCCATGCGTGCTTCAGAGTACTGCGAACGAAGTTCAAGTGATGACTTATTTGCAAGCCAGGCCTTATAGGCCACTTTTTTCGCACGAATAGCTTCTTTAACTTCTTGGTTCCACCAAAGAGTTCTTTTCTCGCTACTCTTTATCTCTCCAACACGCTTACGTCCACAACAGTTAGTAGCAGACGTAACGACTGCTGTTCGAAACAAACACCACTCAGTTTCAATGTCTTCAGTAAAGGTCGGAAGTTCTTTGAACTTAGATGCAATGTTGTCTGCAAATGCAGTTCGTACCTTTTTGTCAGCCAATGATTCCCATTTGATTCGATAAGTTTTTCGTGGTCGAAAAGTCTTTCGTTTTTTCAAGGGTTTCAAAGCTTTCAAAGTGCAGACAACTAGGTGGTGATCAGTTGACAATTCAGCCCCTCTTTTAACACGAACATCAGACATGGTAGAAAACAAGTCCGCCGAAACGATGCAAAAATCAATCAGGGAGCGTTGTCCCAAAGAGTCTCTGTACCAGGTGTACTTATGAATTCTTTTGTGCTGAAAAAATGTGTTCATTATGCACAGCCCATTGGTGGCACAGAACTGCAATAAACACCTTCCGTTCTTGTTAATGTCAGGGTCACCATGTTGCCCAATAACACCTTTCCAGGTTGCATTGTCGATGCCCACATGTGCATTGAAATCGCCCAAAAGGACAAGGGATTCTGATGAAGTTGCTTTTCCCAATGCGACCTCAACTTCCTCCAGAAAGGCTTCGTTTTGTGATTCTATGTTAGGTGCGTATACCTGCAAGATACACAGAGATCGCTCCTGCAGCTTTAGCTTTAGAAGACAAGCCCTTCCTCCCAGTGGTACCCAGTCAATGACACATTCAGCTATGTTGGGACTCACTAGTAAGCCAACACCAGCTTGAGCAGACATTGCTGCATCAACATCGGAGTAGAAAATTTTCTACCCACCGTTCAACTCAACAGTTCCAGAACCCCGGCGCTTTGTTGATGAAATTCCCTCAACATCAAGGCGATACTGTTGGGCTTCGCAAACAAGCTCCTGCTCTTTTCCTGTCAGTGACGAAACGTTCCAGTTCCTGATTGCTAGATTTCGGCAGTTTGGTCCAACTCAAGTACTTTTTCTGTGCGCTGCCCCCATTTGCCTCCCCAAACGCTTAGCGACTGCGTGGGAGGGTTTTCGGTGACGGTCAGCTTGTGGGGGAGACTGTAACTTGTTTTTTGAACGAGTCCCTCTGCCTAAAACTTGAACGCGGACCTTTTTATCCTGCGCGCCGTCCGATGCAGCATGAATGTTGTTATTACAACTTTCCATTTAGCTACAGCATTGGATTGCTACTTGGTCTGTTTCTCTCCTTCGACCTTACCGCCATGGGTGACCCTGATGGAAGTGATTAAACACTACCGACGGCATTGCTCTAAGGATCATTGAAAACTCAAATCTCCCCACCACGTTAAGGTGGCAATCCATAGGAGAGGATATTTATTTACATATTTGTCACCAATATTATGCAATCCTGAATAGAATAGCAAAAAAAAATTTTTGTAAGCACGAAACTTCAATAGTTGGAAAGTAAGATTTTTTTGTATTTCATTTTAAACTGATTGAAAGAGAGTTTTCTTAGGTCATTAGGTATAGAGTTCCAAATTTTAACCCCTAGAAATTTGAAATTTCTTTGCATTTTGTTTGTTTTGTATCTTGGCAGATACAGGTTGTTGCTATATGAGGCCAACCGTGTTGTTCAAGTGTGTATCGAAATGACTGAGTAAAGAAGGAGGAAAATGCAATAGGAGTGGTTTTATGAGCATATTTGAACATTAGTTTAGCAATTTCGTGGGTATATAGGTCATTTAACTTTAATATGTTAAGCTGAGCATAACAGGGATTAGCATTGCTCTGCCAATGACAATCGACAATTTGTTTAATGGCATGATTTTAAAGATTGGAAAGACGCTTTAAGTAAGATTTGATAGTCGTACCCCATATTGCGATGCCATAAAGCTAGTGAAGGTGTGTCATGGAGTACTATAACGTGCGCAATGCCTTTACAGGTAAAACGTGTTTAAGTTTAGTCATTATTCCGATAGATCTAGAAATTTTTGATTCTAATTGTTTGATGTGAATTTCAAAATTTAATTTTTTATCCATCGTCATACCCAGATATTTGACCAACTCATTGATTGGAATTATGGATCCATTAAAAACTAGGTGTATGTTTGGTAGGGGATTGGTATAGTCTTGGGTGGTATTATTAAAACTGACGTTTTTTTAGGATTAACCGTTATTTTATTAGCTTTAGTCCATTCGTAGACATTTACTAGTTCTCGGTTTACGCTATTCTCCAGTAATGATGGGTTAGGTGCTTGAATCACCAGGCACGTGTCATCAAAAATTATCTGGGTGTAGAGAACAATGCGTTTGGAATGTCGTTGATGTAGATAAGGAATAATAAAGGGCCAAGGTTACTCCCTTGAGTAACACCAAATCAATCAACTGCGTTGTTGGTGCATAAATTTTGGTCGGCAACAAATTGTGAACGATTGGTTAAAAATGATTTTAACAGCTTTAGAGCAATTCCACGAATTCCATAGTGCTCTAGTTTATTCAGTAATATGGAATGACACACGATATCGAAAGCTTTTTTAAAATCTAATAAAACTATGGCAGTGTAATCATTACTCTCAATGTTATCATAGGCATTCATAAGAACATCTAATATAGCATGAGAAGTAGATTTGTTATTTTGAAAGCCATATTGTGTTTCGGCCATGATAGAATGTTTTTGAAAGAACGAGACCAAGCACGTATAAATTAACTTTTCAAATATTTTTAAAAAACAGGTTAGTATAGATATTGGACGATAATTATTTACTTCTTTTTTCCCTGCGTTAAATAAGGGAATGATTTTTGCTATTTTACAATTTCGCGAGAACACACCAAATTGTATGGCATTGCCAAAAAATAGCTGAGTGCTGGAGCGAAAATGTTTGATGCAACGTGTGAAAAATAAGGAGCAATATTGTCATGGGCTACAGCTTTACTTAAATTCAGGGAATTAATCAAATTTATCAATTTATTGATTCTAGGAGGATCAAAGTATATTGAGGATTTTACCTTGTTGCGTAAAAAGTGCTCAAATCCACTGTCGTTTGAATCAAAATTCTCAGCCAATTTCTCTTTGATCGTCGAGAAAAACTCATCAAATTCATTTAAAATCTTTTGTTTATCAGTGATTTTGCAATTATTAACAATTATCTGCGAGGGTAAATTGTTACTAGAGTTAGACGTAGTAGAAGGAATCAACGAGTGAAGAAATTCCCACGTTTTGCGAGGATTAGATTTATTTTTTTCAAGTTCTTCTGCAAAGTACTTCTTTTTGGCATTAGTTTTAATTTTCGTTAATTTGTTAGAAAACTTTTTGTATTTTAACTTCATGGCTGCATCACCCTTAATGTAGTGAGTTCTATGCATCTTGTTTTTGAGACAAATTAATTGGTAGATGTTCGAAGTAATCCATGGCTTCCTTTTAATTTTTTTTTTGCTTTCGAGACATGTGTTTCAGTGGTGAGTGTTTGTCTATTGTGTGTTGAATGATTGACACAAATGCCTCAAAGCTATCGTCAAAATCAGTTTCAGTGATCTCTTCCGAATCTAGCATGAAATTAAATATGGAATCATTTAAGTCAGTACAGTACCTATCAACATCAAAGTTGGACTTATCTCTAAATGTGTAATGCATCTTCTTGTTGGTAGGAATTGCGTACCCAAGGACTTCACAAAATATAGGGTAATGATCAAATATATTAGCAGTTTGAATAACCCCAGGTCTAATACAATGAGAAGTGTCATTAGTAATTACATTCATGATCTATTACTGTGGATGAAGTATCAGTGACTCTGGTAGGAATTGTGATAATGGTCACGCTAATTAAACTGTTTATGTAATGGGTCGAAGAAAGTGTTCTTGCTTTTGCAGATATGTCAATGTTTATATCACCAAGGACGTAAAATATTTTTTTCAACAATAAGTTAATGGTATTGATAAAGGCTTCGCAAAAAGTTTCAATTTTGCTTGACGGGTGACGATATACGGTTAGTAGGAACAGTTACTTCTAACCATAGATCTTCACATCCATTTAAGTTCATGTTATAGGATTAAGGAAATGTAAATCGCTACTCCACCTGCATTTGTAACTGAATCAGTTTGTGCGAAATTGTAGTCAGGGATGGTGATATTTGTTAAGGGTTCTCCCTTCAGTCGGGTTTCTGATACACACACAATGTCTGGAAGGTGGGGTAGTGAAGTTAAAAAGCAGTGTAGTTCATCAAAATTTTTGTTTAAAGATCTAATGTTAACATGTAATAGGGTTAAAGTGTTTCGTTGTTCACGAACGAAAGGTAATTCAACATTTGATGTTTCTAAGTATTTGCACTCGATGACGTTTTCAAACATTGCAACAAAGCTAGATTCATTTACATCGCAGAAATTCTCAGTGTTATCAGTGGCCACTCGACTCGCGAGAAAATCGAGCAACTTCCTGTTGTCAGTAGTAGCCATTATTTCAATTTACGCAAAACAGAATCAAGTCACAGGCAACCCAAAAGCACAAGCGCATGCAGATTCAATACTTGCGCATGCTGCTATAAGTGTAATTAAAACGAGTTCGACATTAGGTTGGCATAATCGTGAAATAGACGAACCAATATTGTCAGAAACAAGAAAAATGATTCAATATAATTTTCACTACAACAATTTCAAGTCACCTTAGCAATTGGCAAGTTACATGCCTAATTTTTGGGAATGGGGAGGACGAATGCGTTTATTGTTGACGTACAGACAGTATTCACCTTCAAAAGCGCCCCAACAAACTGATTTTTTATCACGTTTGGCAGCATGAAACTCTGGTAATAATACCTTTTTATGATTATAAAAGACCTTTGGTAAGTGGTCAGTAACGAATACTTTAGAATCTCTATCTTCATAAAATTTCTTCAGTTTGGCAATGTTTTGATAAATAAGTTCTTTATCGAAGGTAGTCAAGACTTTAAAAATAATTGGTCTGTTCATTTTTTTGCCCTCTCTTCTAATCGGGTGTGGGGGAGGCGATGCAAGTCCACTATATCAATATCATCTGGTGCCAATCCCAATACTTTAGTCAAGAATTTATCAAAAATGGCTTTAGTTTGATTTTTAGTTTCGTTACCTTCTGTTTCTTCCAGGCCGTGAACAAGCAAATTTAACCCTTTATTGTACGATTCACGCATTAAATTTTCAACCTCAAGGTGTGCGATTCTGGTCAATAAATCAGCTTGCTTCTCTGCGTCAAAACCCGTATTTAGTTCAATTTTTTCCTCCATTTCTTCAAATTTAGAAGTCATGGTAGACTCAATAACTGAAGCACGGTAGCCTATTTGCTTGATTTCAAGATCTAACGAATTGATGTCAGTTTCCAATCTTGAACATCTCAAAGAAAATTTCTCATCAATTTCTTTCAATTGACTTTCAAAACTGCAAAATTTGGTTTCTAAACTTAATAACCTTTGAGATACGTTTTCTACAGACAGTAGTATTCTGTCCAGTTTTGAATTTAATTCTTTGTTTCCTGCCATCGTTCTTCAACTCGGTTAACAGCAAAGTTTATTTCTCAAGATTTGCGTGCTGTAGCTGCTGTAAATTTGCCTGATGTAACTGTCTGAAAAAATATGTCCACACGCCAGAATGACTAGATAAGAAATTGAATTAATGATGATATGAAGAATTGGCTGCCACATCTGACCAGCACTCTAGGATGAGCTGAGGTCGAACGAAAGAAGAGCAGAGTATTTTAAGTTTTCATTACGATTTTGCAATTATTGCTGATTAAAAATGTTGCAGTTGTGATTATCTTATTGTTATGCATTTTTGCGTTCAAGAACTGTGTGGGATAATCTTTTTATTCCAAGTCTTTGATTTTATTACAAGAAGTTCAATTTTTAGAGCTTAATATTGCTACTGCTAGTGCCTGATTTTATTTTTTAATCTCAACGAATAACCTCTCGCAAATAATAGCTCTTAATCTGTACTGGCAGCAATTGTACTATGATTCTTTTAGACATGCGATGAACAGCATGTTATTTTTAATATCAAGAGTGTTGATTGCAGCATTTAAGGAAGGTAATTAAGGATAGCAATCGTTTAAGAATAGCAAAGTGTGGTTTGCAAGAAACTAATTATTTACTGGTACAATAACAATTGCCGTAAGCTTTAAACAAAGACCATATTTTACAATCCATAAGGTGCACAGTGAGTAAATTGTTTTGGGTTGTTTTTTTTTTTCTTTGTTTTTTGGTGCATAAGGTGCACCAAACTGCAGGACACAACTGTTTTTCAGCACTATCAGGTTATTGTATATAAAGCTCATTAAATAAAAAATCGATATTTTAATAGCAATGAAGTACAAAGCACTACCTGATCTATAGAGCACTACTTTATCCCACCTACACTTGCCTTCATTATCCTTTTAAATCCAAAACTTTTATTTGTCCTTTGCCAGTTAATCTCAGTTGCATGATTGCCAGTTAATCTGAGTTAAGTAGCGAGGCCATCTCAGCAGCTTAGTGCCTGGGCTACGCAGCTCCCAAGAAACGTTGCAGCAGTGGCGAGCCATTGGCGACACTGTGCAGATTTGACTAACCTGGCATTTGAAACCCAAACCTCCTGCACCAATAGCATGTGCACTAAGCAACTTAGCTAATACGCAATTCATTGCTTCTTTTCAAATGCAATGACGTTGCCATTACAGTTACTCAAAAAGTACCTAGTTACAGTAAGAAGTTAGTTAAATGCAGTTGTAGCTTGTTACTGCCCACCACTGACTGTGCCATGTGCAATCCCTCGCATTAATGCTCCTTCATCAACTGATTTGAAGACCGTTATAGTTGATCGCATTAAACAACTATTTTTTGATTATTTTGTTGTTTTTAGCTTAACTTGTATTAAAATGTAGATGGAAATATTGCTGGATTTACCTCTTCCACAGTATGTGAACAATACAACATAAAGACATATTTTGTTTCACCTGTAAATCTTGCATAATAAGTCTATGCAATTTTAAATTTGCATACTTCGTTATTATTGAAGTTGGACTTTTGAAGAGATATTTGTTCACTATTCGAGTAGTAATACTTTTATGATGTAGCAAATTTATTTTAGCATCTCATTGAAAGATCGTGGTATGCAGTGACTGATACATGTCTTGCTTTCACCATGTTTCGAGATGATTTCAGTCCTCTTTTTGTTGGAGCATTCACTCTTTTGCTTTTCTTGAAATCTTTTCATTGGTTGTTGGAAGATCGAGTGGATTTTGTAAGTCTTTAAAGCTTTTATTTGTAAGCAACTGAGTTTATTTGCAATTATTGAGCTCAATATTCAATCACAATTAAGGAAGACTGAAGTGAGCTTTAGCTCTTCTGGCCAGCAGCCACCCAAAATATGCATCAAGTGTGATCAGCTTCTTCTGTGAATTAAAGCTCGACCGATATGAATTTTTTTAGCTGATACCAATACATTTAAAATTTAAAGGCTGATACTGATAATCGATATCTAAAGACTTTGCTTCCACCTAAGAACTGCTCAAAAATTTGCAAAACCCTGTGATAATATGCCAATTTGATAGTGATACTATGCCCAAAACATGCATTCTGAATTTCAGATGTGATAGCACACAATAAATGAGTAACGAAATTAATTTAGGAAAACCATTCCTAATAGCAAAAAAGATAACAATAAAGAACAATGCTCATTGGTCAATATAAGTGTTTAAAAGTCGCAAAATCCAGAGCTTTTTTCTAGAAGATGAAAAGAAATAAGAAACCAAGATTGTAAGCAAATGCGTATTGTTTGATTAACCCGCTTTCTGCATTGCAGCGCTCATGCACTGTCTGGGTGGCATTTGAGTGTGCGTGCACCCTCTTTCTAAAGCATCTTTTTTGTGCTTGAAAGTGTGCGCAACTACGCGTGCGTAAGCTTCGAAAAACCTTGCGCTTATTAGCGAAATCATAAATGAGACGTTTTTGTTGATGGCTGATAATTTATCGGTAGAAGACGGCTGATACAATATATTGGCTAACCTCGTTATCAGCTGATAAATATCGGCTGACTGATATATCGGTCGAGCTCTACTATGAATCAAATCCATTAAAAGAATTCGTCTCCCACTTGTGGCAGTGCTAAGGCATCTCACAGGAAAACGTGCAAATTTTATGCAAATAATATGACCTGGTAAATCTTTCTCTACCGCAGTTATGTATTATTGTGACGGCTTGCTGTATGTCAAATTAGTGAGTAAAATGGCTATTCTGCATGCTTATTCTTTTTGGTTGCTGCTTGTAGTTGGTCTTCTGCTCGGTCCTTGCTTCCTGGGGAAGTGGCGTTTGCTAATCTTATTGTCCTTAGAGCGTCCCAGTTGCAAATTAATCTTTCAGCTCTCAATTTGAAAAGGAACACCTTCTGCCATTGTCCAGTAATATTTTTTCATTATTACTGGATGAAATGCAGAAATGGCTAAGGCTGCTACGTGGGTCAACCTTGCCTAGGCTGCAGATGATAAATGTACTTAAATTACGTTTAGATTATATACTAGATACGTGGTTAAACTTGCATTGGCTTAGACCAGGTCTAGAAACACTACACTACGCAAGGCTAACCTTTTTAAGTGAATGATTCATAGACGAGACCTTAATCTGAAAAAATATAAAGTGGGTCACAGATTTAATGATATTGATTAGAACTAGTTGCTACGTTTTCCCTGCAAGTTTTGTAATCCTAAACTGATAATAGTGGTTTTCAGTTTAACATAACACATGCAGCACTGACATTAATGACTTACTAATAGATTTAGGCATGACTATGTTACTGTATATGCATATATTGAACTCGTTACTTAAATATTCATTAACATTTTCCTACAATTTTTGAAACTGCTAGTGGGCCACTGAAATACTAGTGGTGGGTCATTTTGTGACGCATTGGTCAGTGGTTTGCCGTTGCCACCCCTGACATAATCGTGATGTTACTGCAGTAATAGCCTAATTAAGCAGGTGATATATGGCATTGCACATTACACCATAATGCACAAATGATGTTGTTTGAATTCATCGTGGATTGTATTTTAGTTTCTTCAAATGTTTCATTGTAAATTTCCTTTGTTGGCATATTATCATTGTCACTGCTATTTAGATGGAACGAAGTCCAAGGATAACATATATTTTCAAGCTAAGAGTGCTGTGTAAGTACCGGTAGTGTTTATATTATTTTTAGTATTCCTTTAACCAACTGGTTGGCACAGTGGTCAAAGACATCGCTTTTGATAATAGAGGTTCGGGGTTCGATTCTTGGGCTGGTGAAATGAGTTACAGACACAGCCAACAATCCACTTCGTGATTTGAAAAGCTTACCGTGAACCCTTGTTTTGTGGTTGTTTGCTGTTACTTTATTTCTGAGATTATGTTCATCCATGGTGAAAGGCTTTTAAAAAGTTATAGGCCTAGCTATTTATTCGTTGCTATTTATTCTTACCGTAGTTGTGACCAGATCGTAGATTTGATAGTTGCAGCGTATGTTTGTTTGGATTAGTGCTTTATTTAGAGGTAGGAGGTAGAAGGGTGATGTTTCAAATTAAGGGGGCTACCATTTTTTTTGTTGACGTCCGATGCAAATAACATGGTTTGAACAATTTTTTTTGATTTCATGTGTTTGTAAAAAACTGCCTGCCAAAAAACTGAAAAATGGCGATTTAAAATGCAATTACCTCTTACTTATGCGTATTTGGTATCATTCGTAATTTTTGGAGTAGAATTCAATTTTAAAGAAAAGTCTTACGAATTAATGTGCTACATGCCTATGAGTCATTATTTGTTTATTGTTTTTTGCGGAATTTTCAGTGTTTTATGATCAAATTTTCTGTTCCGGAGTATTGCATTTCCAGAAAGGTCTTCCAAAAATATTGTCTTTGTTTTGGGTGACAAATTACCAGCAGTACGGTATGATGCAGCTATTGCAATTTGCAACATTTCACACACACACTTAGATCACACACGTAGCTGCACAGCTGCATACTCTTTCAGAAGAAGAGCTATCGGGTCTACCAACAAATAGGCTAGTTACAGAATGACACTTCTTCATATTCAGTGGCCTCGCTGTAACAGCAAAATTCAGAAACAAAGGTTTTAATACAGAAGAAGGCAATGATGCTGGAAGTAAATGGGCAGCGAAAGCGAGGACGGCCAAAAATGACATGGAGGAGGCAGGTGGAAGAGAGTGTGAAGAAAGTCTGGTTGAAGATCAAGGAAGCTGCAAATCGAATGAGATGGAGGGGAGGTGTGAGAGCAAACACGGAAGGGATGAGGCGTATCCTGCCACTTTCGGTGACAAGGAAAAAAACGGATTGAAACTGAATGGACGAATGATAAACTTAATTGATCAACTGGAAACTGTGGATACTTTGGTAGTAATTCTAGCACAAAAGTCTGAGAAAAAATGCTTACAAAACGAATGTTCAGTGAGGTCTAGTTTATGGCACCCACCTGCTCATAGATCACACAACGTAGGGTAGAGTGGTGTAAGACGCCCATGAGCTGTTTCTAAGAAGCCACGTCATAGTTTCTATGAATATGCATTGGAAAGGAAAGCCATCCTGTTGCTGAACATCTGCATTAGGTTGCAGGCTGCAGGCCGTTGGGTATTTAAGTTTCAAGATTATGAAGTTTATTGTAGGTGGCAAAATTATATTTTAAAAAGTTTAGGAATGGGTCAGCCAAATAGTTTATTTATTGATTCTAGCGAAATGCAATAGTGAGTTGTTGTAAGCACCGGTATTTCATGTAGTAAGAATTGCACTTAGCTAGAGCAGCTATCAATGTGAACTGTCTGAGCTGCAAGTTGCCAAATAAATTTCAACTTTTGGGGCAAAACGCCCACCACGTGCCAAGGGTAACATGTGCGTTTTACCCCAGGAAGCAGCGATCGCCCCATTGGTAAAACAAGAAGACAATTCTACTTTTGTGATACAAAATAGCTATTGACAAGACAACATTACAATTGCGTAAAGCTTACTGTACTAAATTATAATTATTTATTATTAGGTATCATGTCTATTGTCCAGCAAATTTTGCCTATCTTCCCTATAAGGACGACCTTCTCCAAAGAAAATCAGCAGCAAAAAAGAACAAACACTCAGCTCAAAAAAGGACTTATGGTCCCTTATCTTTCCAGGATGCCAAAATTGGTCGCATAAAGTGCTTCATATTAAGAGAGAACCCCTGGCTTATTTGTCCTAACTGCGAATTCAATGTTATTTTTGAAATTTGATGAAAAGTAGATCTACTGAATTGATTTTTGACATTTTCATCAGTTTGAATGCTGTTTAAGGTGCATATTTACACCCAATTGCCCATTCACAAGCCTAAATGTTTTGAGTATTTATTCAATACTTATCTTGAAATTGTAAGAAAACTAAGTGTTTTTAAGGTGTAGCTATAGGTTAAACCCCACCGCTAGGGGTCTTGGCATTTTGGAGTGGGTGTATTACCCTACCCCATGGGGCAAAACGCTCAATTAAATTTTTTTTCAAACCTTGATAAATTAGATGGATCACAAAATTTTCAAAAACGAAAGTTGAAATAGATAGCTCTGAACTTTAAGATTAACCAAGGCGAAAATTAGATTGAAAGACCTTGTATTCTGGGAGAGAGGACAAAAGTCGCTTAAGGTGGGCTTGTTACCCCCTCTCTACCCTATATCAATTGAGTATTTCTGGTATTCTGTCAATTTCTGTGTTTGATATTTGTCTGCAACTAAAATCAATTATTCTATTCTGCTGCAAAACATTTACAAGACTATGTTACAACACTTTTCTCAGTCAATTTCGATCCAACTGAAAGTTTTCTTTGGGCATAAGGTTGTAAACAAACAATTTTATTCCCCAATTTTTTCAAAATTTTACTCCAAATCGTCATAATTTTGTTTTTGCCCAGAATTTTTTTGGCAACAAAAGTTTTTCTTGTTCAATGTTACATACACTTCCATATTAACATCAAATCAGCAAAAAAATTTGTGTAAATTGATATTATATATTCGACCACATTGTAGGATTTTTAATTTTTACTATTTTTTATATCGGAAACGTCAAATTTTTGTTTTTTGGTGGGCAGTTTTTGAAAAATAGACAAAAATCAAAATAAATGCCCGAAACCTGATATTTATACTAAAATACACCAAAAAAAAAAAAATGGTAGCCCCAAAGATTTAAAGATATGGCCCCAAAAATGGTCTCTACCTTCTACCTCTACTTAATTCACACAAAAATTTGTGTTTGCCTAATAACAAACTTGATGAAGCGAAACTTGCAAGTTTTGATGTTATCTGGACGAATTCAGTATCTGTAAAAAATGATTTTCTGTTTGGTGGTTACTTTTATCAAATCAAAAATTCAAATCAAACCTTCATTATACTCGTATTACGCCAAAGCGTGTAACGAGTTGCGGGGCCCATCTCCACGGCTGGCGACGCTGTGCCGATTTGACCGGCCCGGGAATCGAACCCCAGACCTTTTGCACCGATAGCATGCGCTTAGCAACTGAGTTGACAGCCGGTCTTACTTTTATTATTTAAATGTTACTTAAAAGAGTGACATTTGATGATCATTAACGCTGTATAGTCAGTGCGTCGAAGCTGTTTCGTCTTCATATTATCCATAATTGATAATGCTTTTAGCAAAGCAACCCAAGTTCAACTCTGCACTATTATTTCATGGAAGTATTTTTCAGCATTATTGTTAATTCTGTTGTTGTGTGACGTTTCTATTGTCAACTTATCGTACAGTTCCATTATGACGAAAGGTCCATCTGTGCAAATTGTGTTCGGATTTGAGGTGAGGGTAACTGTTTTAATAACCAATTTTCCGTTCAGTGTACATCATTGAGATAAAAATGCAATTACTGCTTGGGAAGATAGTAAATTTTTGAATGCATATAGGCTATATTTCTTTTTTGTTTTGTTGATTTACCAAAGTTAAGTTAGGAGAAAGTTTTTATCAGAATTGTAAACCACATCTGTCGCAAAACAGTAGGGAATATTGTCCACATAGGACAAGAACTATTTCACAGACAAAGAAATCGCTGGATGCTAGGTACACAGACTCAGGGAAAGATCTTGCACTCTTTGCTCACCTCACAAAAGAGTAAACAAATAGCCAAACGTCCTTTAACATTCGACATTTGGGTGCAGACAATTGGGCGTAAGACATCTGGGCGCAGACATTTAGGTACAAGAACATTTGGGCACAAGACTTTTGGACACAAAATGCGTTGCTGAGCATTTTTTACAATCGTTTTCCTACTTTAAAAAAAAATTATATTAACAACTTTTTTACAAAAGTTTTATATTTGCAACCATGCTGGTAGGTGTTATAATTTTTTCTAATTTTTATTTACGACAAGTAATAAGCAAACGAACCTATAGCTATGATGTATATTTACGGAAACTTAAGCAAGAAAAAAGTGTAGTCAAGGTTAAAGTAACTGATAAGCAAAGACTTTTTCATATGTTTATTTTTTTTATTGCGCAAGATAGTTACAATTATCGCAAAGTCCTCAGAGTTATGCAATTAATTAAACATAGAAATACGTCTTTGCTTATTGGTAACTTGACCTTGACTTTGTATTAGTTTTTCCTGCAACGTTTTCGTAAGTATACATCAGTTGGTTCGTTCACTTATTATTTGCAGTGATGAAGAAATTAGAAGAAATTGAAACATTATCTCGATTGCAAATATAAAATTTTGTAAAAATAGTGTTTATAAATTTTATTGAAAATAGTAGAAAAATAATTGTGAAAAGTTTGCTACCCCGCATTTCGCGCTCAAATGTCGTAGATCGACGTCCTTCACCCAAAACGAAATTAATTTAATCCACATAAGTTGACTCAATCTTCGTACAAACCATATAACTTCGGAAAACAATCCACTCACTTAACACTTGCCAACACTACTGCTTAATAAACAAAATACCTTGGGCTAAACTCTCTGACATTCAATACATACTAAGTACGCTTAGTCCTTAGACCAGGGATGTGCAAAGTTTTTCAGTCTGGGTGCCAAAATCGGCTAAAATCAATGGTCAAATTTTTCTGCATGCCAAACAACAGTTCGTGACGAGCAAAAAAGAAAAAAAAGGTCTTCACGTCCTCAGATGTCCTGTTTTCCCTAAAAATATCGGTAAAGCGCAAAAAAAGGTCTTCACCTCTTCAGATAACCTGTTTTCCCTTGAAAATATTGGTGAAGGGAAGAAAAAAGTATTCACGTCCTCAAATGTCCTATAAAAAATTAAAGGGCCATTTGTTGGTTCTGAGTCTTCTGCTGCTGCTTTTCCGTGTGCTCGTTTCCGTGGCTTTGCTTGCGTGCCAGGGGTTGCCCATCCCTGCCTTTGACTAACTCCAATAATAAGAAATAGGACAGCTCGCAGTACAGTTCGTTCCCCACTTAACAAACAATTTGCATTCCAAGGAAACATAACTCGAAGTTGTTCCTAAGTCGTTTCTATTGTTATGAAGGTAAAATACGTCTGCTACACCATCGTACACTTACAGCATTAACGATACTAAACCCTGTTTAAGGATTAAGGTTTTGGCTTATGGGTTTTGAAAGCTAAAAATAAAGTAGAAAAAATGAGTGTTGCTTTATATACAAACTGCAGTGCAGTATTATGGATGAAAATCTTACAAAAAGGCTATGTGCACTCACGAATTGTGACGTTCGTAAGTTGGGAAGTGACTATGTATATATGACAAAATCTCATTGTAGAAGATCATGGTACTTCTCGAAACTATTTGAAATAAACACAATTGCTTTTGCCATAGTGTATTGCAATAAGAAAGTTCATCACAGTGAATAAAATAATAATCACATGAGGGCGATCCCAATTATTACGCAGCTTTACTGAGTCTACTAGAAATATCTGGTACGGTAAATAGTTATATCGTTACAACACCTACTAGCAATAATTTGTTGTAAAGCTTTGGTAGAGACTTCGTTTTCATCAACCATAATGCAGTATCAGGATGCTAAAAATATCGAACATTTTACTAAGAAACTAAACGTTTTCGGCCATTCATATGGCTCTGTTTGGAGAATTATGAAAAGCAGCACATTTTAATTCGGCAGTGACTCAACTGAAATTTGGTTTTAAATTTGTGGGCAAAATGGGCATTAATGTAACAATCTTACAATTGATAATGTGACAATGTTAAATATAACGCATTACGATTTAAAAAGATCATTACTATTGCATAATATGTGACATACATTGCTAATTTCAAACAAGAAGATAGCATAAGCTGAGCAATTACGATGACTTTACATTAAAACAGATTCAACAGAATTGACGAACCTCCTTCATATAATTGTGCATTTATCGTTCAACTTAGGGTTATATATGTTTCTTAATGAGCAAGGCTTTCTGTATTTTCGTTTCATATTTGCTAGAGCATTGTCTGAAAATTTGAAAACTATTAATGTTATATTCTGTTTTCGTGAATGTTTTGGAACATTGATATGATGGTGAATTATCTAAAGTATAAAAGATAGGCTACTCGAAAAGCACAAAATGTAACTTTTCGTAACTTTATTACTTTCCTAAATACTGACCCCAGATCTGTGAAATTTTGTTTCCACGCTTTTCATGTCAATTGGAATTAGCAAAAAGTTGCAACTTTTGTTACCAAAAATCGCCCTAGTTATTGGATTTATTGAACTAAAATAACGGTCGACTGAGCCGGTCAGTCACTAGCTGGTCAACCGGCGTAGATTTTGAATTTTACGTGGCAAGAAAATCCTGACCGGTTCCATCTTTGATGCAATAAGCATACACAGTAATGCTCTATTCTTAACATTGTAATACGTTATATTTAACATAAATTAGTCACGTGATGCATTGTATGGTTGTAATATTAGTGCTTATTTTACTCACAAATTCAAAACTAGATTTTATTCAAGTTTTTGCTGAATTAAAATGTGCTGCTTTTTATGATTCTCTGAAGATGGCCCTATGAATGGTCGAAAACGTGTTGTTTCTCGATAAAATGTTTTAATAATTCGTTATTTTCGAAGTTGAATGATTTGTTCTGACGCCACTAAATATAATAACTAAATACTAAAATCTTGATAGGCAGGTTTCTTACCACACATTAAGATCTTTGTGTTGGCCGTTGGGCTAAAATTTGTCTAAACATTTACTCAATTGTAGAAGGAGAACTGAAGAGTAGAATTATTTTTGCACTAAAGGTGTTGGGAAATACAACAAATTCGAAACTGACCGCAAATATTTTGATTGCACTGTAGTTGGTTAACCAAAAATAGGCGTTCAAAGGTGAAGGTGATGGCGTACTACGGCAGCAGTGCTGGTTAACCAAATTTGCCTTAACTGATCAAAGATCAAACATCTTTGCTCAAGATTTTCTGCATTATCACTGAGGAGAAAGACGTTTGACAGTTAATTAGTGGAAGGAAATTTGGTGGACAAGCATTGCTGCTGTAACACTTGCATGCCTCAATGCATAAATAAAACCTTGTTACGTCATCATCTTAAACTTTGAATGTCAATTTTTGGTTAACTAAATGCATTAAAGATTTTTGCTGTCAGTTTTGAATTCGTTGTATTTTGTAGAAATTTTACACTTCAGTTCCCCTTTAAGTTTGGAATACATCTTAATTGCATAATATTGTTCCCCTTTAAGTTTGGAATACATCTTAATTGCATAATATTCTCTTATCAAGAAAACTGGTTTGTTTTATGTTATATATTATACATATCTGGATACTTGACAACCCGTTTTGCACAGTTACGAAATTGTTATTATTTCTGATTTCAAACTTCAGATAAAATTGTGAATTCGTTTTGCCAGCTGTGCGTTTCGGCAAAATGTGCTCATTTTTATGCTATGAATGCAATTTAGAGAATCTAACCGATGAAATTTAGTGGTATCCATGTGACTCCCAGCAGTGGCGGGCAGTAACGGCAGCAGTGGCGGGCACTAGTTACTTTTGTAACTAGTTACTTTTTTAGTAACTGTAACTAAGTTACTTTTCTGCAAAAGTAACGGAATTTGTCCCAAATCACGTGCATTAATGTACTGAACATCAAAATACTAATGACAGCAATTTTATCTGGGGATAACCCCCCGACAGCAACGAATTTAGGGGGGTCAAAAATGACATTTATTCAAGTGAGCGATGGCAAGGCTAAAAGTCGTGCCAAACCACGCGTATTAATGCAGTGAACATTGAAATACCAATGACAGCAATTTTATCTGGGGATAACCCCCCGACAGCAACGATTTTGTACCCATGTGACGTCATGGTGTAATCATCGTGATATTCTTCAAGTGAGCGATGGCAAGGAAAAGTTGTTCCAAATCATGCGTACTAATGTACTGAACATCAAAATATAGATGACAGCAATTTTATTTGGGGTTATCTCCTTCAACTAAGGAATTTGGAGACAGTGGGGGAGCAAAAATAAGCTGATGTGTTTTTATGAACAATGATGGCAAGCGTACATAAATTGCAAAAATCACACATTAAAATATGCGGCACTGAATATTTAAAATAGCAATTTTGCTTCCTCAGTTATTCTCTCGGCAGCAAAAAAAAAATGTCAGTCGTCCTTCCAAAGTAATATCTTTACATCTCCCTAGATTAAGTGGTTTTCTTGTGCCAAAGAATTGGTAAGACCCAATTAAAGCAGGACAAATAGGTTACTATTTTAAATCAGAGTGGAATGAGAACACGGAACAGTTAGAATAAGCTACTGTGTATCATTAATATTTTTATCTTTTAAATTGTTTTTTACCTTTAATTGATATTCTTTTTGGCAGTGGGAGCATGATAAAACTGAGTTATTATTCTTTTTCCGGAACATTGCCGGAACCAATTAGATGGCCAAGTAGATAAAGTGTCTGTCTCTGGTGTGGTCGACTCAAGCTTGTTTCTGAGTCAAGTCAAACCAATGATCCTATAATTGGTATTGACAGCTTACCGGCTTGACGTTCAGGATTCAAGGAGCAGTGTGAAAACAAGTCACCAATTTTGCTCTTTGTGGCGTTGAAAAAGGCACTTATCGACAATGGGATTCCTCGTCTTGGAGTGGTAGACAGATGGTCGACAACTTCGAGCAAGCTTGAAACTATTAAAGGTGAAATATTTCAATTAGGTGAGCAATAGCACAAAGCCTGTGTAATAGTATGTATTACTCACGTGTTTCAAGCATTATCTGGATATAGTAGAGTAGGTTTTGTTATTGCACAATAAAAATGAAGCATTTCATAAAGGAACGCGACCAGTGGAAAATTTTAGAGGGAGCATATTTGATTTGGCACAAAACTTTAGAAATAGGGTCTGTTTAGGTCAGTGCACTAGGAATGCATAGATAACGTCGTGAAAGAAAGGGGCAGGCCTTGGCGCCAATGATATTCTTTCCTCCTTAGTGTAATAGTTTTATTTATGCAAGCTTTCACTCACATAGCGCTGGCTTAATTAGGTGTCTGCTAAATGCATCAGCATTAGCTATTGCAAGTAAAAGAATAAAATAGACAATGAAAAATTAGTTCAATTATAACAAAATGAAATGTATCTTATGTCTCATACCACCAGGCCCAGGGGTGCTAAAAATGAGTATTACAAAGCTGTAGTGTCTCGAGACATGTCCCAATCTCAAGACGCGATTTTTTAAAGTTACGGTCTTGAAGGTGTGAAGTCTCAGTATCACTTCGCGACCTTAAAGTCTCGAAAAGTGAGCATGTCTCAGACTGTTTTTAAAAGTTCACTTGAAAATTGAATGAAGTAACTTGAATGAATAAAAACTCATTACCACTGGTATTTTCAACATTTGCTTACCTACAGTAGAATGAAAACTTACATCATCTGCTCCAATTGAGAGAGTGTTTAGCCAAGGAGGCATTATTATTCTGCCTCATCGGTCAAGCATGACTTGCAATACGCTAGGTATGCTGACAATCTGGAAATGCAATGAAAATCTTTTGTAAACATCGTTCACCATGAATTTTCATTGCATTTTAGAAATGACGGCATACTCTTTAAGTTTGTGAGTTATGTGCAACGAACAGGCTTGCGACCGCATGCAAATGATTAAGATAGGTGAAAAATATTTATGCCGGGGCACAAATTGATAGGCTATATTGGTATACACGTAATAATAACTAACTTTTTTTTGGGTTAGGCAAATATTTTTTGGAGGAAAGGGTTGGTTGCAGGCCTGGGCGGTGTCCATGGATTTTATTGTGATGTTTTCTATTTTAAGCTTGTGTCAGAGTACATCCCTTTGTAGCTGCTGCCTTTTCTTCGACTTCTCTGTTGTTGGTTTGTAATTTTGGTCTTGCAAATAAACAGACTCTAAGTTAGATTGCTTTCTCAGATGAGCTTTCTTAGATTACTCGATTTTCATTGTGCTTGTTTTGGTTTAAGTGGATATTCTAAAACAGTGGTTTTCAGCTTTTTCCACACAAGAATCCATTTTACTACGTATGGTAGTCACATGACTCTTTTTGGAAATTGGATGATATTGAAAACGAAATTTTAAAGTTAGCAGTGCTGTTATTCAAAAATAAATTTTACAAGAATTTTTTTTTTTGAAGCAAAAAACTCAAATTTTCATTATACTTGTAGTATTACTCCAAAGCGTATAACGAGTGGCGGAGCATATCTCCGCGGTTGAGCGCCTGTGCTACACAGCCTCACAGTGGTGGAGAGTATCGCAGCAGTGGAGAGTTGACTGACTTGGGAATCGAACCCCAGACCTCCCGCACCGATAACCACTGAGCTAACCGGCCGTTTTTTCGTAGGCCTACATCGAAAACTTGGGAGACCCTAGAAAAAAATGCAAAAGACCCTAAGGTGAAAGCCTATTGTTCTCCTTATAGATAGACAAATTCTTTTTGCGTTTTTCATTCTCTGTCTTGTGGTGCAATAACAGCTTTCTCTGCGTTTTTATAAGACAAATCGTGGCTTTCCACATCCTGCCGAATGAAGAAATTCGTTGAAATGTCATACATTTATGGTGAAAAAATTTACGACCTTTTGAGAACCCTTGATTTCAAAAGTCTCGTGTCTCGTTTCTTTCCAATCTTGGTCTCGTCTTGATTATTTGCTCTCGGTCTCGTATTGTCAAAGTCTCTGTCTTGATCTTGAAAATTTTGGCCGAGACTCCAGCTCTGCAGATAAGTTTTCGTTTTTAAGTACTTTTTCCGACGCCACAAAGAGCGAAATTGGCGACTTGTTTTTCACACTGTTCCTCAAGCCGGTAAGCTGTCAATCCCAATTATAGGATCATCGATTTAACTTGAATCGGAAACAAGCTCGAGTCGACCACACCAGAGACAGGCACTTTATCTACTTGGCCATCTAATTGGTTCCAGCAATGTTCTGGTGAAAAAATAATAACTTAGTTTCATCAGTGCTCCCGCTGCTAGCAATAATTGTTTACTGAAAGAGAGTATATCAATCAAAATATGCAAAAAACAATTTATAGATAAAAATTTTAATGATGTAGCTTATTCTAACTATTCCATGTTATCATTTTACTCTGATTTAAAAGCTCTTAATCTAGGGTGATGTAAATCCAAACCAGCTAGTAAATATTGCTTTACACATAGTGTAATGTAAGCAGCTATTCTGCCAGGATTAGAAATGGGACTGACATAGGTGAGGTGGTAACCGGGAAGTTTTAAATTAGTCGAAGGTTGATATTTAATTCGGGATTCAGTTAAACAAATGACGTCAGGTGTACTGGGCAGGGCCTCAATAAGTTCATGCAGTGAATCAAAATTTTTTTTGCAGTGATCTTATGTTAATGTGCAGAAGCATCACGTTGTCAAAATTAGACCAATTCAGTTGATTATGATCCAAACAGTAGCATTCACAGTCTGAAAAATTACTGGTAAGGCAATTCAGTCCAGTCAAAAAACGGGTTTACGTGCACCATCACGACGTATTTTTTTACACATATAGTGAGATTCTGCGCTGCTTCTTCCGGTATGGTAAAAACGGAGACAGAAAAAATCTACTTACCAATTTTTATTTTTGACGTTTCGCTTGGCAATGAACGCCAAGCTTCATCAGAAAATACAGTGACCTGGGAAGGAAATCAACCCAGGTCGAGAACAGTAAAACGTAGTAGCTCTGATTTAACTGAACTGATTAAAAAAAAAAAAAAAAAGTTACGAAGTGTAAATTGTATCAACCCGATTAACTATTGGGTCACAAAAAGGCGAAATGCGTGAATAATCATTAAATTGTTATAAGTTATATGTAAAAAACCAGTATGTAAACTACAGTGATTAAATTGCATTAAAATTATTTAGCCAATGAACGATAAACATTAGGGAGACTGTCGCCATCAGACCTGTTCATAACCTTAGGATGGGCATTGCTGAACCAAGCTTTCGAGATGAGTGGTTTAGAATAATTGTTCTCCACTTTCAAGATTTCCGATTTCTCCCAATCAATTGTATGGTTAAAGTCCATCGCATGTTCGCAAAGTGCAGAAAGTTCCGGTCTCAGCTGGCTTGTGGCTCGCCTATGATCGGCCAGTCGTGACTTAAGGCCACGTTTGGTTTGACCAATATAAACATAGTCACAGTCAGAACAAGGGATCTGGTAAACAACACTACTCTTATCTTCTGTAGTGTACGGCTCTTTAGGGGAGGGCAAAATGTGGCGAATGGTTTTTACAGGTCTCATGGCAACACCGACTCCTGCCTCGTTCAGAACTCGTCTAATTCTTTCTGATGTACCTTGCACATACGGAATAGAAGTGAATTGTTTGAATTGAGAGTTTTGAGTTTGAGAGCGTTTGTTTTTGCGAGAGAGAAAAGTAGCTCTGGTAGGAAATCCGTTAAGTTGCAGAGTAGAATGTATGTCTCGTAAGAAATCCGTTAAGTTGCAGAGTAGAACGTATGTTAGACTACGATGCCCGGTATACAAGTCCAACAAAATCTTCCCCACTATGCATTGTTCACATATAGTGAGATTCAGCATAGTCGGAAATTTTCAAAAACGTTTGTCCTCAAGACCAATTCCAGTCCATTTAGGTCACGGTGACATTAGAATGAAGTATGCATGTTTAAAACTTTCACTCTACAAGGTGTCATTCATTTGCTTATAACTTTTATTACCGGTATACTGATGACAGTAACTTCAGATCAAGTCCCACGTAACAAGTGTAAGTGTGGGTGTTCACAGAAAAATTTGTGATAAAATAACCCACAAGTAAAATATGTTTAAAAAGTAAAAAACAATTTGCAGTCGAGGTGCATAACAACGCCTCCGATTAACATTTTGCTTACGATAAAAGAATCAAACTACCTTTGAAGGTAATATTATGTAATTACACATATCTGGTGAAAAATTGCTGAGATTTGAAAAAAGTTTTCATACAAAAGTTTGTGTTTGATTTTGTAATAGCAAAAATTTATCTGAAAAGTGTTTTGACCTGTACTGCATGTGAATTATATCTAAATCACTTAAAAGATGCCAAATAAAGTTGATACTAAAGATAGTTGTCAATGCAAGGTAGTTAATTGCAAGTTTTCTCATTTTTAGCGACATCATCGATCAATTACATCATTTTAATAATGTAATCGTGCGTGGAAAAATCCTTGCAATACGTATTTTGAACCCTTGATAAGAAACATCATTGGCAGTGTCAAACATAAGTGATGAAATAATAAATATTCTTGAAAACAATGAAATAACATGCGCCATTTTTCTTGATCTTGCAAAGGCGTTTGACACTGTTAACCACACAGTACTACTTCAAAAACTTCATACATAGGGCATTCGAGGAATTGCACTTGATCTGTTTGAAAGTCATCTTAAAAACAGAAAACATTGCACGGTTGTACATGGGGTTTCTTCGGAGATGGAAAATGTAACCTGTGGTGTCCCACAAGGTTCAACACTACGGCCATTATTGTTTATTTTGTATATCAATGACCTGCCCTTAAATACAAATTTTAAAGTAAATATATTAGCTGATGATACAAACCTTATAATGAGTGGATCTGATGCGAAAAAGTTAGAAATGGATGTTAATAATGAGTTAGCAAATGTAGATAACTGGATGCGCAAAAACAAACTATCAATTAATTTTTCTAAATCTGAATATATGCTGATCAGTAGAAAAAAAGAAAGATCTCAATTCAAACATATTTTACTTGGGGGTTATTTCATCGCAATTTTTTCTGTGAACACCCACATTTACACTTGTTACATGGGACTTGATCTGAAGTTACTGTCATCAGTATACCGGTAATAAAAGTTATAAGCAAATGAATGACACCTTGTAGAGTGAAAGTTTTAAACATGCATACTTCATTCTAATGTCACCGTGACCTAAATGGACTGAAATTGGTCTTGAGGACAAACGTTTTTGAAAATTTCCGACTATGCTGAATCTCACTATATGTGTAAAAAAATACGTCGTGATGGTGCACGTAAACCTGTTTTTTGACTGGACTGAATTGCCTTACCAGTAATTTTTCAGACTGTGAATGCTACTGTTTGGATCATAATCAACTGAATTGGTCTAATTTTGACAACGTGATGCTTCTGCACATTAACATAAGATCACTGCAAAAAAAATTTTGATTCACTGCATGAACTTATTGAGGCCCTGCCCAGTACACCTGACGTCATTTGTTTAACTGAATCCTGAATTAAATATCAACCTTCGACTAATTTAAAACTTCCCGGTTACCACCTCACCTATGTCAGTCCCATTTCTAATCCTGGCGAAATAGCTGCTTACATTACACATAATCTCAAATTCAATATAAGTGCAAAGCAATATTCACTAGCTGGTTTGGATTCTGTGTGGTTTGCAATTACTTACATTAGCTCACTAACCTGTATTAACATCGGCATTGTCTATGGTCATCCAAATACTAATAGTGCTAATTTCTTATCAGACCTGTCTGATTGTTTATCCGAACTTTCCTCAGGAAATTAAAAATATTATATTCTTGGTGATTGTAATATCAATATTTTTCCTGAACATAAATCGCTTTTGGCTGAGAATTGCATCAACTTAATTCATAGCTTTGGAGCAAAATTGATAATAACAAAACCAGCAATGGTTACTGATTCATCATCCTCACTTATCGATCACATCATCACTATAGACAATCAGCACAAGGTTGAAATTTATTTTATTAAGCAATATCTCGGACCACTATCCAATTATGTGTGAAGTTGGCAAAACAACTGCAAAATTTTGCAAAAATCATTTCTATTATCGTGACAAATCTAATGTTGCTCCTGAATGTTTTCGTGAGGATCTTGAAACTTACTTGACTGACCTTACAGAAAAACAGCCACATCTAAATGTGCTCAATTTTAACCTAGTATTTGATAATTTTGTTGCAATTATTTCCGAAACAATTAATCAACATGCTCCTTTGAAACGATTGTCACGAAAAAAGTGTAAACTGGTCACCAAACCATGGATAACAAAAGGCGTATATAAATCAATTCGTAGAAAAAGAATAATGTTCAAACCTCATTTCATGAACGGTAGCACCAACGAAAAAAATTTTTATAGAAAATATACTAATTAAATTAACTGAGGTCAAAGCTTTATGTAAAAAATGTACTTTAAGACAGAATTAAAGACTAGCAGTGGCAGCTCACAAAAAATTTGGGAACAAAACAACCCTTCCTTTTGCTCAAAACTTCCTTTTGCTCAAAAACTTAGATTCACCAAACTCATTGCTTATCGAAGACGATGTCGAAGATGACCTGGTGGCAATCACCAACAAATTTAACAAGTTTTTTTCTTCAATTGATAAAAAAGTTGGTCTCAAAATTTCCTAATACTGAGCCATCAATATATCTTTCCGATTTGGAAAAACATGTATCCTCTTCCATGTTTTTAACGACTTCCTCTTTAATGAAATTAAGAAAACTTACCCATCTCATAAAAAAAACTTACCCAACTCTGGATGAAACAATGAAGTCTAAGTCCTGACTGAGAAGGAATTATTAAAAAGAGAAAAAAAACGTTGAGGTTTGGCCTTGATGATCACATTTTGCCAAAAAAGTTGAAGATAGATGACATTAAATCTAACATAGAAGAGTATTGCACTCACTCAAAACTAACAAAGAGCTGAACCTTAGGGATGAAATTAACTTTATCACGAAAAAGTTAATCAAAAATGGTGAAAGATAATGCTCTGATTGTCGAAATGAAGCATTACACCACGCTTTATACAACTTAAGCAAAGACCCAGAAATTAAAGTTTGCAAATTTGACAAAGGTGGAGGAGTTGTCTTTATAGATTCAAACGATTATTACTCAAAATTAGATGACATAGTCAAAGATCAGACCAAATTTCATGAAATTGACGTAAACACCAAAGTTCATCTAGTTATACCGAAAGAATACTCCATTACTTGTCGCATTCGTAAATACCTTAAAAACCTTGAAACGGAAACATTGCAAAAATTGATTCCTGGTGGCAGCAATCCTGGTAAAATTTACGGTCTTGTTAAAGTCCACAAACAAGGTAATTCTGTTCGGCCTGTTGTCTCGATGATTGGAGCTCCGGAGTACCAACTTGCCAAATTTATCGATTCCATTATCAAACCTTACATTCCTCAAATTCATATGCTACAATCCACTAATCAATTCATTGACCATTGGAACAAATTTAAATTCAATCACAAGCTAGTTAGTTTTGATGTCATCTCTATTCACTAACGTTCCTTTAAAAGAAACTATCCAAATCATAGCTGCTACCATTTACTCCGACCAACAAAATCCAAAACAACCCATTTTGGAAAAAAAATTTTTAATAAACTGCTGCAGTTAGGTACAAAAGGGATTTTTATGCACAAGGACAAATTTTATTAACAACGCGATGGAGTCAGCATGGGCTTCCCCTTGGACCAACTATTGCGAATTTTTTTCTAGCACACATGGAGAATAAAGTGCATAATTCAGGTCAATATTTTCTTCCCAAATTATACCTGAGCTGTGTGGATGATATTTTTGCCGTTTTTCCTGATGACTCGTCCTGTTCCAAATTTCTTGATCTCCTGAATGCCCAACATAAAATAAAATTTACCATAGAGCATGCTTCTGAAATTATACCTTTTTTTGATGTTGCAATAAAATGAACTGACTCAGGATGAGACACGTGGGTTTGGAGGAAACCCACTCAAACAAATCTTTTACTTAATTTCAATGCGTTTTGCCTGCTAAAATGAAAATCAGGTTTGATTCTGTGTCTATTAAATCGAGCCAAACATATATGCTATAAAGATAGCTTATTCCAACAAGAAATTGCAAAACTGAAAACTATGTTCAAAGCTAACGGTTATCCCAACAAGTTTTTTGAAAAAAATTTTACATCAATTTTTGAACTTCGATAAAAACCGACCTTTCGATCCCACTCAGGCTCCCCAATCCCCTTATGAATATTTCATTACCACTCCTTATTTGGGTAAAGATTCACGACAATTTGCTAAACAGTTTTCCAAAATAATCAATAATCAATTGGACGTTAAAATTACTCCCATTTATAAATCATTTAAAATCAATTCATATTTTGAGCTGAAATCATGCACACCTCTGGCTTTGTGCTCAAACATTGTTTATCAATATAGATGTTTGTGTGATATGAATCAGACATGTATCATCTCAACATCTGAGCTCCAGAGTTAGGGAACACCTAAATTTCAGCAGCAATCAAAAAAGCTCAATCAAAGACCTCATAAATTCATGCGATATAAGTTTGGATTGGACTCATTCAAGATTATTCGAAAATGTCGTTCTGAATACAATTCACAGATTCATGAAGCGCTATTAATAAAAAAAATTTCGCCTAGTCTTAATCGCCAACTTTATGCTAGCGGTGCATCTTTTTTATTACAAGTTTTTTAATCAAAATTTTTGCAGATTGAATGGGCTGTACACTATGTAATTATTTTTCTCGTCATATTAGGTCATACACTTGTTTAATATCGTAATAATTGTTTTAGTTTTTTGTCATAATTGCTGTTCTTAAACCAGTGTATTAGTAATGCGTAGCATTGTTAAAGTGGGAAGTTTAGCCAAGAAATAGTGTGCAGCTTTAGTTAATCGTACCTTCAATTTGTTCTTAAGTTATTAAAGTTAATTGTGTGACTATTTTAGAAAAATACCTGATGAGGGCTCATGGAGAGCCGAAAACGTTCGTAGTATTTTTGTAATGCTGTAAGTAGTGTAATTAAATTAGTGAAAATGCCTTAGATTTTTTGGTTGCTGTGCCTTGCAGCTTTATGAGACAAGAAATCAACCTCTTTACCGAAATTAATGAAATTAAGTATGCATTTCAGTCACTTCATTTAAATAAATCTGTTGGGCATGATGATATCCCTTCATTTTTTCCAAAAACTGGCTGTGATATTATTCTACCCATCTTGAACGCTTTTCTAAGCTTCATGTTTACTAATGGTATCTTTCCTGATAACTGTAAAACTTGTGAAAATTATCCCTATATACGAGACAGGTTCTAAGGAAGTTAATGACTACTGTCCTATTTCTATATTATCTTGTTTCAGCAAAATATTTGAAAGCTCATACATGTATATGTAAGATTAAGCAATTTTTTTCTTAAGCATGAAATTTTTCAACCCACGCAGTATGGTTTCCTGAAAGGTAAATCCACTTCGCATGCAGCACTTAATATGATAACTGATTTATGTAACAATATTAATTCCAATTTATACTGTGGGTTGCTACTTCTAGATTTTAAAAAGGCATTTGATACAGTATCGCATAATATTTTGCTTTTTTTACTGTCGCATTATGGCTTACATGGTCCTGTGTTAGATCTCATTCGGGCGTATCTAAACCATAGAACACAATATGTCTTTATCAATGACGTTTTATCAGATACGGCTCCTCTAAGAATGGTGTCCAACAGGAATCTAGTCTTGGGCCTCTGCTTTTTTTAATTTATATTAATGATTTGCCCTGGGCAGAGTATTCCCAGACTTTTTGCGGATGATACTTGGTTATTAAATTGTGACCCCTCTTTGTTCAAACTGCAAGAAAAAGTAAATCATGACCTAAATAATGTAGAAAAATGGTGCAAAGTCAACAAAGTTACAATTAATCCTGAAAAATCCATACCAGTTATTATTCCACTGAACCTGCATAGAAGTCATTCCACAGCTGAAGTAACTTTTATGGTGAATAATGCAAAAATTTCTCCCTGCCGTAAAGCCAAATACTTAGGTTTAATAATAGATCACAATCTTAACTTTCAACCCCACATTTTATCCTTAGAGAAAAATGTAAGCTGAACAGTTGGTAGTATCCAAACTCGAACACTTTCTTTCACAAGCAACACTTTGGCAACTATGCTTCGCTCTGATTCAATCTCAACTCCTTTATGGCATAATTATCTGAGGATCAACTTTTCCCAGCTACCTCAACATACTAACAATTCTGCAGAACAGATCCATGTATCACTTAGGAGGCGATGACTATGGAAATAGAGTGACGCCCCTATTTGTTCGTTTTCAAATATTGAAACTAGTTGATCTATTAAAATTTGAAACCGCGAAGTTCTTGCACAAATTTATGCACAATAAACTTCCCTATACTTTTTTATAAAAACCTCAAAAATTCAACACGAACCACTAGATCTTCAAATAACAACAATCTCTACATTTAAAAATTTCTCTCAACTAATCACGGTGTCAAGACATGGAACTGGGATTTATTTTTATGTTTAACTAAATGTTGTACTAAAACTCTGTGATGGTGCTGCCGTCATTTGGCAAAACCCATTATCTCCACTTTTGCACTTTTTGAGAAAATCAAGTTTTATTTTTCAGGTTTTTTTAGGAATGTTCCTGATTGCAGATTTCTTTTAATTTTTGGTTTGATATAAGTGCTTGATCATAAAAGTTTAATAATAAAGTTTAATGCTAATAATTTTAATCAATGAATGTATAAACAGCGTATGAATCTTGCGTTTGATTTTTACCCAAATTTGCATTAAACTCAATTAGCTATTACATCATTATTATTATTGTTTCATATTGTTATGCACAATTTTTCACTGGTGCGATGAAAATTTTTGAAAAATGCATTTAACTTTGTTTATACATAATAACAAAATTAACAATTACAAGTGGAGTTAACAGGTTTTGCCACCTACTAAAATTTTTGACAACTTTTTGTACAGAAGTGGAGTTAATAGGTTTTGCACCATAGATAACTTGAAATCGGTTAGGAGTACAAACTTGATATTTGCACACAAAACGAACATTGGAGCAATGATTGAAAAAATGCAAAAAAAATGAAATTTCAAAATTTTGGAGTGAATGGGTTTTGCCAAATGACGGCCAAGTAGCGAAACTTGTCAGTCAGCACTGGTTAGGACTGCAATTTCCCCCTTTTTTGTGATACGCCCAACTAAATAATTCTTAGGGTGACTGTTTGACTTGATGACCGAAAGGTCTGTTCGCAGTTTTCCTGCTTCCTGTATTGATCATGTCGTTTGGCGTTTGATTTTTGCATGAGGCCAAAAATAAACTTGTTGTGGTTGTGGGCAAATAATTATAAGTCAAGCAGCTCCTATTAGTTTCTGCATCAGGATGTGAAAAAATGCTCTATTAAATTATGCTAACTTGTTGGTAATGCGACTTTTTTAAGAACTGCTTCTTTCAGGATATATATTATACAAACAGCATGAATTATATCATACCACTCTTTAACTAGTCAATAACTAAGCAAAAAACACGGCAACAATTTTTCTGCGCTCCTCCTGGAAGACAGTAATACATTCAGGTGGAATGAAGTTTTGATGCGACTTGTTTTTGATAAAAACGAAGGTTAATACCCCAGTATTGGGTTATACAAAGAGAGTTTCTTCGAATGATTAATTTTCCATCATGCATGTAGTAGATATTTACCAAATTTTGCTGATTTTACTGCACAATGAACACCAATACATGCACGTATAAATAGCTGATTTTTTTGGGGGGGGGCGAAAATTTTTTCTGGGGTCAGAGCCCCTTCGCCTTTTTTCCCTCGGCTGCAGGCCTGCCTTGCAAACTGTTTATGCAAGCGCATTTATGCATGAAGATTTTAAAACTTATGGAACTTTTAATTCATTGTAATACTGCTCTTCATTCTAGTGTTGCAGTTGAACCGCTTTTTAGCATTGGAAAAGACATTTTAAAGCCGAAGTGCTTAGGGCTTACAGTGGTGATAATCACTTTGAAATGTTAGCGTTTTTGGAAGGTAATTTAATTGTTATTACTGCAGCGTTTATGGTATCACATGTTAAGAATTGATCGTGGTTTTTTGGTTTTGCAGCATGCACAAAAGTAACTGCAACTGGTTTCTTTTTCAAACTTGTTACTGTACCTAAGTTACTTTTTTTTCGAAGCAACTTGTAACTGTAACTAGTTCCTTTTTAAAAGTAACGTGCCCACCACTGGCTCAAAAATTACGATTTAAGCTGCTGTTCTCAGTTTATTTTTTGTATTAAATAACCCCTTAAACTGGCGGTTAGCTTGATCGGTGCACTTTTTTTCACTTACAACTAATTTGGTTTCACTATTCACTTATAAACTGAATTGCATTTTAAAGGATTTTAAGTTAACTGAGGAGAATTATTCATTTCTGCAGTTTTGATTCTGAAAGAAATTAATGGTCTTGTTGCATAAAACAGAAACGAAATGTTCTCCTACACCAGTGTATGTTCAGCGCGACTACGAGTTGTGTTTCAACCAGGGAGTCGAACCGTTTAAAATATCGCTCCGGCTCAGGTTCAAGAAATTTAATTTTTAATGGTTCAGTTCAGGTTCAGGTTCAAGACCTTTCAAAAATTTGGGTTCAGGTTCGGTTTGGGTTCAGTTGCACCAAAATTTAAAGGTTTGGGTTCGGTTCAGGTTCACAGATTTGAAATATTAAAGGTTCTGGTTTGGTTCAGGTTCAATGATCTCAAATTTAAATGGTTCAGGTTCTGTTTGAGTTCACTGGGAAAAAGCGGTTTTTACCGGTTCGGGTTTGGTTCGACTCTCTGTTAGCCTACCAAGTTGGCATGACCTGTTCTAACTTGTTTCAGGCTCATTAAATTTTGAAAAGCAGGAAGAATGTTGCGCATCACAGCACATGTCTAGAGATTTTTATTAATATTTTTTAAGAATCAGCTCAGGTTTAAACATTGTTACTCAACGATTTCTGTTCAGGTTTGTGTACACAAAATATTATAGGTTCATAAAATTTTAAAGGTTCAGGTTTGGTTCAGGTTCACAGATTTGAAATTTAAAGGTTCGGTTCAGGTTCACAGATTTGAAATATTGAAGGTTCAGGTTTGGTTCAGGTTCAATGATCTCAAATTTAATTGGTTCAGGTTCGGTTCGCGGTTCAGGTTTGGGTTCGGTTTGACTCCCTGGTTTCAACAGTTCCTGTGCCTGTGACCCACAATCGACCACTGAAAATATTATTATCGCACTTGTTTACGTTTTAGTATGCCATCCTCGTCACAATCGTCCTTACTGTTTTTTTGAAGTATGTTTTACATACAATTGATTTGCAAAGCGAAAACCCTTGGGAAAATAAAGTCTTGTACATGCTCTATGTTGAAATAGTGACAGGTATGTCGTTACTACTCATAAACTTATTCGCTTTGTGTCATTACGTGTTCTGAGACAATACATTTTGCACTGCAACTTTGCAGTGTGCTATGAAGCATGGTTAAAAAAATCAAATCTTTGTTATACTCGCTGTATTACGTCAGAGCATGTAACGAGTTGCTGGGCCCATTTCTGCAGCTTGACGCCTGGGCGACACAGCTTTAAATTCCAAGGAAACATTACAGTGTTGGCGAGCTGTTGGCAACAAAAAACAACCTAGAGCAGCATCGAACCCAGACCTTATGAGTAGCAGCCCATCATACTAACCACTACACCATGTCGCTGTAATGTAACGTTTTAATTTCACTGTGATTTCTGTGTGACATTGTCATGAACCTTTCTTTTGGGCACTGGGCAGGCTTAGCTGTGTGAATGGGGCTGCCTCTTCACATGTGGCCCCATACCCCATGTGTGGCCCCATACCCCATGTGCTCTCTGCATCACAATTAAATTTTTGATCTCCTAAATCAGTGATGGGGAAGCATCAGTTGTGTGACGCTTCTGCTTCCTGCTTCCGCCTCCTGCTTTCACTTCTACATACTGCTGCTTTGACTTTTGTAAGATTGACTACTGTCAAACTGCGATGTGATCTTTGACACAAGCCTGGTAGAATAGATCACTTAACTGAGGTTATTTTCAAATTATATTGATCTGCAAATTCAACAGTAATTGAGGGAGACTCCGAAGTGAGCTTATGCTCTTCGAGTCAGCAGCCACCCATTATATATGTCAGATGCGATCGGCTCCAGCCGCAAATCGAACTCGTCACGTAGGATCTGTCACCTGCATGTGGTGCTGCTAGGCCATGTCGCTGACGAACTTACACCTGCGTCACTCGTTTACTGGAAAGATGTTGCTTACGAGAACAACTTATATGCCGTTTCCACTTGCAAATTAAGCAGACACTCATGCATCTTAATTTTCTGTTTAACTGATGCTGAAACATTGTTTCCAACTATTGGCTTGCTGGGCCAGGCATTTTTTGTAATAAACAGCCAGTAGCTTACTAAACTGACACCAACCTCGTTATTCGACTTAATTTAAGAGTTTTGGGAATAGATTCTTCAGATTTAATAGTGTAAAATCCCTGATACTTACATAATGATGATGTCCAGAATTATCCGGTGTTCTCCCCGTCAACGGAGGTGGCCGGATTCACCCCATTTGACTGCATTTCCATACCGCCCGTCTCCATTTCTCTCGATCCAAGGCATCTTCCTTTTCTAACCCCAATTTCTTCACTTCTTCTTCAACTTTTCTCTTCCATGTGCTTTTTGGCCGACCTCTTCTTCTTTTACCCCTAACTTCCAAGTCTAGAGCCTTTCTCAAGATGTTACCATCTTCCCTTCTCAGCACATGGCCATACCACCTCACAGCATTCGCCTTCGCTATCATTTCCAACGACTCAACCAAACCCAACATCTCCATCAATTCTTTCGTGATTTTCTTGTCCATTAACTTAACACCACACATGGCTCTCAACATAGCTCTCTCTGTTCTTCTCAAAATCGCAACTTCTCCTTCCGTTAGACACCACGTTTCACTCCCATACAGAATCGCTGAACGCACACAGCTCTGATACACTCTTCCTTTTATCTTAAGCGAAAACCTTCTACCATAGAGCACCTCACCACATTCTCTGAACTTCAACCATCCAATTCTCGTTCTTGCTGTCACCGCCGCCTCAGATCCACCACTCGCATTAAGTCTATCGCCCAAATAGCAAAAACTTTTAACAGTCTCCACTCCATCACACAGCTTCTCCTGTGGCAGCCGCGTTCCCGTCATCCCACGCCTGCATACTTCACAGACAAATCCTTTTGCAAGGGCCCCTGACACCCTCTTGATTTTCGCACACCTTCCATGAATCCAACAACCACATTTAGTACATAGCAAAGAGTTCACCATCACTCTTCTCCCACACACTCCGCATGGATCAGTCTTACTCTTTTGTATCTCTCCATCTGTTCCACTCACCATCACTTTCGTTTTTATGTTGTTTACCTTCAAACCTTTACATTCCAGAGACTCTCTCCACCTTCCAAACTTATAACGCAGCTCCTCCATAGAATCTCCCATTAGCACCAAATCGTCTGCGTACAGCACTTCATTCATCAAGCCCTCTCTTGCCTTTTCTGTCACAACATCCATTACAATGGCAAACAGCAATGGTGACAGTACTGAACCTTGATGTACTCCTACTGTCACAGAAAATTCGTCAGAGTATCCCGACCCGACTCTTACTTTTGTTGTGGCCCCTTCATATAGACTCATCACTGCTTTCACCATTCCCTCCGGTACACATCTTTTTCTCAGTGCCCATTCTACCACTTTTCTTGGAACTCTGTCAAACGCCTTCTCCAAATCAACAAAGCACATGTACAAACATTTATCCATCTCGCGGTATACTTCTTGCAATCTCCTCACTACAAATAGTGCATCTATCGTCCCCCTTCCAGGCATAAATCCAAACTGCATATCATCCAGAGCTATCATCCCTCGTATCCTCTTTTCCAATACTCGTTCTACAACCTTCATTCCGTGCTCCAATAATTTCACACCTCTATAAGAAGCACAACTCCTTACGTCACCCTTTCGTTTGAAAATTGGCAACATTACACTTGTCTTCCATTCGTCTGGCATACCTGCTCCATCCAATACTTTCTGACATAGTTCTGTCATCACCTCTACTCCAACTTGGCCACTTGCATTTATCATTTCGATGTTTACTTCTGACAAACCAGCTGCTCTTCCTGTTTTCATAACCTTTATGGCCTTTAGCACCTCTGCAGGAGTAATCCTCTCTATGGGTCCTTCTACCATGTCTGCATCGGTCACCTGATCCCACACGTTTTCTTCGTTCATAATCTTCTCCATGTGTTCTTTCCAAACTCTTTTCCTGTCATCCTCCGAGAAAGCCAGCCTTCCAGCACTGTCTCTTAAGCAACTTCCACCTTCAACATCTTTCCCATCTCTTTTCATGGACTTTAAAAACTTAAAAATGCTGTTCGGGGTCTTGCCCAATTCGTTCAGTTCTTTTTCAGCCTCTATTTTCATGGTTCTTGCCACCACTTTTTTTGCTTTCTTCTTTAAGCTATTGTACACCTCCTTGTTCTCTTCAGATCTTGCATTGCACCATGTCTTGTACGCTTCCTTCTTCCTCGCAATAGCATCCTTGACATTATCATTCCACCACCATGTGCTTCCTCCATGTCTACGTAAAGTTTTCTTTCCACACAACTCATCACATGCTTTCAAGACTCCTTCTTTGAAAGATTTCCACAAATCAGGAGCTTCCATATCCACCAACTCTCTTACTCTCTGCTTAAAGTTGCTTTTTGTCTCCTCTTCTTTCAATTTCCACACTCTTCTACATATGATGTTAGTTTTCCTCCCAGGTCTTTTCAGTTTTCTACCTCGTACATTAGCAACTATAAGACCATGCTGTAACTCTCCCGGAATCACCTTTACATCAGTCACATATTTCCTTTGATTTCTTCCAACCAGCACAAAGTCAATTTCTGTACCATTTCCTCCAGATCTGTACGTTATCTTTCTCTCTTCCTTCTTCTTAAACCATGTGTTGGCCACGCATAACTCTTTCTCATCGCAGAACTCTAATAGCAATCTTCCTTCCATATTTCTCTCACCTACTCCATTTCCTCCATGTACATTCTCAAATCCATCGACTGATTGTCCCACATGTCCATTAAAATCTCCCAAACCCATCACCATTTCATTGTTGCTCTTAAGGTCCCATTCACAAGCCAGCTCATCATAGAAGCGTTGCTTCTCTGCCACTGATCTTCCACATTGAGGACCATACGCACATATCACTCTCATGATCTCTTTTCCAATCATCATCACCATCGACATCACCCTATCGCTTCTTCTTCGAACTTCCACCACATTGCTACATAGTTCTTCTTTCGCCAAAATACCCACTCCGCCTACCCTAGCATCGTTTCCTGACCACCAAAACTTGTATCTCCGTTCTTTAACACCCATAAATCGAGCTCCTTCACCTCTCCATCTCACTTCCTGTATGCAGCATACATCTACGTTTCTCTTTCGTAGCTCTTCGCAAACCTCCGTTCCTCTTCCACATATACTTCCCACATTCCAACTCCCAAACTTCATTCCCCCCAACCCGGAGATTCTTCGCACCCCCTGCCCACTTAAGGGCTGCCGGGGACTAGGGGCCATTTGTTTTTTATTTGCAGTCATAACGAGATTTTTGGAGCAAAGATTTAACAGCCGCATGCCCTTGCTGACGCCAACCACAGTTTTCGGCGGTGGGCCTAGCCTTCGCCTCAATAGGCATACTCCTACAAGGCAGTAGGGTTGCTGACATAAATTTAGCCAGTCAGCCGAGACTGTTGCCCGTGTGGTGCCCCGAGGAGGCATATGTCAGCATGATGAAGGTGACGGGACTAGTGCCTCTGAGCCCCAGGAATTCGGATACCCAAAAAGGTGCTCGAAAGCCTAGGCGGCTGCTCAGAGTGCAAAAGTGCTACCCATTCACACTTCAACAACCACACTTCTCCATAACATTTCTGAAATTTGCAAAGCTTTAAAAAATTTTAAATAATTCATTTGCTCATGTCTCAGAGAATAACTGCCGTTAAGCTATACTTGATCTCAAAGAAGTTTACGTGCATTGCATGTTGTTGAAAATTAAATTGAGTTAATTTATTTCAAGAATGAAAACCTGAATAATGGAAAAAAAACTACAAAAAAATTGGGTTTATTAGCTCTGCCGACTTTCTCCCTATCTCTTTGCGCAGCATGAGTTGGCAATTTGCACTTCAAAGCATTCAATAGTGGTAATAAAAATCGAAGCAATATGAAAGGTGTAAAAGAAAATCGCCGTCAAAGTAAAACAAAATGGGAGCAATGTGAAATAAGTGTGAAATCTCTTTCGTCAAAAGTCACAGGACGCCAGCATATCTTACAGCTTTTTGTTTGATTGGCAGCAGCACTGCACATTTTTGTAAGTGTGTGCAGGAATAGGTTTTTAAACAAGCTTTTATCTCCAATTTTTCTTTGCACATTAGTGGTAATTCACATCAACAATGCGAGAAATAAAAGGCGACATCTGATACGACTATTGCAAAAACGGAAGCGGAAAAAGTGTTTTAAAAGTGCATTCGCTTCCCGCTTCCATGGAAAATCAAAAATTGCTTCCGCGTCAACTACTTGCTTCCGAAAATTTAGTGCTTCCAGCAGCTTCTGCTTCTGCATCACTGTCCTAAATTTAAAACAGCTCTGATGGCCGAGTCGTAGAGCGTCCGCCTCTGGAGCTGAAACTTGGGTTTGATTCCAAGTCAGGTCAAACCAATCACTTTAAAAATTGGTATTTACAGCTTTCCTGCTTGACGCTTAACATCAAAGGGACAGTGTGGAGAACAAGCCGGCAAGTTTACTTGTTGTGCCGTTGGGAAAGGCACTTAACGGCATTCCCCCATCTTGGTGTGGTAGACAGATAGCTGGCAACTCCTAAGCAAGCTCGTATAGCGCATTGATTGCTTTCTTGTGATAGGAGGGTAAACATGCTACAAAAATTTAAAAAAACAGTAATAAAATAAACAGGTAATACGACCTCAAAAGTATGATTATGATGCAGAAAGTCCATTGGCCCACTTGAACTGGACATGACATTGGGGTAATTATACAGTTTCTTTTTGTGGAATAAGTGAAACTTTATTGGGTAGAAATTAAAAAAAAATTTGAAATCAAAGGAAGATTCCTCCTAGATTGTTGCCAAGCATGGTAAAACTAACTTTAAAACCTTTTTTTTTTATTTCAAGCCACTTAATTGCAGTGTAGGGTTTTTATGGTAGTGAATTACATGCATCATGGAGATGACCTAGTTGAGCGTCGAACCCGCGAAGCCTGCTTCGGAGCCCAATGCACCAACCACTCGGGCTCTTTGCCAGTTGAAATGTACCAGCAACTGACACCTTGTGGTCAGAAACAAGAAAAAATCGTGAAAACTCAATAACTTCTGAAGTACACGTCGTAGAAACCTTATGTTGGTGGCAAACGATGCAGAACTAATAAGTTTATATTTGTCTGAGAACATTTTGTGTTATTTTGCTTAGAAAAAAAGTTATTCACTTAAAACGTAAATTTATGGTCATTTTATTGAATAAAGATTGCACAAGCTCAAAAGAATTATACAAATTGCTTTTTGAACTCAAAATTTTTTGTAAAAGATCGTGAATTGATTATTTGGCGTGTAAGGCCATCTCTTGTTTCGAAACCTGCAACGTTAGCGGTCCTAACGGATGCTTGAGTGACCAACTTAAAGTGGTTGGTTGACAAGTTAACGTTCAACAGCCTGGTCTCATCATTTGTGAGATGATGTAAAAGAGGAGGCTCAACCTCTAAGCATTAATCAACTAGCTGGTGATACCAAGTTGCATTTTCATTTATGGATGGAACCTTGAACTTCCTCACAGCTTTTACTTCCTCGCAGCTTGTTTCTTAAAGTTGTCAGTGTAGCCAGCTGTGAGTGTTTCACATAGAGACATAATTTTTATCAACAGCAATATCTCTGACTGGTTTGTTTTCATCACCAAGCATCGCAAGAATTACATGCTCAGGATGAGCATAAAACGCATTACACCGCAAAACTTTAAGGGCAATATTTCACTTGTTAATCAGGAAATTGTGTGACTCTGCTAAGCTTAGAAAATCAATTTGTTGGACCATCCGTAATCAAACTCTTTGCTTCGACTTCTAAAAAGTTTGGAAAATATACCTTAATGCAAAATTCAGTGAGACGAACTAACGTCAAATTTGGTTTATCTTTGTAAGCATGATATCTCAAAATTCGACAACCAAGAGTCATCCATCTTGAATAAGACGAAGGACCAACTTCCAGTAATTGCAAGTCTGGATCTAAAGCTCCGTGAATGATGGACCAACAAATTTGGTACGCGTAATATTGGTCATTACTAACATCACAAAGGGCTTCATCACTAAGCACAGGAAAAGATTCGCAGACATTAGCTGAAAATCTTGAACATTCCAATTTGAAACAACCCCACCAATCATCTTTCCAATTTTTCCAGAGAGACTGTCAGGACCATTTACTCCATCTAATAGCTGAAAAACATGGCGCCAGGGAAGCTCATTACAATGAAATAAACATATGCTCCATTTTAATGACCTCCCCTACCACTCTTCCAAAATGCGTGGCACTTCACAAGAATCTCCGGTCATGACTGCCGTTCCGTCAGAACCAGTAACTTGCAAATTCTTTTCAAGTTTGGTACTTTTAATGGCTTGATGCTATTGAATCAGCTTTTCCTTCTTGCGAAGAAATGTGGGACAAATAGTATTCACTGCCCACCATGCAACGTTTTGCTGGTCATACTGCGATTTCTTCGTGTCATTATTTTATTAAATAATCTCTGATAGCTTATTCCTGATCTTAGTTTACTGATAATGAATTAGATCGCTATGAGCAATTATATATAGCCTATACGTTATCATTAGAAGGGAAATACGTTACCTTGGCTACTTTTTATCAGCTACTGAAGTTTTGATATTTTGCTCAAGGAAAGTTGTGAATCAATCTTTGCTGAGTAAGCAGGCAGAAAACCAAGTTTAAACGTTGTTAGGCTAAATCTACTCCTTTGTTGAAACGACTTAGTTCAAAATGCACTTGGCGTATATTTTGGCATGGTAATAATCTGAACTTGATTGGTTGAACAGTTGGTTCCATGGCAAACTGGAAATTAGTGTTCAGCGTAGCAAAGTTGTGAACAAACGTCGATTTTCCAGAAACAAATTTTTCTTATATAAAAGTAGATTTTTGCAATTATAGTTCTAAAAAGAGGCCTGTTTCGATGCAAAATATCACATATTTTGTGATTTTTAGAAATAACTTTTTTTCTAAGCCAAATAGCGCAAAATGTTCTTTTATAGCAGATGTAAACTTATTAATACTGCTTTGTTGGACACCAAAATTAGCTTTCTACGACATGAAGTTTAGAAGTTGCAACATGTTTTAGATTTTTTACCATTTTTTACCACTAGGTGTCGGTTGCTGGTGCATTTCAATTGGCAACGAGCCAAAATTGGTTTTAAAGTTAGTTTTACCATATTTTGCAACAATCTAGGTGGCTCTTTTTAAAAAAAAATTTTCGACCCACCCTATTGAGCAATACAACCAAGAAACTGCTTAAAATACTTTCATTTCAGCGCATTTTTAGTGCTATTGTCAACGCAATAAACTTAATGCTAAGCTAGATTGTTAAGCCATCATGAAGGTAGTTCTTTATTAGAATTTTTTTTTCATGTAGCTTAGATTAAACGATGCAACTCTGGCATGCTTTGAGTGTTAAACCGCCAATTTTATTTTAAAAAGTACGTTTGGAGAGCTTGGAAAGAACTTATTTGAGTAATCAGATCTGCGTTTTATGTTTAGAAGTCGATTAATTCAGTTTTATGGTTGCTTTCACATAGCTATTTGCTCCATACACAAGGACTTTTGGAAGTTAATACGAAAGTATGTAACATCATAAACAATTTCTCGCCATTGGAATACACCCAGCAATGTACATTACCACTAGCTGAAATATCTGTGTGCATCAAAAGATTTAATATGCCCAATCTTATTTTCATTGAGTAGCCTCTTTAGACATATTTACTCTGTCTACTTGTCCAATTTATGTGGGCTTGATGTCATAATCACTTTTTAAATTATGACATCAAAATTTTAATTGTGATGCAGAAAGCCCGCGTAAATTGGACATGTGGACAGGGTAATTACGGCAAGGTTGTGGTTTCCTGCAGAGATGTCTAGAGGTGAGCAAAATGCCTTGTTTGAAGGCTATTCAAAGAAAATGAGATTGGGCATATTTAGACAAGACAAGTTCGTTTATTTCACCGTAACTACATAAAATAAACGAAGTATAAGAATTAAACAATAACAATGGCCAGGAAGCACCAAAGAACCATGAGGTTTTCAAGTCGAGGTGTGCCCTAACTGGAATACGTAGTACATAAGGACCAGCCAAACTAAGTGCGCAAAAATCAAGAGGTGGATTGGGTTATGTTTTTTACAGAAAAAAAATACACTGAATATGAGCAAATCTCCAGAAAAATAAGCGAAAACCGATTTTGGTCTTTGGATGCACGTAGATATTTCCGCTAGTGGTAATGTACCTTGCAGGCTGTATTCCAATGAAAATGTTTCTGGCCAATAATACGAAAATGCCTAAAAATTTTTTTTTTGAAAAGTGCTCGTTTAGGGAAGCTACACCTTTATATCGTCTTGCATCTACAATCAATGTAGTTGTGGCTCACTGCAGTTTTGAACTTTCTATTTGTATAAGAAATGTATTGTTTGGTAGGAAGTCGTGCATGTGAAGTGTAACGAAGATTTTGTTTCAGGATTTTTGCGTGTTCTTCTTTATATTTGCTTCACCATTTTGATGGTGAAAGTGCACACCTTCCCGCTATTTTCTATCAGACCAATGTATTTGACTATGAGGCAGTTCAAGAAAGCTGTTTCTGATATTGTGCTTTCTCGTCGCGCTATCCAGAATATGAATAACTTGTAAGTTGTGATTTTGCAATTTGCTTTTGACTGGAAAATTGCTTATTGATTTTGACTGGAAAATTTATGTAACAGATATCCTGATGCAACTGCAGAGGAATTGTCAAACGCTGATAGCACGTGTATTATTTGTCGTGAAGAGATGCGACCCTCTGGCGATACCCCTGCTGCGAGGGGGGTCAGTGATGTTGGTGGGTTGGCCGGACAAGCAAAATTTACTCTTTTCTAGTGTTTTTTATCTTAAGTATCTAATATGTGTCAGTGAATTGAAAAAAGTTCATGGATTCGAATTATGTTATCGGACAGTGTAGCACATTGTCAGTAGGACGTGAAGTGGAGGCCACGATTTCGTGATACCCAGCTTTACCAAAAAGTGTCATATTTTCTTATAGGTGTATCAAATGAAAAAATTTTGTAAGACTTATGCAATATTGGATTCCACCGCAATGGTGTGTAATTCCACTCGCCAGATTTAGCGTTTTAGAGTCAATTTGTTAATGTTGCACTAAAATGAGAAATCACTTCACTAATCACTAATTTGAATTTAGGGGTGCACTCATCATATTTCAAGGGGGGTCCTTGAAAAACCTCGATCTCGCACTCAACAGCGGATCCAGACAATTTTGTTGGGGGGATAAAATTTTGAATTACTGTAGGTTGAATGTTAACTAAATACAAAGCCATTAGACCCAAAAAAGATGGAAAAAGCTCTTTGAAAAATGTTTTATGTCTGCGACGTATTCTAGAATTTTTTTCAGGAAAGGCACTCAAATTTGACATATTTTCAAGCGTAATGTTTTCCAGCAGAATCATTTTGAAGCATATTGAAAATTAAAAAGACTGTAGAGGGGTCTGGGGGCTTGCTTCCTCGGAAATTTTTTGAAAATTTACATACTGTAGTGGCCATTTTAATACTTTTTGAACAATTTTGAGGCAAATTTTGTTAAAGTTTTTTGCCCCTAAATATGAGTGTTTCACCAAATATGATGCGTTATGTTTGTACATTTTCGATTATACGTGCTTAGAGCGTAAGTAAGGCTTATTGTTTTCAAAAAGGTTCAAAATTATGGAAAATCTGTATTCATGAAAAACATCTTTGAAAATGGCTGGTGGGGGGATGCATCCCCCACATCTGCCCCTGCCCGCACTTATAACAATGTCTTTTACCACTACACCAACCAGCCGATTTGGCTTCAGTGTGATGTGGGGAAAATTCCATCACAGCTGTTTTGAAATAACAGCACGTACTGCACTTGCACAGTTTGGAAACTTCACTTTAAAAACAAGGGTTCGGTTTCAAAAGAGGAGGGCTTCGACCCCCACCCCCCTGGGTGCGCCAGTGGGGCTTCGACCCCCACCCCCCTGGGTGCGCCAGTGTTTGAATTGTTTTGGGTGTTTTTATTGGATTTATTGGTAAACCTTTTGTGCTGAACAGATATTTCATTTATTTTTGAGTTATTTTTGTTCAGATTTACGTTTTTCTTTTTGCTCTTCAGATTTATTGTTCAGACTTACATATGGTGTTATTGATTAGGAGTAAACAAGAAGCTTCCTTGTGGTCACATCTTCCATGCTTCCTGTCTTCGTTCCTGGTTTCAGCGTCAGCAAACTTGTCCCACATGCAGACTCGATGTACTTCAGACAAGAAACCCAGTGAGTCTTTGGTGAAAAATGAAGTGATTGACAATGTTAGAGACAAAATCGAAGTGTTGTAGTAATGATATGCAGAGTCTTGATGTTAGTTTATGACTTAATGCATGTAAGTTTGCGAGGGTTTTACAAAAGCCTTTGGAAATCCTCTTAATGTAAAAATGTGGCATTTATCATTATTAAACGCAAAGGATAACTTTGGAAGCGCCGTGAGATTTGCAACATGTGTTAAAAAATGTAAAGGTGCCCAAGTTTCAAAATCTGTGCAAAACTTTGTTTCAAAGTTTGTGCAACGCTTTGTTTTTAATCACCTTGTTGTTCGACTAGACTTCTTCACATATTCTCGTTTAATTTGTGAAAACTTAATATTGTATATATAATCTGAAGAAAACACTCAATTCAAAAGATATTCCTCAATGTCTATTTTTTCAGACAGCGCCTGGGTCTGAACAACGTCCTCCAGCGGCTCCAAATGCTGCCGCCAACATACCTCCAGCTCCATGTAAGTAGTTTCGGCATTAAGTATGTATCGAAAAATTACTTGTTCTCAACGTAATTGCTTTTTTTTCAAGTTGCGGGGCAAATATTTCCTCCTGGGCAACCTCCCATGTTTCCGGGATTTCCTCCTCCCGCTCCGAGTGGTGTGTCTACTGGTGACAATCAAGCAGGAACTTCATCAGCTTCGTCCCCTCAATTCGCTTTTCCTACTCCACCATTTCCTACAATGATGGGAGTCCCATCGTTTTATCCCCCTCCTGTTCCTCCACCGGGACTTGGGTGAGAATGAGTATCGTTTATTTCAATTTGCACAGTATGTCATCATATCTTCGTTCACTGCTTGTCGTACGGGTACAATTTTTGTGAAAGTTTCTGTGCTTAAACAAAAAAAAACATGTTTAGACATCATTTTACAAATGTTATTGTCCGTGATTGCCGTCACTCATTCATCACTGTACTTAATTTCACTAATCGTGTAGCAGTACTACATTTTGAAGACTGAGACTGCTTGAAACGTTCTGAATTTTAGTTGGATTTTAAGTCGTCCAATGCAGTGGTTATAGACATCGGTGCGGTAGGTCTGGGGTTCAATATCCAGGTCGGTCAAGTAGGACATAGTGTCACCAACGCTGCGATGTTTCTTTGTGTTGCCCAGGCACTAAGCCGCGGGTATGGGCCTCGCCACTTGTTATACGCTTCGATGTAATGGCGCGAGTAGAAAGGGTTGATTTTAAGCTTTAAAATCATGTTAAAATGAGCAATCAAAAATACCAAACAGTATGCAAACTCACTGTGCATGATAATTTAGCGACTTAAGTGATGAGCAGCTCCGAGAGATGGAAGGATTGGAGCGTCGGAACATGGAGGCACGGATTGAGTGTCTTCGAAACATCAACCTCCTTTTGGACGCAGCAATGATGCAAATATCGCATTACATGCAAGCTGCTCCTAATAGCACTGCCAGGTATAGCAGCTGTCTTTATCACTAACCTGTTGTAAACATAAACAGCCAGCAGCCCACATGTCCGGTTTTAATAGGCTTTAGACCCGCGGTTCTTGGTTCTAGTTTCTGTATCGTAATCTAGTTTTTGACGTAATAATAATTACTTTTTTACCTGACATCAAAAAATTGATTTTGATGCAAAAACTAGAATGATGAACCGCGGGGCTTAAACCTAGTGAAATCGGACATGTGTACAGGGTGAGTATGTACAATGCGCTATGAGTATAAGTGACCTCGTTCGCACGCAATGGTTCGAAGAGGGATCAGCAAGTAGCTTCACGTGGTTGATTGTCTACCATTTATTACCGCAACTTTTTCGGTTTGGTCAGGTCAGAAGGGAAGTGAGAAATCGCCTTCCTGTCATTTCATTCTTCACTCTGCTATTGTTTGTAGTGCAGTGTACCTTGTTGCGAACACGGGCAGCTGACCACGAGTCAACTGACCGCCAGGACAACTCACCGTGATGCAAACTGACCGCCGCAACAACTGACCGTCAAAAACAGACTTACAGCGGGGAGTAACAAGGCTCGAAAACATTCACAGCTTCATGCGCTGTGTAATTTGGCAAGGCTATTGCAGCCTGGGCAAATTTTCCTATCAATTCCGATGTTCAGTTAGGGTTTAGAGATCGAAATTGGAAGCCTTAATTCTGAAGTAAGAGTTATAGGTTAGGCTAGGGTTAGGTGCGGTTAGTTGAGGTTCAGTTTGGTTAGGTTTGGTTAGTCGAGTATACTTCAGTTAGAGTTACGTGCGGTTAGGGTTAGGGACGGGTTATGTTCGTTTAGGGTTAGGTCAGGATTTGTTGTAGTTCTGGGTTTGTTTTTTTTTTTTTTTTTTTTGGTGGTAAAGTTTCGGTCATAGTCCAAATTAAATTCGTAAAAACCGAAAAAATAAAGCCATTTTGGTCAATTGACCGAAGTAAATATCTTGCCAATATGCTAGCAACAATTACAAACGGACTACCGGTGTCACAGCAGGATTCCCACGCTAGTCTTGAAAGTATGGAAAAATAATATTACGTTTTCCAGGCTGAAAAAGTTTGAAAAAAAATTTTTTTCTTAAATGTTGGTATGGAAAATGAAAATATCTTTCCAGACTTGATCCCGCATTTTGATAATAATTGTTTTTACGTTTTTCCCCTTTGGTGTTTGATCTGGGCATGTCATTGAGAGTCGATATTCGCTGAATAATAGCAACCAGCCATTGTTTGTAGAATGCTGGTTTTGTAGTTCCTTTTGCCACTCAGGTTTTGCAATAATAAATTGGTTGCAATACTCACTTTTCTTTTTGAATATTTGAGGAGCGAGAAGGAGATGGTCGTTTACTTCGCCAACACGTTGGGTAATGGAAAGATTACATTGCATAGTGCTTAACTTGTTTTTTCAATAACAGTTTCATCATATGATTTTGATTTATAGTCGTTAGGTTGCTTTACTTTTGGGCTTGCCTTCATGTATTTTATACCTGAAGTTCTAAACCATTGGGCTGTGTAACACTATGATGTTTGCCTGGCTCTTCACTAATGTGTTTCAATAGCGTAAAGTTTCAAAACTGTAGTTATCGCCAGCTTGAGACTGTATACGTGCATGATGCTTCATGGAAGAGGCATCGTGTTGCAAAACTTCTTTATGTGATGACTTATTTAGGCTCATCAAGCGGCTGCTAGAAAGATTTGTTCAAGACAACGAAATGGTAAAGCTGACAACCCCTATCAAATCGTTGAAGGATAACTTTTGTGAGGAATTTTCTCAATTGAACTATCATAAAGATGCTTCGGCAATCAATGTTGGATTTGTTGCAGAGCAGGAGTTAAAGCGTTTAAACTTGCGCTAAAAATCTCTGACTTGACGTTGCTGACAGAGAAAAAAGAAACCAAAGGATTTCTTGTTGCAATTGTTAGGGTGCTTAAGTCCCCTGAAGATATTGAGAATTCCAGAGTCTGTATTCATCACTTAACAAGATGTCTGCGAATGATGTGCAACGCAAGAAGAATGAGAGCTGACAAATTCAGTTTTTTTATTTAGTTAGTTAGATGCATATTTATCCTCCTATCACGAGAAAGCAATCAATGCGCTATACGAGCTCGCTTAGGAGTTGCCAGCCATCTGTCTACCACACCAAGATGGGGGAATCCTGCTAAGTGCTTTTCCCAACGGCACAACGAGTAAACTTGCCGGCTTGTTCTGCACACTGTCCCTTTAATGGTGAATGTCAAGCAGGGAAGCTGTGAATACCAATTTTAAAGTCATTGGTTTGACCCGACTCGAAATCAAACCCGAGTCTACAGCTCAAGTGACAGACGCTCTATATCACTCGGCCATCTGAGCAAATGTGACAAAGCGGTAGCGGAATATAAAAATTTTCTGGAAAAGAAAGAAGCCAATGCAAAGTACGATGGAGGACGATTGGATCAGTTTTTTTCTTTGCATCTTTCTACTACTAGTGCGTGTAAGAGAGTCGTTGCTAAAAAAGTTCTTTTATTGTCTCACGGTCAAGCATCTGTTAAGCGTGAATTTTTGGTTAACAAAAATCTATCAACTAATATGGAAGTCAAATCAATCATTTTCAAAGGTATAATTGTTGATCATGTGAGATCAGTGAGTAAAAGTTGTCAATGTTCAAATTCATAAAGAGCTTTTGAGGTATGTTCGTGTAGCTAGAAGGCGGTATGAACTGTATTTGGAATCGGAAAAGAAGGAAGAATCAGCTGAAACCAGAAAAAGAAAACTAGCTAAGAAGAAATCAACCAACTACACGTAAAAAGAAGCCACATTGAAACCAGTTTCAAATAGTTGCTCGACTCTGCGGATCGTTTGGCTCTGCAAGCAGAGAAAGAACACAAGATGGAGCTTCTTGTGAAATCGAATGCTTTTAGAAAATCTGCTCAATCTAAGCAAACTGAAATAACTCAACTGGTCAAAGATATTGGACAGAAAAAGGGTGACCTAAAACGAACTTAAGAATTCTTTTTTTTTTTTTTTTTTTATTGTTAATTTGTTACTTCAGTTTTGAATTTTAGGTTCTTTATTTTATATCTTAGATACTGTGGAATGGCCGTATGGTCTGCGAGACCCTGCCACCAATGCTTACCACATCAAGATGTGAAGGCTTCACACTTTTCAATGCTGAACGTCCAGCAGGGAAGCTGGAAATATTATTGTTAAGTCTTTTTGCCTCAGTTGAACCAAGTTTTCCTATTGCAAGGTGAACGCTTTACCACTGTGCCATTGCGCTAGTTAGCGATCTTTGGCAGCAATAAAACAGCTGTAGCAAATTAACAATACAACTGAAACCAAACAACCGTGAAAAAAATTGGTTAGGTGCAGCATATTACTATGACACGTTGTGTCAAGCAGTAATAGATATATGATTTGTTTAATGAACGAAATGACTAGCAAGCTCTTTTTTTTGGCAAGAGTACAAAAGTAATAAGGGTAGGTTGATATTTGAAAAGTTTTGTAAGAAACGTTGAAAAGATTTACAGTCTGAGCTAGATTTAGGTGGTCGGGTACTCGATCCTCACATTTTGATAAGTTTTGGACAACTTCACAAGTGTCGCAACTATTTTTTAAGCTAAAGTTGGAATATTTTGTACGGCACTATAATTCGTTTATGCAGCCTTATTTCCGCATTTCAATAAACTCCTTATATTTTCTGCATGTAACTGCATATCAAAAGTCATTAGGTTTAAACTGCATGTGCTCATCAACGTATTTTAGTAGGCTTATACTAAAAGTATGCATCTTGTTCTTTGCAAAGTGATTTTGTGTTCTTTGCTTTTTGTGGATTTGTTAAAACCTTTGGTAGCTGTTAATTTCGTGAAAGCAGTGGTAAGGTGATTGAATATGGTAGCTGCAACCTGTACTTTTGTTGTATTTGTCGATAATTAGATCTTGAAGAAGTCTGGAAAACCGAATTCAAAATTGTGTTGGAACCCTGGTCACAGTGTCAGGTTTAACAGACACGAAACTGAAAATCTGTGTAGCTTTTTTTTTTATTGTTAACTGCCGGATGCCCCCAAAAGTAATTTTTATTCCTCACTCAAATGTGATTGTTTTGTTGTTTTGTTTCGTTTTTCTTCTTTTTTTACATGAGCTGAATTTTTATCTTTTTTGGTTTTTTGAAATAGTTTTACCAAGAGCTTTCAGCGTGATGGAAAAAAGTTACGGGTTACGCTATAGGCTACCAACGCACTGGTCGCATTTTACTTGCAAAGTTTCGGTGAACCTGTTTGGAAGCGCTGGAAGTGGAAGCGAAAGCTGTTTGCAAATGTATCGCTTCCACAGCCCTGGTCAAAACTAATCACCTACCGCAAGTCGATATAAACAGAAATATGTACACAATATCATACTCCTGCATTTTTCACGATTTTATTACTGAATATATTAAAGCACATAGATCCGCTCGACTGATTCCGTTTATCACGAAGTCGGGCGGATAAAATTATCCGTCTAAAAACACAATCACAAGGCAGGTGATTCCATAAAGGTCTGTAACCTCGCCTTACAAATAGGAGGTGAAATTTTACATATAGGAGGTTACCTTTACGTTCTTACATATAGGTTACCTGACAAATAGGAGGTGTGCGCAGATGTTACCTTACAAATAGGAGGTTGGACATCTTACATATAGGGGGTTACCTTAACATCTTACATATAGGAGGTTACCTGACGTATAGGAGGTTTGAAATCTTACACGTGAAAGGTTACCTTGCATATAGGAGGTCAGTGCCATTGGGTTACCTTACATATAGGAGGTTTGAAACTTCTACATCTGAGAAGTTACCTTACATATAGGAGGTCAATATGTCATTGGGTTACCTTACATTATTGGGGGGATTAGGCTGGGGTAAATAATTGGGGCATTATCCTGAATATCCTCAGGAGCGAATTGGGGCAAGGGCCAAAGCACTCTAGCATCTTTAGTGGTCAAAATATTAAAACAATGTTATTGACAAATATTCCGATTATTTCAAAGATGAAATGGTGGTTTGATAAATACTGGGGGCATTACCTTCATGAGCGACTTTGGGGCAAGCGCCAAAGACACTCTAGCACCTCTACTGATGAAAATATAAAAACAATGTTATTGGCAAAATTTGTTATTTCAAAGATGTAAGAGTGTTCTGTAAACAATGGGGGCATTATCATCACGAGCGATTTGGGGCCTAGGTCCAAAGACACTGTAGCACCTCTAGTGGTCAAAACATTAAAACAATGGTGCTATTGGCAAATATTCTGATTATTTCAAAGATGTAATGGTGTTTTGCAAACAGTGGGGGCATTAATATCAGGAGCGGCTTTGGGCCAAGGTTCAAAGACACTCTAGCACCTCTAGTGATGAAGATGTTAAAACAATGTTATTGGCAAAATTTGTAATCATTTCAAAGATGTACTGGTGTTTTGTAAATAATGGGGGCTTTACCTTCATGAGCGACTTTGGGGCAAGCGCTAAAGACACTCTAGCACCTCTAGTGATGAAACTATTAAAACAATGGTATTGGCAAAATTTGTAGTCATTTCAAAGACTTAATGGTGTTTTGCAAACAATGGGGGCATTACCTTGATGAGCGATTTTGGGCCAAGGTCCAAAGACACTCTGGCACCTCTCATGATCAAACTATTAAAGCAATGGTATTGGAAAATATTCTGATCATTTCAAAGACGCAACGATGGTTTGTAAACAAAGGGGGCATTACTTTCATGAGCGGCTTTGGGCCAAGATCCAAATGCACTCTAGCACCTCTAGTGACCAATATATATTAAAACAATGGTATCGGCAAAATTTGTTATCATATCAAAGATGTAAGGGTGTTTTGTAAACAATGGGGGCATTATCTTCAGGAGCAAATTGGGGCCAAGGTCCAAAGACACTCTAGCACCTCCAGTGGTGAAAATAATAAAACAATGGTATTGGCAAAATTTGTAATCATTTCAAAGGTATAATAGTGTTTTGTAAATAGTGGGGAATTATCTTCACGAGCGATTTTGGGCCTAGGTCCAAAGACACTCTAGCACCTCTAGTGGTCAAAATATTAAAACAATGTTATTGGCAAATATTCTGATCATATCATAGATGTACTGGCGTTTTGCAAATAATGGGGACATTATTCTCAGGGACAACTTTAGGCCAAGGTCCAAAGACACTCTAGCACTTCTAGTGGTCAAAATATTAAAACAATGGTATTGGTAAAATTTGTTATCATTTCAAAGATGTAATGGTGTTTTGTAAACAATGGGGAAATTATCATGAGGAGCGAATTGGTGCCAAGGTCCAAAGACACTCTAGCACCTCTAGTGATGAGAATATTTTTTGGCAAACATTCTGATCATTTCAAAGATGCAATGGTGTTTTGCACACAATGAGGGCATTTTTCTCAAAACAACTTTGGGCCAAGGTCCAAAGACACTCTTGCACTTCTAGTGTTCAAAACATTAAAACAATGGTATTGGCAAAATGTGTTATCATTTCAAAGCTGTAATAGTGTTTTGTAAACAATGGGGGCATTATATTCAGGGACGACTTTGAGCAAAGGGCCAAAGACACTCTAAGTCTAGCACCTCTAGTGATCAAAATATTGAAACAATAGTATTTGCAAAATTTGTTATCATTTCAAAGATTTGAATGTGTTTGATAAATAATCGATTTATCATCAGGGATGACTTTGGGTCAATGGCCAAAGAGTGAAAAAATTAAACCAATGTTATTGGCAAAATTTGTCATCATTTCAAAGATGTAATGGCGTTTTGTAAGTGATTGCATAGAAGTCTGTAATGTCGAGGTTGCCCTACATACAAGAGGTTTGGAAGAATACATATGGGAGGGTATCTTACATACTGTAGATCAACAAACAATGGTTATATCGGTTATCTAACAGTTAGATATTACAGATTTGAGAATTTGACATGTTACTAAAGAGAGGTTACCTTACATATGGGAGCTCAATGCAATTGGGTTATCCTAACCTTGCTCGTAAAATGTTTGAAACATTGCAATATACTGTAGAAGTTTAGATCATGTGCCTACGAAATTTTTTAAAGAAGGAATTCCTTGCAATTGTGAGCTGTTTCAAAATTCACACAGTGCTGTTGATTTTCGAAAAAAACGAATATAATAAAACGAAAAGCACAACAAAAATCAAAATAATAAACCAACGCGTAGAACTAAGTGTAGACCTACTGCACCTGTACGATTTTGCAAAGTCTTCAAAAATACCCCACAAAGACGTACTCCTGGGCAGAATGCGTTTCATCAAACCAACACCACAATAAAATAAAACCGTCAACCCCATTACTATTTAGCTACGTTACTCAAAAGGACATAATGCTTTAAGACAGACAAGAATATGGATAAGTGGCATGTGCTCTTTAAGGTCTGTGTGTGTGTGTGTGGTATGAAAAGTGGTGTCACGATGTTTTACTAAATCGTTATTCAACAGGGGTTTACATTGGGCCTCTGGTCTTCTGATTACTTTTGCAAGTTACTAGGCAATAAGACGCTACAAATTAAAGAAATAAGCATTGTTATATATTTACAGCTCCCAAACCAGCATACGTTAATGTGTATCTATGTGGTGAACGAGATAGGCCACAAGCAGTGTTCCCTCTAAGGTGCATAATTAGCAAAAATTTTAGGGCAAAATTTTACAATTTGACTGCAAAATGAATTTGGGAAAGGTTTTGAGATTTTGGTTGCCAATTAAATAATAGGCAAACATTACTCATATTTTTCCAAAATTTGTGCTAAATTTATAAAATTTTGACAAGCACTAAACTTTGGGTAAATACGCTTATTAAATTACAATATAGAGGTCTAGTTATTATGATATAAATCAATTAGGCCTACCTATCAGGCTATTGCAAGAAAAGTGGTCTATGCCTACTTCAATTTCGCAAAACATATTGGACGACATAAATCATGAAAAAGTTTGTGCAATACAATATTTGCATTAAAACATGCACTACTACATGAAGCACTTCCAGAGCATACTATTTTATGTTGTAACTTGGCACGACTTCACGGTAATTCTTTCCTGCTAAAATAATTGCAGTAACTTTCAGTGCGTTTTACTCTATAATGGTATGCGATCTGGAAAAAGCTAAGCCTACTGCAAATTTTTAGACAGTAAACTTCATCACAGCAATCAATGGAGGTAACAGTCAAAGTTTGGCTGAAAATATTTGTAATTTTTACCCGACTCGAACTTCATGATTTTAAAGCTCCAAGCTCAAGCATGACTGGCGGCACCGTAATCAAGTTTTGAAAAAACTGACTTGATGCCATACTTTCACTTGTAATTACTGCAATTACACTACTCTGTACCCATGCATATTAGGCCTACACATAATTACGAAGCTAATGAAATATGATGGTGTGCAATTAATATCAATGAAGGCCTCGGGGCATTGCCTGCCAAGGCCTGACCCACCCGATTACAATGGTTTTATCACAATTCTTCCGTGATATTTTCTTCGCTACAGTTCTATAAAATACAAACTTGCTCAGTTAAATTATACCGATGATGTGGCGCCACGATACATATTACTTTCGAAAAATCTCGTCTCAAGAATTACTTTACCGACAGTAAGTCAAGATACCTTACAAACTCTTGGAGCTATTTTTATTTTCTACAAATTTTCTTCCCTGATTTTGGTTTTGGCCTTTCTGATCTCGACAAGCAGGCGAAACCCCCCTGTGATGGCCAACAATTACTTGCATTTTGCATTTAGGCATTGAGGTGCAGGCGCTCTGCATTTGCAAAAAGGCAGTGGCAATATCTGGATGTTGCTTTTCAAGGCTTTTATAATGCGTCTGCCACATTGCCTGAACTCAGCTCCATGAGTGCGGCCTTTATCCCCAGAAAGGAAGGGTGCGCAATGCGCCACCTCATGTATAACAGTTTCAAGCAGTTTTTGATCATTTTCAAAAGTTTGTGGCAAAATGGAAACAAAATATGCAGCAATAGCTTTAAACGATATAGTATATCCGGCTAGTTTTGCTCGCTTCTCATTTGGTAATATTTCAAGAATCTGGCTCTCGGTGACGCACCCGATTGAAGTTTTACCTTCTGCCAGTTGAAAGTCTTTTTGAACAAGCATTCTAATTTTGTCGTTAATTTCGTGCAGCAGCTGTGAGTTTTTAAAAATAGTTTCAGCAGCATCGATAAACTTTTGATGAACCTCATGCCAGTAACGATCACGTTTTTTTGCGTTGTTCTCTTTTTCTCAACATAAAGTGCAATGCCTCTCCATTGAATTTAAATTACCACTTATACATTTTTTGTGAAAGCTTTTCTTACATCCTTTGCATTCAATCAAATTCCCATCGTTAGGCAAACGACAGTGACAATGCAATACCAATTGCGTGCGTTGCAGTGGTTCTGGGAGATCTATGGTAGGCTTGGGCAATATCATTGATAAACCTTGTCATGTCATGGTCGCACAAACACTTCAGTAAAGCTCTTCTCATTTTCGTTTGATCAAACGTCATAGAGCATGGATTAATGTTCTTCCATAAGCAGGTAGTAAAAGCAACAGCATAAAGACCGCAATCGTTGCCTCCATTTTGCTGCTGCACATTTTCCACCACGAGTTCAATTGCTTTATCAGCCTTTGTTAGCTCACAAATACTTCTGGCAGCAGTATAAGGATACTCCAATGTACCGCGTTTCATGTTCAATATCTGCAAGCTATCATATACCTTCGCGCTCGTGATTGGTCGTACGAGATACCCAGGCGCTGCTTCAAATTGTAAAGAATTGCAAAAAAAAGTTAGAGATTGTAACCCAGTGATTTCCGTTGATGTGAATGATCTGCAGAAACGAATCAACATTTGGATCACAGACAAATCCTTCCTTCTGGGCTAATACAATATCTTGCAGTCCGTTAAACTTACGTGACTGGTCGCAGCATAGTAAGGTCATACAAGCATTTATGATAGCATCATTTACCCACCCCAAGGAGCTCATTAAGATGACTATATCCTCATTTGTCAGTTTCAAATCATCATCAAAATACCACATGTTTTTTCATGAAATACTGCATCCAGAAGTGAGGTCAATTATCTGTTCATCACTTGTATTCTCTAAGGAAGAAGCGGATTTTGTTACAATAGAATGGTCAAACTTTTCATGGATTTCAGTTACGGCATCACTGTTGCTATTAACTGAAATTGCTAAAGTTTGCTTTTTCACTGGTACAAGACTTGCATGAGATAGTTCCAAACTATTCATAAATTTTCTCTTCTTGCCAACTCAGAATTGTTTTCATTTCTTGTTGGGTCATTCAGCATGTCATTTTTCATTTCTTCTTCGAACCCGTCATTTGTTGTCAAAATTATGCGTCCCAAGTGGTCGGTAGACATTCTCTGGTTTGCCAAGGAGGCAATGTGGGAGATTTTTTTCTTGTTCTTTTCGCAATTCCGCAGGTCAATTATTGAACGAAACAAAAAAATATGATTAACTGGTTTCATGTTGTTAAAAAAACGACTGTCATATCGACAAGCTGAGTGTAATTGTTCATCCTGCTGCATACTCAGCCGACCTTTGAGCTCTTTCACATGCGTGATTCGTTGAAGAACCTCCTCGCTGCGATTTGTATTTTTTTTTCATGAAACCGGTCAAATAGACATAAGCGAAATTTTGATCCCGTCACGGGATGTACATCCTCCTCAACAGATTGTGTAGCTTTTGATTTCTGTTCAACAAGAAATGGGAATGAAAGGGATAGAGTTCCTGCCAGAGCTTCATCCATATTTTCTTCTGTTGCTTCTGCAACTCTTCCATCGTGAAGATAAAACATGTTTTGTCTTCTTTTTTTCCCGTGGGCAACAACCATGTGTGCCATATCTATGATGCATATGGTTGGTTGGTGCTTCATGGATAGAAGTATGTCAACGTAATCACGAGGACTTTCTGCTCGTAAAACAAATTTTAATCCATAAATGATTCCGTGAGGGCACACTGCAGAAAGCCAACCACCAGAGTAACCCCAAATTTTTCTAAACGCTTTGTTAAACTTCGCTTCATCATCAGATATTGTTTTTCTTATATTTATAATCAGATCCATTTTCGATCCTTTTCCACAACCTCCCAATTTTTTCTCCAAAGATAATAATTCAGTGACAGCACTTTGAGTTAAAAGTTCCATAATTCTCTCTTCAGTTACATCTCGGCAATCCTTCTCGAGAGTTTGAGTTGCTGGGTTAACTTTTCGATGTTCTGTGTTATAAATATCGTTGTTCTTTCTGGTCAGCTTTCTAATATATGAAGCCCACTCAAAGACGGTTCAATCTTGAATTTTTCCATGGTATATCCAGGATACCCACGCAAAATCATTCACAATTCCACTCACCTCCAAAAATCTTCAACATTCCCAAAATCATGGTCATGCTTGCAGTAATTTTCGCTAATTTGAAACTTTTCTGCAGCGTAGCAAAATGCAATTTTTCGATTTAAGATCCATTATCAAAATTTGTGGATGGAAGCCACACAACACACATGAGTAGTCATAAGAATTCTCGCTTAAGGCATGAAAATGTAAATATGCATTCAAAACAGTTTGTGAATTTAAAGAAGTACCTATTTTTGCTGCCATTACTTTTACGATGCTGCCAATAGGAATATGTTGCAGCAAACAATTTTGAAGAAATGTGCATACTTCAATCGATATCAAGAACTTGCCATTGAAGTTGTGAATGCCGTTACAGTACTCTTGATAGCGGTAAGAAGCGCCACATTTTGAGCAGGATTTCAAATTCCTAAATTTTTTCTTAAGCTGTTCATTGTCAATAAACTGGCCTTTTGGGTTACACATACAGGTGCACCTAATGGAATGTCGCAAAAATGGCAGTCTGTTTCTATAGGAACAAAAATTGGCAGCTTTTTCAATTTTTTGGGTTCAAAGTTCAATTCGCACATTTTTTCAATTATGTGAGGATTTTCGGATGAATGAAATTTGATTTCACGTTCCCTGTCAGATTCATCCTCATGAACTTGATCCTGCTCCTCACTTTGTTCTTTATCCCCAAGCGATTTATTTAGTAGTTTGTTTTCATGTAAATGCCATTTGCATATTGCATTGTGAATGCAACCTCGCCGTCTAGCACAGCAGCTGCAATGTAGATACTCATGCAGCATGTCTGCTGTCACGGTAACACGCCCCAACTTAGCATAATAATGAACTCCATCATCAAGCACAAAAAAATGAATAAATCTTTCACTGTCATGCACGGCAACCAAAAGATTTGACTGTTCCTTTTTTGCGGACTTGTAAAGCACCACACCGAGAAATGGTAGAGTCATTTAAAAGTTTCAATTGTCCATCCCCAGATAAGTCTTTAAGACTATCCAATGACAGAGTTTGTTTAGGTGCTATAGTGTAAGCTTCGTTGCACTGCTGCAAATGAATGCAATCAACAGAAGGCATTCCGGAAAGTTTTGCAACTTTCATGTAATCAATGCAAGCATCATCTTCACATTCAGAATGAAAGCAATTTCCATTACAACAACAACAACAATTTTTTATTGACCAAGTGGATATCAATTCAATGCAAACGGTAAAAATAATAAATACGGCCACTTGGCAAGGAGACAGCGAAAAGACTAAAGAGTCACCACGTCATTTAATCAAGGTTAGACATAATTATGCAAACGAACATTCACAATACCATAAATACAAAAACTGACCACACTTACAGCTTAGCAGTATGATAAATTCTCAGCACACTACTATGTATCCTTTGGAAATGAATTTGACCAATTAATTTACTTGCAGTACAGAAAGCAAACCCAAGCATTTATGATTCTTGTTAAAATATCATAGAATTTGGAAGCGTCTATATTGCCGTCAACGGCAAAACATAAACATCAACAAGCCAATCAACAGTCATGCGTATATAGACGCTAGCCAGTCAGTATTTCTCCACCAAAAGCAATACAACAGACGCTGCCAAGAATTTTATTGCTGTACAGTGTAGGTTACTATTGTTTTTTACTTTTTTAAAAATTAAACACCAAGTTTTAGACAAACACAAGAATGGACTGTGAATACAATATGATACACTGATAACTTGACAGTTACAATTCAGTCAATAGAGACAAAGCAATACATAAACATGGAGTTAGTTACTGCGGAAATACTGATTATATATAATTATTTACCGACACTGCACATGAATAATGGACCCATTCATACAACCTATAACCTAATTTATCTGCGTATCGTAAAATGAAAGCAAATATCGTTCGTATTTAACTTTGAAATTTTCAAAAGAATAGGTTTTGATATCACTAGGTACCTCTTGCCAGATCTTAGGACCATAAAATTGAAAAGATTTTTTGCCTGTTTCGATGCGTTTCCGGGGTAAAAAGTAATTCAATTGAGTTGAATGACGTGTTTAATATCCATGAATTTGAGCACTTAATTTCAACTTTTTGAACTGTGGCTTATCATTTCCAAGAACAGAGTGCATTAATTTAGCAACTTCTAATTTGATAACATCATCAACTTGTAAGATATTTAATTTAGCAAATAGAGGTAGAGACGGATCTCTAAACCCACTGTTAGTCATTATTCTTATAATTCTTTTTTGCATTAATTTTAGAGGTAGGAGAGGATTATGCGATGCTTGACCCCACGAAGCTATGCAGTACTGTAAATGGGAATTTATTAGCGCATAATAAACACATTTTAAAATATTTTCACTTATATATTTCCTTAATTTGAGAATGGCAAAAGATCCTCTGGATATTTTGGAGCAAACCTGTTTTATATGCGGTTCCCACAACAAAGCATCATCAACTATTACTCCAAGGTGCATGACTTTTTCTTTCAATTTTACGAATGTTCATAGTTACATTAAAATCTACGTTATTTCTCTTTTTGGTAATCAGCAAAAATTCAGTTTTAGTGTAATTTATTGACAATTTGTTTAGACACATCCAATCATTTATTTTCTTCACTACAGTGTTTGCATCCTTTTCTAATTGTTTAATATTGCTATTTGACAGGGTTAGACCAGTGTCGTCAGCGAAGAGTCGAGTGCGAAAGTTACTTGCTAGTGGAAGATCATTCATATAAATAATAAATAGAAGTGTCCCAAGCGTGGAACCCTGCGGCACACCACAAGTAATGTTTCTTACACTCGACTGTTTCCATTAACCACTGTGTATTGTTTCCTATTGGTGAAATAACTTTTCAGTAGCTGGTGGGGTAGGCCTCTAATACCGTATTTAGCTAATTTTGATAACAATATATTATGGTCAACTGTATCAAATGCCTTGGCTAGATCTAGAAACAAACCACAAGTCGTATATCCTTTGTCAAGATTATCAAAAAAATCATCACAAATTTCAGAGACAGCATGAGATGTAGAACAGTTGGGTCTAAATCCATACTGATTAACATTAAGTAACTTCTTTTTTTCCAAATACTGGGTTAATCTGTGGTGGATACATTTTTCAAAAATTTTCGAAAAGGGTGACAGCAAGGAAATAGGTCGGTAGTTTTCACAGATATCTTTAGGGCTTTTTTTATAAATAGGCTTGACTTCCACTATTTTTAAAATATCAGGAAATGTACCTTCTTCTATGCAATAATTATACAATTTGGTTAGTGTGGGGGCAATGATGCATGATGCCATTTTTATGTACCTGATTGGTATTCCATTACTTCCTACACTTTTAGATAGTTTTAGTTCATTTAAGTGATTTAATACTTCATTTGCACTGATTGGATTTACATAAAATGATGTTAAACTGTTGTTAATCAAGGATAAGTTTGTAAGCTTGCAAGTATTAGATGGTGGGCAAATGTTTTGTGCCATTCTAGGTCCAATATCAGAAAAGTGATTATTTAAGGTCTCACAGATTTGCTTAGAATCATACACCAGATGATTACTCTTGTCAGTAATTTTGTTAATAAACAAGTCATAATTTTTGGTTCTTTGAGTTATGTTATTTGTTGACTTCCAAAGCAATGCAGAGTTTTGCTTGGATTTAGTGATTAACTCGTTGTAGTACAGCTTTTTGGATAGCTCTTTAATATGTGTCAATTTGTTTCTATAAACTTTATACGTTTTTTTGGTGTAATTGTCACCCTTTAAAGACTGTTGATACAACTTATTTTTATGATTAATGGATTTCAGAATTCCTCTGGTAATCCAAGGTTTTTCCTCAATTTTTGCTGCTTTACACATTTTTTTAACATGACTGCGATATAGTATACCACCACTCATACGCTTTCGCACAAAAAATATTCCCTGTTGTTCATCGACGCACACACAGCTTGGAACCATCTCTTTAAAATGCACTCTTCTGTAGTGTCTCGGCATACTTTTGGGGTGCATGGACTTTTGGCAAGTAAAACATATTGAAAAAAAAAAGGATTTTTTGTAGTCTTTGCTTCACCTACTTTTGTTGAGCACGTTTTTTGGTTGCATGATTGCTCTTCTTCCGAATTCCGATCACCTGCTCTTGATTTGTTTGAATTTACTTCACAATCATCGGTAGTTCGTAAATGACGTTGCATATGAAGACAAAAAGGTTGCCTGTTAAAAATAGTCGTCTTGCAAACTAGGCAGTGAAAGTGATATCTTTCGGCAATACCCAATTCCATATGCTTGAGTTTACAAGGATAAAATAATTTGTCGTTGAATTTGACAGCATGGTTGATGTGGCACTGTAAAACATGTCGCTCGATATTCCAACAATCAACGTGTGTGAAACTGCTGTACTTGCATTGTACATGTTTTGACTTGATTTCGTCACAAACATGTGTGCAATGGTAGATAAAATTGCTAACATCATTAACTGTTTCACTCTCTATGGTCATATCCATCACTCAATCTCTCCGCAGTTAGGGTACACGTAAAACGGTGATTACGCTACACAAACCGGCTACTGAAGTTTACCATACAAGGAAAAGAAAACAAAGTTTTATAATTTGTGGCCGCTAAAAAAAGAGAAGTGAAAAGTTTATTAAAAATTTGAACAGCAGTGAGCAAAGTTTTAAAACTATAAATTTAAGCTGCGTTTATTGGGCAAGCGCGTTATGCGATACACGTTGCTTTTTATTATGACTCTTTATTCATTTATTTATTTATTTTGCCGTTTACTAACCCCGCAAAACACGACAAAAATTGAATGGCAGCAGTACAATTTTTTCAAAAAATGCCAGCGACAAAAACTATCACGTGATCGTGAGAATAAAAAAGTCGCTGGAAAACGGCTGTACTTGGCTAACAATGTGGATAGGTGATATTTTGGCATTAAGATTTGTATATTTACTTACTTACTTTTCTAGACCCACTTATTCTTGGGGGGTCGCGGGGGCAGCTGCTTGAGTTGGAGCCTCCAAGCATCTCAACCCTCTGCAACAAAGATTAGATGTTCTGGTGAGATGCCAAGGGAGAACATTTAAGATGTTTGTGCGATAAAAAAATGCCAAAATGAATAACTTTGGAAATACAAGTAGTCGAAAAATTGAATCTTAAGTGCGGGAAAAAAGCTTTTACACAATCAAGAGAACGCGTCCTATATGGAGAAACGCGTAGGAGAGTAGGATAGCAAGAACTATGAATCACGAAGGGATGATCAGAATTTTTTAGGCGTGGAGCTAAGTTTAATTTTGAAGCCTTTTTAGTCATTAATTAATTGGCGGTACTGTTACTTGAAATTAAGGCTAAGTTTCTGCTTAGGAGATTTAGGCTTGAATCGACTCTGAACTGGCTACATTTGCTGACGTTTACTCCTATTCCACTACAAAGTCTTATGACTGAAAACCAGGGGCGGCGGAGCAATTTTTTGCCTGGGAGTGGGAGCATTATCCTTTTACATGTGATGTGACGTTATATGTGATGCATCCCAAAACTAGAAGATTGTGAACTCGATATGCTCATTGCTCAACATGTATATCAATGAGTCTGGTCTTGGCTGTCTTCTTAACGGCTAACAATTGCAATAATTACGTGTTTTAGAGTTTAGACAATTATGAAAAAAGTCCACTAATAAAATTTTAAAAAGCCTTATTCGCGTATTTGCGAGGCCGTTTAAAATGTGTTAGTTTTAGTTATAATTGATGCTACAGTATACTCAAGGTCATCAGTAGGCCTAAGTTACTACAGTATGCGAGACGATCATTAGCAACGACCGAAAATTTATATTTACGTATAGAATTCTGGAAACGGGTTGCAAAAATATTTAGCCCGTTTTATATAACGATCTTGTAACGGGTCCGTAGCCATAGACTTTAAGTTTAAAATTGTCCTATCCTTCTTGGTCGGTGCAAGTTCAATGATCATGATTCTTGTAACTTTTGTCGCATTTTGCGTGCCAATAAACAGCCCTAGTGATCGCACGCCAGAACTGCATAAAAGTCTTGTTACACTAAATGCGATTAAAGATTTGTTGTCGTACGAAATTTCATCCAGTTTTTGACGTAAGCGGTTGACGAAAATATTTTCCACACAATTCAAACCCAAACAATTTTGGTTTCTATCGGTTTCAAAAAGCACCTCACAATTGTTTTCTAGATTGCCGCAGAAAGTGACTTAGCTTTACGTCGCAGTCTCTAACTGCTCCTTAGCCTACGTCACTGTACGTACGAAAAATTGCATTGTATTCTGTTTAAACCTCTTTAACGAGTATCGTGTGTCCCAGAGTTGTCAATGGGCCAAAGATGCGAATTCCGACTCGACCCGAACCCAATTTTTCAAACCGCAACCCGACCTGAACCCTAATCTTAAATTATCAGCCAGTCTACACTCGATTTAAACCCAAGATCAGAAACATCATTTTAAATTTAAGAAAATGAGTTTTACCCATCCACAGTCACACTAGTTACGAACGAACAGCAATGGAATTAACCAGTACTCAGTGCATAATATCCTTAACTGTTTTGTACTTAAATATAAATAAACAAAATTCTATCACTCATTGAAAATCTCGATTTTGCATCGGCGTCCGTCCGTTCGTCCCGATTGAAGCCAGACAATTTTTCAAAATTCAAGCCCGAACCCGACCCGAAAAGCCCAAGTTCGATTGACAAATGTGGTGCGCCCAATAAACGCTGCTTATTAATTCATACGCATTAACGCATGTAACTTAAAAATTCTCATGTTTACTCTCCTGTTCTACTGTTTCTTTCTTTTATATTTTAATTCCTGTTTCCGGTACATTATATTTTGCATATACAGTGTAATAAATTATTCGTGCTCGACTCAAACTCTACGTCTTCTCTACGCAACTTCGCAGTAATTCTTGTGGAACTTATTTCATATGTTTACATTATTCTGTTTGTTGTATTTGCAATAAACAAAAGTTGCTTACGGAGAACCTAAGCGATCTAATCAACTTTTGGTGACATCCTATACGTAAGCTGACCCCTTGTTCTGAAGAATGCTTTGTAAACATACCTGTCTCGACTTCATGATGCAATCTTACTTAAAAGCTGCCTTTTCGTTGCTTTTTATGTTTTGATATACCGGTAGATAATTTACGATAGCAATGCGCTTTGCTATATGGTTTGACTCCCACTCGTGGTTTGACAAATTGCTGTTCTGGCTTGAAAGCTTTTGATTTGCTGTTGGTTAAAGCTTTTCACTTTCAGTAATAAATCGAGTTAAAGCATTGAGTTTGCTATTTACATTTCGTACTAGTTTTTTGAATGAAATGCTTTTGGCGTGCGCTAATTCTACTTCTTGTACGTTTTAAGTTTTTTTTCATTTCATTTACATAAGATTTCTTTGATAAACGTGATTGGTTTGATTGAGAACACCTCCAATACGTAAGGTTACCAAATGACACTGGCTTCCAATATGTAATTCAAACCCACAAATAGGTAACCTCCTATATGTAAGAGCATAAAGGTAATTTCCTAAATGTAAGATCGCACTTTCCATTTGTAAGGCGCGATTACAGACCTATATGCAACCATTTGCAAAACACCAGTAAATCTTTCAAACGATGACAAATTTTGCCAATAACAGTTTTAATATTTTCATCACTAGAGGTGCTAGAGTGTCTTTAGCGCTTGCCCCAAAGTCGCTCTTAAAGATAATACCCCACTTGTTTGCAAAACACCCTCACATTTTTGAAATGATTACAAATTTCGCCAATACCATTGTTTTAATGTTTTGACCACTAGAGGTGCTAGAGTGTCTTTAGCACTTGGCCCCAATTCGCTCCTGAAGATATTGCCCCCATTGTTTACAAAACACCATTAAATCTTTGAAATGATAACAAATTTTGCCAATTAACAAACATTTGCCAAATACCATTGTTTTAATATTTTCATCATCAGAGGTGCTAGAGTGTCTTTGGACCTTGGCCCCAATTAGCTCCTGAAGATAATGCCCCCATTATTTACAAAACATTAAGTCTTTGAAATGATTACAAATTTTGCCAATACCATTGTTTTAATATTTTGACCACTAGAGGTGCTAGAGTGCATTTGACCTTGGCCCAAAGTCGCTCCTGATGTTATTGCCCCCACTGTTTGCAAAACACCGTTGAGTCTTTGAAATGATCACAATATTTTCCAATAACATTGTTTTAATATTTTGATCACTAGAGGTGCTAGAGTGTCTTTGGACCTTGGCCCAAAATCGCTCATGAAGATAATGCCCCCACTGTTTACAAAACACCATTGAGTCTTTGAAATGATAATAAATTTTGCCAATAACATTGTTTTAATATTTTGACCACCACAGGTGCTAGAGTGTCTTTGGACCTTGGCCCCAAATCGCTCGTGAAGATAATGCTCCCATTGTTTACAAAGCACCATTGAGTCTTTGAAATGATAACAAATGTTGCCAATACCATTGTTTTAATATTTTGATCACTACAGGTGCTAGAGTGCTTTTGGCTTTGGACTCAATTCGCTATGAAGATAATGCCCCCATTATTTACCAAACACCTTCACATTTTTGAAACGACAACAAATTTTGCCAATACCGGTAACATTGTTTTAATATTTTGACCACTAGAGGTGCTAGAGTGTCTTTGGACTTTGGCCCAAAATCGCTCGTGAAGGTAATGCCCCCATTATTTACAAAACGCCAGTACATCTTTGAAATGATAACAAATCTTGCCATTAACATCGTTTTAATATTTTCATTACTAGAGGTGCTACAGTGTCTTTGGACCTTGGCCCAAAATTGCTCGTGATGATAATTCCTCCATTGTTTACAGAACACTCTTACATCTTTGAAATGATTGCAAATTTTGTAATGCCGCCATTGCTTACAAAACGCCAGTACAATCCTTGAAATGATAACAAATTTTGCCAATAACATCGTTTCAATATTTTGACCACTAGAGGTGCTAGAGTGTCTTTGGACCTTGGCCCAAAGTCACTCCCGATGATAATTCTCCCCGGTATTTATCAAACCACCATTACATCTTTGAAATGGTCAGAGTATTTGCCAATAACATTGTTTTAATATTTTGACCACTACAGGTGCTAGAGTGCTTTGGACCTTGGCCCCAATTCGCTCCTGAGGATATTCAGAATAATGCCCCAACTATTTACCCCAGTCTAAACCCCCAATAATATGTAAGGTAACCCAATGGCACTGACCTCCTATATGTAAGGTAACCTTTCACGTGTAAGATTTCAAACCTCCTATATGTAAGATATCCAACCTCCTATTTGTAAGGTAACATCTGCGTACACCTCCTATATGTAAGATTTCACCTCCTATTTGTTAGGCGAGGTTACAGACCCTTCTCGGTGATCCTGATCCCTGCAATAAAAAACCATTTCTCGACCGTAATGTTTCTGGCATGTAGCAGAGGTTAAAATCACAAGCCCGATACGCATTGTCAGTGGCTCTCCATCGCTACGTTTGTAGCGTTGCTTAGGTGTTTATTTACGGAGATAACAACTGCCAACACATAACATGATTCGCCTATCACATGACTGAAGGAAGTACGAATGGTTGAAATCTAGGTCGTGCTTTCTTGGTCATAATGTAACTCCTTAGTCAGAAAACATGCATTGGAAAGCTCTATTGCTTTGCCAAGGGTTTGATAAAAGTAACTTTAAGCCTGCTTGCTTTCATGCTGGTTATACATTCGGTTGATTTTCTGATCTCAATAGTCAGTGGGTCAACTAGTCAAGTTCTTAGCAAGTAATTGAGTGACAAATTTCTACAGCAGTGAGCACACTCAGCAAGCATTGTTTGAAAGTTTAATGAAAGATTGTTATTTGTATGTTTTTTAATGACATTCCTTGTAGATTGTTGTTTACCGTTCCAGCTTGAATCTCCCTCCTTTTCCTTTAACTTCTACTGCCAAGGTTAATAAATCCACCAGCTCTTCTCCAGGTAACGCAGAGACGGTCGGTGCTGGATCATCTAACCAATCTGACCAAGTTGATCCAACTTGTTCTGGTGGAGACGCGGGTATGTGTGCAACAGCAATGCGGTGGAAGGTTATCTTACGTACTTACTTGGGTTAACTTATGACCGAAAACGTATTTTCAAAAATTTAACGTGCCTGTTGTCCAGTGGCGTAACCGAGGGGGGGCAATTGCCCCCCCTGTAAAATGTCTTGCCCCCCTGTAAAATTGTACGTAAAAGTTTTATTTTTTCGTTTTTCTCAAAGCTTACTAGGGGCGTTATACTGCTCAACTTTTGTGCACTTAACGCAATGCGTTAGCTTAATAAACAAACACAGTTAATGCATTGCGTTAAGTGCAACAAAAGTTGAGCAGTATAACGCCCCAGATCAATCAAGTTACGGAAGAAAAAGTTTTTGATTCCCTCTGTGTAACAGTGTGTAAACTATGCGAGCGCAGGTTTCCCGCTGTGAAAGTGATAAAGATAACGGTAGTCGCCACTGCCGCGCTGCGGGGAGTTGTCAACGTTGTTTTGTTGTGGATTTGTCTAATTACCGCTGCATCTTGAAGTCTTATTTGTCATTTTTTGTAATGAACCGCAAAAACTGTGATCAGGCTTTCTTTCATCAGTAGTAATGTGCTTTCTTTCTGTCTTCAATTTTGTCGTGACGTTAAATTTTCGCGTGATCCGTCATGTTATCATGCTTTTGATAAAAAGTCATAGTCGGTTTGATATTGCCTTACTTTTCTTTCAATATACAGTAATTCTACAATTATTACTACAACGATTATTACAACAACAATTCAACAATTATTACAATAGCGGATTCAGTCAGAACGGTATTAGTGACTAATCCAAGCCAGTGCGTTGTATATATTATGATGTCATTAAACGGTTGCCCCCTCTGTAAAATGAATCTGGTTTACGCCACTGCTGTTGTCATTGTTATGGAAAAAAGTTTTTTTTTTTCAAATTCTGACATCGATTTTGAAAAATTTTGAGAAAAATTCTGCACCAGCAAATATCTACGGAACCATTTGCTGCCATTTTTTGAAGTATTATGCATCCTTGCGTATTTTTAGTGTACATTGTACATTTAAATAAACAGTTTTTTTCTGATATTTAAGTGCGTTTTACTCAAACTTTATTTTTTGCCGCTTTTCCTTAGCGATATCTTTGGACGTCCATCTGCAGTTTTCTTTGAATTTTTGACCCATTTGCTTTTAGACGAATCCGTTGCTGATTTGGATTTTTTCCGTTTTAAAGACGTAACGCAGCAGGTTCTACGAACAGTAGCCTGGTTTAAGACCATTGAACCTAAACGCGTCGGCGTAATACGGCGAGTTTAACGAAGGTTTGGTTTGATTTGATCTGCAGTAAAAGATTCCACATTGTAGCTTTGTGATTGCTAGTTACCACTTCCACAAAACTGCAGCTCATATTTAGATAATCATCAATATTTAAACTTGACAGAAACCCAAAAATAAAGTTAGAAAGTTCGGCCAATCGCCTAAGTATGTTATTGGATTTCCTAACGCAACATTACATTTACTATGATAGGGTGTAGCACTGTAGCAGTCTCAACTGACAAAAATTTAAGCTTTGCTACTCTTGCCTTTTGATGGTGCTACTGTGGCAAAATGACGGCAATAATGAAGTTCTCGTCTTTGAAAATGTTGGTCAAAAAATCTCCATTAAACTCTAGGCATTACACTTCACGCCAAAACGAGTGGCTAGGTCCATCGCAGTGGGGTGAGTTGTCGACGATACTGTGTCCGATTCGACCGGCTTGGGAATCGAAGCATAGACCCTCTGTGCTGGTAGCGACGTCGTTAGTTTTTGCGGCGACTTGCCGGTGTAATGCCTGATTTCAGTTTAATCGCTCAACTACACAAAGTTGTGGCTGTTTCAATTTTGCCACTAGATGGCAGTATAAAACTTTTAGCCACTGAAACGTTTTGCGTGATTTTGCCTTATTTTTTTTTTTTGAAGTGAGTAAACGTTAAGGGCATCTGAATAAATTGTTTAAGTGCACAATGTTTCAAAAATGCGCAAGGACTTATTCAAAAAATTGTATTAGATGGGTTCGGCACTAATTCTTGGCGCGTAACTTTTCTCAATACTTTTGAAAATCGATGTCAGAATTAAATAAATTTTCACTTTTTTCCGTTACAAGCATGTTGAATTTTATTGTCATCTCGTAACTCTATTCTACTTGCCTTTTTTATGTTGTCACAGAGCAAAGCAGCGATTCTGCTTCTCTTGCACCAAATGCCGATGAACTTCGACGACGACGATTGGCCAAATTATCCGGAACGAACGGTGGAAGTGCGGAAGTGTCTTAGATTATTTTCTTTCTTTTGATCAACTTTAACTTGCGATGTGATAGTTTTTGTATATTTTGTGGAGTCTGCGCGACATAAGAGCGGTTTAGTCCTGTTTCGGGATGTTTTTTTATGGCATAAAAAGCTTGATGTCGTATTCCAACCTTTTTAGTCTGTTGCGATAAATCAAACGTACTCCCAGTTTTAAGTTAGCTCAGTTTTCCTTCTGAAGTTAGTTTTAAAGGCTAGCACTGAGTTGGTCGCTCGTTTTTGATAGCCACTCTCTTGCATCCTTATCCTTACAGCAGGCCTATCTTACTTGAGCAATTCTTGTATTTTTACTTGCGAGCACTCAGCTTCCGTAGCCTGATTGTTTGAACAAGTTTTCGTTACGGATGATATGTATTTCTGATGAATGAGAATGTTTCTAATTGGATACTAATTTTCATTTTTTTACAAACTGATTTTTATCAGGTCTATACCGGCACCTAGTCCTTCTCTGCATAGCTGTGTGTTTTGGTAGGGGTGATGTTTTTAAATCGTATTTATTTTTGTTGCAATACACGGGCTTAACAGAAAATTGCTCGTGTTAATGTTAGTCTGATCAATCTTATCGAAATGGAGCAAATTCGGTTTTAGCCATGGTAGGCCATGGTTTAAACCAGGGGTGTCCAACTCGTGGCCCGCTGGACTTTTCCGAAATTACCAATATTATCAACTTAATTGCTACGAAATTAATGGTGAGCTCACATTCCGAGAAATTATCATTTAATGTTTGCTTTCTTTTAAGTTAATTTTATTGCATCAAAATGGAAATTGTTTCGCATCACATTTTCGATATCGTTACATTCACATCCTTTCCACACAATTGTGTTCGTGCTTCAAAAGTAGTCAGTTATAAACTAGGTTGGACCGGCCGTTAGCTCAAATGCTTAGCGCTCACGCTATCGATGCGGGAGATCTAGGGTTCAAATCCTCGCTCGGTCAAATCGGCACAGTGTTGCCAACGGCTCGCCACCGCTACGACGTTTCTTCGGAGCTGTGTCAGGCGCTGAGCCGTCCGGAGAATTTGTTACACGCTTCGGCGTAATACCACGAGTATAACGAAGATTTGATTTATTCGCAATCCGAATTTATAGCATAAGCGCACGCAGGGGGAGCACGGTGCCATGCCCCCCTTTTGGCTCTATAATAAGGTGCCAAAACCTAACTTTCAGTCTATAATTTCTCAAACTGATAACGGTTGCAGCTTCCTTTCACTTATTTTGGCCATGTTTCTGCTTTTAGACATATCGTAAGCTGCGAAAGTATTTTTGTCTTGTCACGAGTAACTCCACTCACTGCATGCCATTTCTTTGCATGCTTTGCCACCACACCCTCAGTTGTGCCCCCCTTTGCCGGATCCTGGGTGCGGTCTGTCTGAGACGCGAAAATCTCGAATTTTTTGGTCGCAAACCGACTTAGTCGAGAAGAAAATAGTTCGATCTTGCCGAATATTGCCAAGCTTGTTGGAAAAAAAAAACAATGCCAAACATCGAAATGTCGACGCGTAGCAAAAACTTTGTTGAATTTACTGTTGGTACGTTTATTGTTCTTATAATTGTAAAAGTACACATTTCTAAGATTAGAGTTTGAGTAGCTTCTTAGCAGTGAACACTCCGGTGGCCCGCGCAATCATTCGTAAATTGCATGTGGCCCTTTGGCTAAAAAGGTTGGACACCCCTGCTTTAAGCCGACGAAGTTACGTTGCGTTGTTTCAAAGGCATCTTTCGTGAGCGCTCACCAGGTTTTTGTTACATTTGCGGATAAATCTTTCAACCTTAATTGGTATATTATTTCTCTCCTCTGAATTGTAAGCATCGAAAATATCTTGTTCTTAAAACAGGCAACGCCTAGTTTCATTTTAGTGCAGCGGCGTGGTAGGTAAAGAGCATCGTTGCTAGGGTTACCCGGCTATTGACCGTCAATCAGCTCGAGTTCCTTTGCAATAATGATCTCTTGGTGAAATAAAAGGCCAAGTTCAACGGAAGAATTGTAAAGAACGTCAACTTTGATGTTTTTATTGCGTCAGGGCCTACGAGAGAGGGAGCTAATAAGTAATGATCTTGGGCCATAGGTGGGCAGTACTGCCGTCATTTGGCAAAACTCATTAACTCCAAAATTTTGAAATTTTCTTTTTTTTTGCATTTTTTCAATCGTTACATCAATGTCCTTCTTCTTCATGTGTACACCAATGTCCTTCACGTCATAGACTTGCACTGTAGATTCAACCGTTAGAATGGGGCCAGGACAAACAGAATCTTTTAAAAAAAATAAGAGAACTTCAACCAGCGTCGAGAAAGAAGAAATTACATTGAAAAAATCTGAAATTGAAAAACTAATTAACGAAGCTGTGCAAACCGCAACAAAAACCCTAAAAGATGAAATGAATTTACTCAAAGCTGAGCTGGCTGAAGTCAAGCGGAGTCAGAAGTTCATTGCTAGCAAACATGATTCTCTTGAAGCTGAAAACCGAAAACTAGTGGATTTGAACAATGACCAAAAAAAGGCAATTATCGAATTGGAAACGAAAAACTCAAAAATAGAAGCAACCAACTTAGTAGAAGCAGCAAAAATTGATGATCTGGAACAGTATGACAGGAGAATGAATCTGGAATTCGAGGGGATTCCTCACGAAAAAAATGAAAATATAAATGACATTTTGGTAAAACTGGTAAATAAAATGGGTGTGACTCTGAAAACCACTGACATTTCCACCGCTCACAGACTACCCAAAAAAGTATCTAAATCCCAAGACCAGCCTCCCACGACCATTGTTCGCTTCATGAATCGAGATAAAAGGAACGAAATATTTTTGAAGAGGCATACTACAAAGTTTTGAAACGAATTCCCTATTCAATCCATGGAGCATTTATTCGTAAACAAAAATTTGACCAAGAAAAGGAAGAGACTCTTTTGGATGACAAAACAGAAAGCGAAATCTATTGGATACAAATTCTACTGGACTTTCAACGGGACCATTTTCATCAGAAAACAGGAGGGTTCGGACAAAATTATTATTCGCAAGGAGGAGGATTTGAACAGTTTAAAGTAAATTAAACTTACATCTTGTCCAAAATTTTACTGTAGGCCTAAAATTCCAGTTTTCAGATAACAGCTATTCTGTTCTTTTACCTGATAACTCTACCTGTAAATACCGTAGCGTAGAATGGTTTTCCCAAAATTTTAATGCTTCCGCTTCTAATCTATCAATGATATATTTTAACACCAGGTCCCTCCCTAAAAACTTACACAAAATTGAAGAATTGTTACACCTTTTAAAGTTTAAACCAGACATCTTAGCAATTTCAGAGTCAAAACTAAATAATAATAATTTAAACCAGGCTTTACTAAATAACTATCATATGTTATGCACCAACTCTTTAAGCTCTTCTGGTGGAGTTGCAATTTTTATAGCAGACAATATAAAATTTAACAAGGTAGATGAATTTTCTATAGCAAATGATAATGCCGAAACTCTTTTTGTGGAAATTGATACCCCTGGAAAAAGCAAAAATCTAGTTATTAGTACCATTTACAGGCATCCTGCAGCTAACTTTCATACTTTCCAAGAAGAATTATGCAGTACTTTGGGCCATCTAGCTGATGATAAACGTGAATATATCATTTGTGGTGATATTAATATTGATCTTCTCCAGTATCAATTAAAAGCCCCAATTACCAACTATGTTAACTCCATCTATTTGGAGGGGTGTTACAATTTAATTGATAAGCCGACTCGCATCACGGAAAATTCTTCCACTATTATTGACCATATCTATACTAACATTTTTGATAAACCTCTGGATAGTGGCATTCTCTCTTATGACATTTCTGACCACCTACCTGTCTATTGTTCTCTTAGGATCGGTGTTACGGCAAGTCGTAAGTTAGAATCGAACTTAAACCTCTGATTAGGACTTCCAGCAAAAACTAAGCTATGGAATCGAGTCGCAACCTTTTGTTGAACCTATTTGTATTGCGTGGTGTGCCTGTAAAGTTGTCGTCTTAATTTGAGTCGTTTCCTATTTTGTAATCGTCGTTGTTACCTCTGCAATCGGCACTGAATCTTTTCTTTAAACTATTCACGTGATCTTTATTTATATATTTTAAGTTAATGGCTTCCGACCACAGGCTGATTCTCGATGTTTCTTTATTAATTAGTTCACCTAACAGTGTTCTTCATGTTTTGTGTCAGTTTGAAGTCGCCGTTGCATCGGCCGGACGTAATTTCAGAGTAAGCAAATAATGCTATTTTGTAGTAGAGTCAACAGGTTTTATTCTTAATTTATGTGACTGTTTGAGGCTGTTAGATTTCCACTGTGTAAAGAAGTAGAAAGATGTATTTTAAAATACCATATAACCGTTATTGAAGTTGAAAGATTGATTCTATTTGAATAAGTTACAGATACTGTTGCGAATGTCTGTGCCAGTTGTTGTAATTTCATTGATATAAGTTACTGTTACGAGCTGTTTTGAAGTTGTTGCTCCTGTTATAAAAACAGTCGGTAAGTCTCACGTTTCTTTATTTTATATAAGTTACTTTATCGAATAATTATCATTATTTATTAACACCCTTATTATCATTATTTATTAACACCCTTTCTTCTTCACGTAATTTTACTTAACCTGTGTTTATTACCGATGAATTAGTTCGTTTCCTTTGCGGTAGTTTTGCAGTGTATATTATTTATTTTTATATTTCTTGTGCATGCTTATATACTTAATTTCTCCTAGTTATGAGTCCTCCTCAGTTTGCGCGTACTTATGTATATATTTTTCCTTTGCTTTACCATTAATGCATTTGTCTTATGTTAATAGAAAACCGCTACACACCATCAAAGCGCGTTTTTGCCAAATCAGGAGCAAGCATTGCAGCAACAGCATAGACAAAGTTTTCGACTGTTTTACTTGAACTTAAGAAGACAACAACAAAAGGTAAATATGTTCAAATTTTGTTTGAAAAAGAATGGGGTCGACAGTAGAAAAGTTGGAATCAATAACACGGCAGATCGAAGATTATTATGAGCAGGCTAACGCAATCATGTTGGAAAAGGGATCTGCCAGTGCGTTGTCAACCCTGGTTTCGAAGGTAAATTTGTTGTTGAAGGAATTTGATAAAGTTGCCATGAACTTGCCTTGTACAAGCAAGTCAGAAGAAAAAGAAGCTATAGACAAGCAGTTTAGAACAGTGTATGCGCGAAACAAGCAATTTGACGTTAGAGTGGGAAACTACTTAAAATCATCAGAAGTTGCAAAAAGGGATATAGAGAGCATTCTTAATGCCCCACCTACGCTGAGATCCCACACATCACGTTCCAGACGGTCTACCCACGGTTCTACATCAAGCAGTGTCCTGAGAGCAAGAGCTGTAGCGAATCAAGAACTTGCCCGATTAAGGTTGCAGCACCTTCAAGAAGAGCTAGAGAATAAGAAAAAATTCGAAGAGATGAAGCGACAACACCAAGCTATGGAATTAGAGGAAACCGGAAAGATTGAGTTATTACGAGCAACTCAAGAATTGAAAGAGGCTTCATTAGAACGTGAAGTCATAGAAGAAGAACTTGATAGAGGAGGCTATATCGATACCGCTGAAGAGGGTGATAAAGTTGCGCCTCACACTTTGGACCAAAAAGGATCTAGCGGAGTTGTGGATTTCACTTTTAGATCGAATATTGAGCGAGAAAAGCTCGCGCTTAATCCGTTAAATCAGAAACGCACTGTGCCAGATTCTCTACCTCTTTCGGGTACGGAACACGTCCAATACGATCAGCTACAGGGTAGAGATAAAACTACAAAGCCTGTTGGCAATTATGCGACCACTATGCCACATGCTAACCCATATGCAGCTGCACCAAGTTTCCAGTACGACCAGCCACAGGGTAGAACTGACGCCACAGAGCCGAAGTGTGTCGGTAGTTATGCGCCTACTGTGCCTTACGTTAACCCAGCTCCTGCACTACGTTACTTGCCTCTGTGGGAAACCGACATTCCGAAAATAGAAATTTTAAAATTTTCTGGTGACCCTACTAAATATACGAGGTTCATTAAAACGTTTGAAGCTAATGTCGAAATATCTGTTCAAGACTCTAACAAACGGTTGCTTTTATTATTACAACACTGCGAAGGTGAGGCAAAGCGTCTTATTGAGTTTTGTTTGTTGCTTAGTCCCGATGAGGGCTATCTAAAGGCGAAGGACATTCTAAAAGATCATTTTGGTAGGAAAAATTTGATCGCTAGGTCGTATATGAATAAACTGCATAGTGATGTGAGCATAAAAGCAGATGATGGTAAAGAGCTAATCAATTTGGCCTATGATTTGGAAGAATGCGAATTCACTTTCAGATGCTTAAATCTTCACTCCTACGTAAATAATTTTGATAATATTGTCAAGATCGTCAATCGTTTGCCTTATTCTATTCGTACTCGTTGGGTGCGCGCCGCTGCAGAAAGCGAGAAACGTGGTTGCGAACCTAGTTTTAACGACTTAGTTGAATTTGTAAAAAATGAAGCTGAGATAGCGAAATCTGTATATGCTAAAGTCGTCGAGAACAAGACAAAAAAGGTTTCCAAATTTCAAACTCACTCCACCAGTATTTCCAGCGCTGTTGCAACCACAACAAACAAACCCAATTGTTATCTATGTTTTGGGGCGCATAAACTTTGGGATTGCTGCAAATTTCGCGAGAAAAACGTTAATGAAAAAATTTCGTTTATGAGGCAAAACAGACTTTGCGATAACTGCTTTAAAAAAGGTCATATCGCCCGATATTGCCGTAGTGAAGCAACATGTACCGTTGACGGATGTAGGAGGAAACATCATAGCTTACTTCACCAGGAACAGACCAGAGAGTCTAAGAATAATGACCAACGGAGAGAAAAACAGGAGCCAGGCATGGAGTCCTCCACAGTTGCTATGGTTTCTTCAGTTAGCTCAGCGGGTAGTCACCACCAACAAGTTAGCTTAAATATAATCCCCGTCCGAGTAACAGCTGGAAAACGGAACATTGAAACATATGCTTTCTTGGATCAAGGATCCACTACAACTCTATGCGACGAGCGCTTGTTAGAACAGTTAAACGTTCATGGAGAAGACGCTATATACTCGATCACTACGATTAATCGAACCACGGAAAATCATAAAGGAAAGAGAATAAGCCTGTGTGTATCTGCTCTTCAAAACGAAGAAGATTCAGTCAATTTGGCTAATGTCTACTCCGTTCAAGACTTACCTGTAACGCCCAATAAAGTTCTGTCAAAACGTGATTTGAAGATGTGGCCTCATTTGCAAGATGTATCAATTCCGGTTATACCGAACGGTGAAGTTTTACTTCTTATTGGTGTAGATGTACCAGAAGTGTTTTGGACCATTGACGAAAAACGCGGAAGTCGTGATGAACCCTTTGCAATTAAGACGGTTTTGGGATGGTCGGTTATTGGCGCAACCCAAGGAAAGCAGAATAAGGGCTTTCGCGTAAACTACATTCGAAAGTCAGATGAGCTATTGCAGAAACAAGTGGAATGTCTGTGGAAGCTAGATTCTGTAACTTCGCTTAATTACCCTGAAATCGAAATGTCAAAAAATGATCGTTATGCATTGCATTCATTGGCCAAGTCGAAGGAGTTTGTAAATGGCCATTATCAATTGCCTCTACTGTGGAAACCCGGAGCTCCGTGTCTAACCAGCAACCACTCACAAGCTGTTTCCAGGCTACACAGTTTAAAGAAAAGATTTGAAAAGGATAAAAAATTACGTGACAATTATACAGATGCAATGCAAGATTACCTGAGCAAAGGGTTCGCTGAAGTGGTCAACCCGGTCGATCTCTCTAATAATGATTGTTGGTACTTACCACATCACTGTGTTTTGCATCCACACAAGCCAGACAAATTCAGGGTTGTATTTGACTGTGCAGCACGTCACAGAAACAGTTCGTTAAATGAACAACTCTTGCCTGGACCTGATCTTCTGCAGAGTTTAGTGGGAGTTCTTTTACGTTTCAGACAAGATGATATTGCCTTGGTCTCTGACATTCAATCAATGTTCCATCAGGTGTTAGTAAAACCCGAAGACCGGAATTATTTGCGTTTCTTGTGGTGGCCAAAAGGAAATATGTCATTATCTCCGGTTGATTACTGCATGAAAGTTCATGTGTTTGGCGCCAAGTCTTCGCCTACTTGTGCCATATATGCTTTGCAGCAAACGGCAAAGGATCATGCAGCCTCATACCCAGCGGAGGTCGTACAAACAGTGCTGCAAAATTTTTATATGGATGACTGCTTAAAATCAGTGCCTACTGTTGGACAAGCTGTGGAGTTAGCAGAGCGTCTTACCGACTTGTTAAAAAGGGGCGGATTTCGTCTCAGAAAATGGCTAAGCAATGACAAGAGAGTGCTTTCGAAAATACCTTCAGAAGAAAGATCAAGTGCTCTTGTGAATCTGAAAAATTTTGATAACTGTTGTGAGCAGGTTTTGGGTATTCAGTGGGACGTGCATAAAGACTTAGATTTGACGTCACTGTTAAGCAAAAACCCATTACGAGACGAGGCATTCTTTCCGCAGTTAGTTCTGTTTTTGACCCTTTGGGTTTTATCGCTCCTGTGACTATTAAAGCAAAAATGCTTCTTCAGAGTTTGTGCAGGCAAAGACTTGGATGGGACGAAGCTATCCCTGAAGAAAGTGTCAAGTTGTGGAAAACTTGGACAGAAGAGCTGACCGGTCTCAGTGATTTAGAAATTAACCGCTGTTTTAAACCGTTAGGAGGCGATGTTGCGACAAAAATTCAAATTCATTATTTTGCAGATGCTTCTCGGAGTGCGTATGGCGTGGTTTCGTTCGTGAGAATGGAATGCAAAAGCGGTCGCATTTGCTGCAGGTTTCTTATGGGAAAGGCAAGGTTGACACCATTGCGAACGGTTTCGATTCCTAGATTAGAACTAACAGCTGCCGTTTTGGCGGTAAAATTAAATCATATGATGATTCGGGAACTGAATGATTTTAAATGGATACCTGTGTTTTGGACAGATTCAACGGCAGTTTTGCATATGATTCATAATACCTCTAAACGTTATGAAACCTTTTTTGCGAACAGATTAGCAAAAATAGAAGAAATGTCGTTGGCAAATCAATGGAGATACATCGACTCTGGATCGAACCCTGCCGACGATGCTACCCGTGGATTGACTGCAGGCAATCTGGTCTCCGATTCGCGGTGGATACGTGGTCCTTCATTTCTGTTGTCGCCAGAAGAGTTTTGGCCGCAACCTCCTTGCCCTTTGCCCTCATTACCGGAGGAATATTCAGTTTTGCAAAAGCAAGTAAATGTGATGTCAACAAGTGTTAAAGATTTGTCTATTGCAGTAAGATTTGATCGTTTTTCTTCTTGGTACCGCTTGAAGCTTTCCATCGCATGGATCTTGCGATGCAAAAAGTACCTGCAAAAGGTAAATACCGTAAATGGGCCCATAACTGTCGAAGAATTAAACGTGGCCGAAAAGGAAATTATCGTACTTGTTCAAAAACAGGCCTTTGCTAATGAATATTTTCAGCCAAGTTCAAAGAAGAAAGATCATGTGTCTAAAACCAGTTCATTACGGCGATTAAATCCGTTTTTATATGAAGGTATACTACGTGTTGGAGGTAGAATCGATCGATCCGCTATGCCGTTTGAAGTGAAACATCCCGTGATTCTCCCCAGTCACCATCATGTCACCAAACTAATCGTCGAGGATCATCATCGAGTCGTAGGTCACGCTGGCATGTCTCATACTTGGGCTTCATTACGACAAAATTTCTGGGTCATCAGGGGGGCTGCTACTGTTAGAAGGTTGATCGGACGCTGTTTGTCATGTAGACGGAGGAATGCTCCAGCTGGACAACAAATGATGTCCGAACTACCAGAAAGTCGGGTTTCTTCAACTAAACCTACCTTTTATTTTACAGGCGTTGATTATTTTGGCCCTCTCTTTGTCAAACAGAAAAGAAGTACATTAAAACGTTATGGATGTATTTTTACTTGTCTTTCCAGCAGAGCAGTTCACATTGAAGTCGTTCCGGACATGTCATCGAGTTCTTTTATAAATGCTGTGAGACGCTTCATTGGTAGACGTGGAAAACCGTGCAAAATGTACAGCGATAACGGTTCAAATTTTGTCGGAGCCGAAAGAGAACTGCGCGAGTCACTACAAAGTATCAACTGCGACACCGTGCGGAATCACATGCAACAGAAAAATATTCAATGGCAATTCAATCCACCTTACGCCAGCCATATGGGAGGAGTATGGGAGCGTCTCATTAGATCAGCAAGAAGAATATTTTCTTTGTTGGTTCTACAAACGATTTCTGATGATACTCTATCAACGCTGATGGTGGAAGTCGAGTCGATTTTAAACTCTCGCCCTTTGACACCAATAGTGATGGACCCTGAAGCTGATGTCCCACTAACACCAAATCATTTATTGCTGATGAGAGATTCTGCAAACTATTCTCCCGGACAGTTTAGAGATGATGACAATTACGTCAAGTCCAATATTTAGCACAACAATTTTGGAAACGTTGGTCAGCAGAATATGTACAAACGCTTCAGCTGCGAACAAAATGGCAAAAAGCGAAGACAAATTTTTGTGTTGGCGATGTTGTGCTTGTTTACGATGAAAATGCCCCAAGAGGAAAATGGCCCTTGGGAAGAGTGACGAAAGTTTTTCCTGATCGTCATGACAAAGTTCGCCAAGTGTTGGTGAAAACCGTAACGAACATTTTTCGAAGACCAATCTCGAAACTTTACAAAATTACAAGTGACAACAATGAATCAGATGAGTGCTGAAGATAACATTCTACCCAAAGATTTCTTTTCCTGAACTATCCTGCGGACACTACCTTGTTAAATGAGCTTGATACTGTTTATCTAACGTGACATGAACTGAATGATCGAAAGCAATATTTTGATGTATACAGTGTGTAGAAAGTATTGTATTCGCTTTGTGTTCACTGGTTTGCACTGTTTGGGAAAATGCACAACTTGCCGATGATTTTGGAATGTACGGGTCCGTACATTGCGTGGGGGTATGTTACGGCAAGTCGTAAGTTAGAATCGAACTTAAACCTCTGATTAGGACTTCCAGCAAAAACTAAGCTATGGAATCGAGTCGCAACCTTTTGTTGAACTTATTTGTATTGCGTGGTATGCCTGTAAAGTTGTCGTCTTAATTTGAGTCGTTTCCTATTTTGTAATCGTCGTTGTTATCTCTGCAATCGGCACTGAATCTTTTCTTTAAACTATTCACGTGATCTTTATTTATATATTTTAAGTTAATGGCTTCCGACCACAGGCTGATTCTCGATGTTTCTTTATTAATTAGTTCACCTAACAGTGTTCTTCATGTTTTGTGTGTCAGTTTGAAGTCGCCGTTGCATCGGCCGGACGTAATTTCAGAGTAAGCAAATAATGCTATTTTGTAGTAGAGTCAACAGGTTTTATTCTTAATTTATGTGACTGTTTGAGGCTGTTAGATTTCCACTGTGTAAAGAAGTAGAAAGATGTATTTTAAAATACCATATAACCGTTATTGAAGTTGAAAGATTGATTCTATTTGAATAAGTTACAGATACTGTTGCGAATGTCTGTGCCAGTTGTTGTAATTTCATTGATATAAGTTACTGTTACGAGCTGTTTTGAAGTTGTTGCTCCTGTTATAAAAACAGTCGGTAAGTCTCACGTTTCTTTATTTTATATAAGTTACTTTATCGAATAATTATCATTATTTATTAACACCCTTATTATCATTATTTATTAACACCCTTTCTTCTTCACGTAATTTTACTTAACCTGTGTTTATTACCGATGAATTAGTTCGTTTCCTTTGCGGTAGTTTTGCAGTGTATATTATTTATTTTTATATTTCTTGTGCATGCTTATATACTTAATTTCTCCTAGTTATGAGTCCTCCTCAGTTTGCGCGTACTTATGTATATATTTTTCCTTTGCTTTACCATTAATGCATTTGTCTTATGTTAATAGAAAACCGCTACACACCATCAAAGCGCGTTTTTGCCAAATCAGGAGCAAGCATTGCAGCAACAGCATAGACAATCGGCACTTCTAAAAATTGTGAGCCAATTTTAAGAAGATGCTTGAAAAACTACAAAGCTGAAAACTTTGTTGATGATATATGTATCGAAATGGATAATATACAAACTAAATACCAAGATCACAAATCCAAAATTTCTGGAAACAGTTTATTTACAACTTTCATATCATCTTTCACACAGACGCTCGACAAACATGCTCCATTAGTTGAACTTTCTAAGAAAAAAATTAAAAGAAGCCTTAAACCATGGCTCACTCAAGGAATATTGAAATCAATTAAAACCAAAAACAAGCTTTATTATAAATGTTACAAGAAAAACAATCCCCAGTTGGTATCTGCATACAAAAAATACTTAAACGTATTGACCAAAACAAAACGCATTTCAAAAGAAAAACACTATTCTACTTTGTTAAAAGAAAATAAGAATAACATGGTGAAACAATGGTCTGTAATAAATGAAATATTGCGTAAAAAAAATAAACCAAGTGCACAAATAAAAAAACTGAAAACTGAAGATAATTGTAATATAACTGATAGCAAAGATATCTGTAACACATTAAATAATTTCTTTGTCAATGTAGGACCAACGTTAGCCAAAAACGTAACTTCTAACACACCGGAACTTGCTTCTAATTCGATTCCATCGAATTCAAATTCGTTTTTCTTCTTACCAATTACGCCAAATGAAGTATTTAAACAGATACTCAGCCTAAACTCTCATAAAGCATTAGGACCTGACAACATTTCTGTAAAATATATAAAAACTGCAAGTGAATTTATATCAACCACGTTGTGTGAAATTTTCAATAAGTGTGTCATTGACGGCATATTTCCTAATGAACTCAAAATAGCTAAAGTTATTCCATTATATAAAAATGGTAGTAAGCAACAACCAAGTAATTATCGACCAATTTCTATACTGTCTCCATTTTCGAAAATATTTGAAAATATTATACTTAAAAGACTAACTAAATATTTATCTAAAAATGACCTTCTACAACAACAACAATTTGGTTTTCGTGCAAATCATTCTACCTCACATTTATTGGCTGACGTTGTTTCCCTCCTTAATAAAAACACTGATAATAAAAAATACACTTGCCTAATTCTACTAGATCTTAAAAAGGCCTTCGATACAGTAGACCACAAAATACTGTTAGCAAAATTAGAAAAATATGGCATAAGAGGCAACGTGCATAAACTCATAGAAAATTATTTAACTGATAGGCAGCAATATGTTAATACCAATTCCACGACCTCTGACCTCAATAAGGTCTGCTGTGGAGTTCCACAGGGTTCAACTTTAGGCCCCACATTGTTCTCTCTGTATATAAATGATTTGCCAAATATCTCTAACTTTACTGTAAGATTGTTTGCAGATGATACTGCCTTAATTATGCAAGATGAAAACCTTTCCAACCTAGGTAAAAAGGTCAATAGTGAATTAATAAATGTAGAATTGTGGTTAAGAAAAAATAAGCTTTCCTTAAACTGTGATAAAACCTCATACCTCTTCTAAAACACTTGATCTATTTCTAAATGGTTCTCTAACAAAAAGATGTACAGTTGCAAAGTACCTTGGAGTACACATAGATCAGGGCTTCCCAAACCGGGGGTCGCGACCCCGCGAGGGGTCGCGTAACAAACTTTAGGGGTCGCAGGGACTCCCAGGGAGTATACAAATTTTACGCAAAGTATCGCGTATTATGTATAGTATGCTGTTAAGCTTTTTACACTTTTAAAACTGGTGTAACTGTGCAAACATCATTCTTAACTTAGCTGTAGAAAGGTTCCTATCTCTAGATTAATACAAAATAGTGAGGCAGCAGATGAGTGCTGTAGTTTAATGTATAAACTGTTTTGTTTCGTCACATCGGTATCACGTGATACGGCTGGATGCATCTTTTTATTTCATCGCTTCGGTTTGCGACGCCATGTAGAACTCTGCTGGCGAGAGACTAGCATCGGTAACTAAAAACTAATTTAAGCAATGGATAGCTGGTTAATCAATGGTTAGCATTAAAGCCAAATATCCATTATCACTGGACTCGGCAGTAACCGCGCTCCGGCCGTTTGTCTCGACGTGACCATGCAAGTCAGCATGTTCAACGTTGACGGCAAAACATTGTCCTGCATAAGCAACATTGAAACCGTCTTGCTTGAGACCGGCATTAACAAATATTGAGCCGCGGCTGGATTTGGTTTGTAGGAGAAAGCAATCGCACCCATTACATTACACAAATGCGTTTTCTTTTTTGTTTTTGGTTCTAATAAGCTACATATGTGCAAGCTAGTAGGCATCGCAGGCATCATCAGCTCAGATTGCCGAGTTGTAAGAACGTCTGCCTTGGTAGCTGTAGACTTGGGTTTATTCCGAGTCGGGTCAAACCAATGACTTTAAATTTTGTATTCATAGCTTCCCTGCTTGACGCTCAGCATTAAAGCGACAGCGTGGAGAGCAAGCCGGCAAGTTTACTTGTTGTGCCGTTGGAAAAGGCACTTGGCGGGATTCCCTTATCTTCTAATGGTAGACAGATGGCTGGCAATTCCTAAATGAGCTCATATAGCGCACTGGTCGCTTTTTGGTGATAGGAGGATAAATATGCTACAAAAATTAAAATAAATAAATAAATAGTTGATTAACGGTAGCTTGTTTTTAGTTTTCGTCTTTTAATAATTATCACAAATGCATATTTTGCAAATGCATATTTTGCATTTTAACCGTGAAGGGTCGCGAATTATTTTAGGAGATTAAAAGGGGTCGCGAGCGAAAAAGTTTGGGAAGTCCTGACATAGATGATACTTTAAATTGGGAATATCACGTCAATTTCATTTGTCTCAAATTGTTGGAATATTTTATAAACTTCGTAAATATCTAAACCTCAAATCATTAATATCGTTGTACTACAGTTTTGTACAATCTCATCTTCAATATGGCATTCTTTCATGGGGATCTGCAAACAGCACAGTCCTTCAAAAACTTCAGATAATTCAGAACAAAATAATAAGAATTATTTGTAAAGTAAAGAGAAACAGCCACACCTCTAACAATTTCCTATTTAGCTCATTAAACATACTTAAAATTAAAGACTTGCACACACTGGAATTAGCCAAATTTATGTTTATGTTTCATCATCATAAGTTACCAAAAACATTTGATGACTATTTTAAAGCTATTAATGCTTCTCATTGGCACAACACTAGAAGTGCATCTTCTGGAAACTACTTCATGCCACAAAGCAGAACAAACAAGGGAAAAAATACCTTTCAAGTTGCTGGTGTTCAAGTTTGGAATTCTCTATCACCTGCATTGAAAACCCTCACCTACCATAAATTTAAATCTGATGTTAAAAAATCACTAGTTGACGCCTACACTTAAATGAACTATCTAATTTAAACCATGATACTAACTTAATAAACGTTAAAATTTGGTGCGTGCATGGGCTTTCAAAGATCAATAAAAAATCGTTATGTTCTTAATTACAAGTAGTTCTACGGTACCAGTATTTTGTCTATTATTATGTGTACATACTACTTAGTGAGTATTTGTTTGATTTTGCTTTTGTTTTTTTTTTGTTTTTTTTCTTTTCTTTTGCGCGTATCATCTATTTTCTGATACTTTCGATAGACCAACTAACTGTACATTGGCTTTGGCTATGTAATAATAATACCGACTGGTAATTTTCTATTTGAATAAGAATTAGGACATCTTTGTTTAAATCTGTTGCTGTTGCTGGTAATCTGTTGCTGGTACTGTTGCTGGTACTGTTACTGGTACTGTTACTGTTGCTGGTAATTAATCTGTTGCTGTTAATGATCTGTTGCTGGATAATTACTTTTTGCTGTTGCTAATAATTTGCCATTATCTGATGGTTGATAATTTTGCTGCTGTTTTGGCTTTTGATTATAAAATTAACAATATAATTCAACTGAATTTGGTCTTGATGTTTTTGCTGATACTTATTCAACTAGAACCTACACTAGTTTTGCGCCTCATTGAAGAATATGACTACAATGCAGCACATCGAGAAGGCCATCGATCGCTTACGCCAACGTTATGGTGTCCCTGGTGGCGTGACATCTGAACCTCAAGTGGTTGCCGTTTGTAAGGGCCCTAATGTCTTGTTTGATTCTGCATCGCTTCTTCTTTCGTATACATCGTCAGTCAAATTCGTAAAATCAAAACTAAAGATTCATTAGATACTGGACTAGTTGCGGGTTGGAGATGTCATTAAGGTTACAGGATGGGTGCAGGATAGGGCATTCGTTTATGACAAGGTCTGCAGATTGTACGGTGCCACATTCGCATTGGTTTGAATCAGTAAGTCCCATTTTGAACATGTTTGAGGCAAAACGTCCAACACCGGTGCGAAGGCGATTGAGTTGGACCCATGCTTTTCTTGGAAAAAGATAGCCAGGAGGTCTGGGAGTTATGTTTTTCATAAACTGGTTGAGGGGTAGGGAGGTGAGGATGTATCTGGTGATTCAGCCGAAAGATTTTCCAGTTGGGGACGTAAAAGCCGTCGTGATTTTAAGCGTGTTGGGGTGGGTTTGGTGTATAACAGATCATGAAGGAGATGATTTGGACATCCAGCTTTTCTGTAGATATGGAGGCTTGCATTGTTCTGTCTGCTCGCTGGAGGATCAATTCCACATACATAAGGGAGAAAGATATTTGGAGTACTTCTTAGGCAACCTGATGTGGTTCGCATTACTTCATTGAGGGGGACATCAATCTTGTGGGAATGTGTGCTGCGGCTCCAGACAGGAGCACGGTACTCTGCAGGGGCATAAACAAGTGCCAGCGCTGAAGTACGTAGGGTTGGGAAAGAGGTTCCCCAGTTGGTGCCTGCCAAGCGCTTGATTAGTGCTACTCTGGATGAAACTTTGCGTTGTAAATGATCAAGATGGTGTTTAAAGATTAGTGTTCGGTCCAGTGAGACTCCAAGATACTTAAGATTAGCTTCGGTTCGAAGTAGCTGTTGATTGTTGAGGTATATCTTGAGCCGGTAGTTTGCACGGTGGTTCTTCAAGTAAAAGGTTGAGGAAACAGTTTTGTTAGTTGACAATTTTAATCTCCAGGATCTGAGAAAGGTTTGTATAACAGCCATGTCCTGACTGAGCATTGTATCAGCTTGTTCAAAGGTTGAAGTTGCTGCCATTAAGGCCACATCATCTGCATACATGTATTTGGTAGAGGTTGTTGCAGGGAAATCAGCTGTGTAGATGTTGTATAGCATTGGAGCCAGAACTGACCCTTGTGCCACTCCATATTTCATTCTGTGTGGTTTGCTCGTTTGCCCATCACTGGTACAGAGTATAAACGATCTATTGTATAGAAGCTCCATAATGAAGTCAGGCATTTGCTTGCAGCGGATAGATTTCAGAAGTTTCAAATGCAGACCTTTGTGCCACACCGTTTCGTAGGCTGAGGTCAAGTCAAGAAAGACTGCTCTATAAACTTGCTTGTTTTGGAATGCGTGTTCATTACCTTGCGTCAGTTTCGCAACTTGGTCGCAAGTTGATTTTCCGCTGCGAAAACCAGCTTGTGATCTGGCAGAAGTGGATCGACAATTGGACTAATTCTGGATAGGATCATTCGTTCCATGAGTTTGTACGAGGAACATAAAAGCGATATTGGGCGATAGCTTTGAGGTAAATTAGGGTCCTTTCCTGGTTTTAGAATAACAACCACTTTGACACGACGCCAAATTTTGGGAATGGAATGTGTTGAAAAAGACAGGTTTAAAAACTGCAACAGCCAATTCTTTAATTTATTTCCAGGGTGGGCCAAAAATTTGTTGTGAATTCCATTTGGTCCAGGGGCTTTTCCAGATTTTAGAGTTTGGAGGATATTGTTGAGTTCGCTAAGGGTAAATGAATCTTGGAGGTGTATGTTGGTTTGATTATTTTGTGATGAAAGCAGAATTTTGTGATGCATCGCTTAAGCTTTTCAATGAGGACTTAAACACTTTGGAAGTTTTTGCGCATACGCACAATCAAGTCGAGAAACTTTCAGGGCAACTTATGCCAGACACTGTTAATAGATCGCCAAATACGTTGAAAAGACGCTATCTCGACTACCTTGATATAATAAGCATTGACCTGAATCAACCTAGTTTTGATTCGCTTCGCAATTTTGTTGTTCACGAAATTGGTGTCATGACGTCAGACTACGCACAAGCGTTTTCTAAATCTGACGAGCGGGAGGTGGCTCGTGCACCATCTGATGCCAAAATCTTTCGTGTTCGTCAGGTTGCTGTCGATAATGGGTTCGATTCTCGGCCAGTGGAAGTAGAGCATACTTCAGCTACCGATGAACAAAATCAAGAATTGCGTTTTGCTACAGGTCAGCCACGAGAAGCTAGGCGTATCAATAATAAACCACCTCCTGTGTGCTTCGTTTGTTCTCGGTCTATGTGTGAACACTATCTGGCAGAGTGCGAGAAGGTTAAAGGTCTCACACCTGAAATGAAACGTACGGCCGTGGTTGGAGCTAAGAGATGCTTAAACTGCCTTTCTCTTGACCACTTCGTTCGCCAGTGTTCTTTTCCATCTAAGTGTCGATTGTGTGGCTCGCAATGTCGCAATAAACATGCTGCTGCGCTGCGTGAATACTAGACCTTTAGAGGAAGCTACGCGGCCGCTGCGGGGAATGAACCTGTAGCACCCACTCCAGCTCCCCGAAATAAGGTGAAATCAAATGGTATAACCGAAAAGATGTGACTGTGCGCAAAATTATACACGAAAATAACCGTGTGGTTTTGCTTCACACAAGCGCAGTTAAAGTGGTTAACCCTAAAATCGGCGAGTCAGCGTTGGCTTATGCTCAACACCATGCTGCCAGCCTGGCTACTTTAGTTTCAGAGAACTTAAAAGATGAGCTTGGATTGAAGGCAGTACCTGACTCGACAGCAAAGATTCGAGCCTTAGCAGACTGTACTGTTGACAGTGGTGGGCGCACTAATTTCGTCCTTGAATCTTTATACTGCGGGGAAGAATTTACCATCAAAGGTGATTTGGTGGTACCTGAGATTCCCTACGATGACCATACCTTGCCTCATGCTGTGGACACAGCTGTGCTTGAACACTTTAGCGGTGTAGAATTCCATGTGGTACCCGGGCGCAGACGAATAGATATCTTAATTGGTCAGTTGGATAAAACCTTGCTCATTGTTTTACACGAGTGTGAAGGCACTGAGCCTGAGGAACCAAATTATGTCCTGACACGACTTGGACCCGTTGCCAGTGGGGGACGCATTTCGGCTACCGCTCACCAGAATTCACTGTCTTCGTTGAGAGTTCAAACTACGAACCCGGATAACTCGGTTTGTGAATGCAGCGAGCTAAAAAAAGAAATTGTTGCTCTCAAAGAAACTGAGCGACAGTACGAACTCGATGATGAAGCTGTCATGCCTTTCGTAAGTGGCGAGATGGCCAAAAAGCTTATTGAACCCAACATAAAGGTTGTGGATGGCCAGTATAAAATGCCAGTCCCTCTTAATCCGGACATCATCAAAAAACTACCTGAAAACTACCAAAATGCTTTAAAACGCACTATGTTTACGCGCAATTCTGCTCTGCGCAACTCCAAACTTAGGGAAGTATTAACTGATACTTTTTCTGAGTTAATCCGCGAAAGTTGGATTGTGCTTGCGGAAGACTCTGGAGTTGTTGGTTCTGTATGGTATTTGCCGTTTTTTGTTACTAAATCGGAGAAACCTCGCGTTGTATACGATGATGCTGCCATGGCTAACGGTATGTGCATTAAGCGAGCCGTGTTGAGTGGGGAAAACTTGCTGAATAACTTAGTGGAAGTCTTGATAAGATTCCGCTTGGGCAAATATGCCTTCGTAACGGACATTAGCTGATGTTTTTTTCAAGTTGGTGTTCCTCGTGCACAACAGGATTTGTTTCGGATTATCTGGTTCAAAGATAATGACATTTCCAAGGGTGAAACGATGGTTTACCGTTTTACCAGACATGTTTGGGAGTTGAATTCTAGCCTTTATGTTGCGCTTCTTCCTGTCAGGCGTTTGGTAGAGGAAAACCCTACTCGGATTAGCCAGTTCACTTTAAATGCTGTTGTTAACCACCGCCATATGGATGATTCGTTGTTTTCGTGAGACACGTATGCTGAATTAGAAGCTGTGGCTAAAGAAGCTACGGAACTGTTTGGTAGTCGTGGTTTTAAACTTCGTAAATGGGTTGCAAATTGTCACGCTAAAAATACTTTGTTGGGTATTTCATATTGTGATCTTGCTCCCGGTGTTGGTGAGATTGACCTGGGTTCGCAGCCCCTGCCGGACTCGAAAGCATTAGGTTTGATCTGGGACACTAATGAGGATAAGCGGCTTGTACACTGCCGCGAGTTTACTTGGGCATTTACTAGGCGCGAATGTCGAGTCAGCTTGCCAGTCAATTTGATCCTCTAGAAATGGCTTCCCCATTTCTTTTGGGAGGAAAGTTGATTTTGCAGAAAGTGGCTGCCTCGGGCGTTGGATGGGACGACGACCTCCACACGACATTAAAAGTACTTGGGAGAAGTGGCTTGCGACTCTAAACATGCTTAAAAGTTTTCGATTCCTCGTTATTGTTTTGCTGGTAGTGTTGGTGTTGAACCTGTTGGAACCGCTATTTATCAGCTCCATGCGTTTTGTGATTCTTCGGATTTGGCATTTTGCAGCGTGGTTTATTTACATCCCGTACTTGACGGTAAAGTCCATGCGAGTTTTGTGTTAGGTAGCCTAAATCGAGAGTGGTACTACGTCATCAAACGAATTGGATAATATCGCGAAAAGAACTTGAGGCTGCGAAATTGTGTTGCGAATTACTGGCTCCGGCCGCTGGAGCATTAAGTCATCTAAATTGCAGTATTCATACGTGGACTGATTCACAGGTGGTGCTTAATTGGATTACGAATCCTGATCTACACCTTTCTCATTTCATAAAAAGACGTGTCAATGAGATACTTGGCATTACACCTTCTAATTGCTGAAGATATGTTCATACCTCTGTTAACCTTGCTGATATTGGATCCCGCGACGGCATTACTAAAAACTTACACTCGCTTGGTTTGTGGTTTAGTGGACCCGACTTATTGCAGCAAAAACAAGTTGTTGTTCAACCTCCGGAGTTGGCTCCTGTTGTAAAAGCCGTTGCGGTTAGTCATGTGAATGCTTGTGATGGTAATGATGTCGATACCCTGGACAGGCTTATTAAAACCTCGCCAGACCTCTATACCTTGAAGAAGCATTTTAGTTACCTTATTGTTTTCGTGGAGTTTTTGGTTGCTCAGTCTAGGAAAGTTCCCTTTAACAAACCTGTACTTCATGTTGCCTTTTTGGATCATGCGCTGATGAAAGTAGTCAAGTATGTTCAAGCACGGCATTTTGGCGATGTTATACGACCCTTCAGTTAGGGTTCATCCAATGATTTCGAAGCTGTACTGAAGCGTTTGAGTAAAGGGGTTGCTACACCAGACAACACCCTCCGTGTAAATGAATTAAAAACTCTGCGCAATTTAAGGTCTTGCGTGGGACCAGACTCGTTGCTGCGCGTTGATGGCAGACTGGAAAATGCCGAGCTACCTATCGACCCCAAACATCCTATAATTTTACCTGGAAGACACCCGTTGACACGGCTTATCGTGCTCTTTGAATATTGCTCCACCGGCCACGCTGGCCCTTCATACACGCTCATGAAAGCTCGCCAACGCTACTGGATTTTACACGGCATTTCCAGCGTGAAGCATTTTATTGCAGATTGCGGTAACTGCGCTTTGCGCACAGCTAAACTTATTAGGCAGCTTATGGCAGATCTCCCTGTGTGCCGACTCACTCTGTGCAACCAGGGTGCAACAAGCCATTTAAATTTTCCATTCACTCTCTGCAATGCTAGTGAACAAACGCAAACAAAAACTGCACTAGTGACAAGCAGCAAACCTGAAGTTGATACAATAATAGATTAGTTGTTATCGGTCTCAGAATACAAAAGCCATGTCTTACCGCTGATATTGCTACGAAATTGGATCAGGTCTTAAAAGCAATTGAAAAATGAAACAAAAGAACGGACAGCTTTACAGTAAACTTGAAGCTTATAACGAGCGCGTAACCAACCTTGAAGAAAAACTTAACGAAAGACACGCAGCAATCGAAACAAATCTAAGTGCTAAAACTGAAGCAAGTGATGTTGAGATTGCTTCAAGTTTAAAAGCAAACGTAGCTGATCTGCAAAAAATTTATAATAGACTTGAAACTCTAGAAGCTCAAGAAAGAGGCCGTCAGGCTAACGCTCTGATGAAGGAGTCGTATAAAAAACGCATGAATATTCTCATTCACGGCTTAGATGAAAACTTTAATTTGGCGTGGGAGACTGCACGAGATGCCACGAAAGCAATTATCTATAAATTCATGAAAGAGGGCCTCAAGATTCAAGTTCCTAGCGACATCGTTATGTCTGATTTCCACAGACTGCCTCAAAAGCCGCTATTTAATAACGAAGGACAGAGAATAAGTCGCCCAGTAATAAGAAAACTGACAAGCGCGACTGACAAACGGCTGATTTTCTTTCTCGCAAAGAAACTAAAAGCGCATAACGATTTGAGGCGCCAGAAAAACTTACGGCCGTAATACATTACAGAACATTTACCTGAACAATTTCAAGAAGAGCGCAAAAAGTTATTAACTGCCTTCAAAGAAGCTAGTGTTCAAGGGCGTAAAACTTTATGGAGAGCGGAAAATGATCAATATGTTTTGTATGTAAATAATGTCTGAGTTCGATTTCCTCCAAACTAAATCTCAAGTTTTTTGAAATAGGTGATCTGCTTTAATATTCCTGTTCCCTTTTTCGATGTTAGTATTAAATACATATTTATTGGATTACTATATTTGCCCAAGTCACCATGCTGAGTTTGAGCTTGACTACGTATCTGCATGAACATTAGGATTATCGCTTGCGATCAACGTATAGTAAAATAATGCTAGTGTAAGAAATTATGGTGTAGTGTTTAATTCTTTGTTTTACCTAAGCTTGAGCAGAATACGTCCACTCCTTATAAAACTTGTAATGTCTCAAATGAAAAAAAACTTACTTGCTTTATAGTGCTGCTGTCTCAACTGTGTTTTTGTTTTTTTTTTTCATCGTGTTTGATGGTGTATGAGTTGAATAATAGTACAAGTCAAGCAGTTACCCAAGAATATGAAGCTAAAACTAGTCATAATAATTTACCTGAAACTCTATTTCATCATCTGCATGATAATATCAAACCCTGTGAGGTATGCAACCTTGAAAAACAGACCTTGGACTTCGACAAACGTTCTTATTCTATTACACATATTAACATTTCGACCTTGCAATCCTACTTTGATAAATTAAAATAATTTCTTTCTAATTTCTCTAACCCCCCCTCTATAATTCTTTTGTCTGAAACCCGTATAAACGTTGATCCACAAATCAACGTAGATATACCTGACTATATTTTTTTTCATGTTCCCTCACCCATTAAAGCAGGGGCAGTCGGTGTTTGTGTTTCTAGACATTTAAATATTACTATTAATGACAGTTTATCCCTGAATGTACGCGGATGTAAAGACCAATGGTTTAATGTTGACTTTCTTGGCTTCAAAAGCAAACACACTTTTGCAGAGACATATCGACATCCCTGGAATAATCATAACGTATTTTTGGAGGCTTTTGACGTAAATAGGCAAAAGCTAAACCGTCATGGAGATAAGGCCTTAATATTTGGCGATATTAACATTGATTTAAATTCTGATAAGACTCTTGTCCATTTAACTGACTATTCTCATATTCTACAAAGTAACGCCTTCATTTCTCTTATCGACAAACCAACCAGAGTGACTAGAACCTCACAAACTGTGATTGATCACATCCTAACTAATGACTGCGAGTCGATTCTACCTCCTGGAGTCCTTGTAGGTAAGGACTATTATCCTATATCGCTGACCATTATCCTATATTTTGTGCCATTTCTAAGTCTAATTTCAAAAGTACAAAAAATGAAGAATCGCATACTTTCCGTAACATTGCCTCCGTTAATCGAAACAAATTCTGCGACGACATAGCCACTGCTCATCTATCTCTGCTAGATAAATTTTTGCTTGTTCCAACCTGTGACTTAACATCTAATGTGTTTAATGAACATTTTAACGATTTAATGAACGCCATTATCGCTATAAGTGACAAACATGCCCCTATACTAGAAAACAAAAACGAATGAAGCTAAATTCATGGTCAACGAAAGGACTATTAATCTCAATCAAAGATAAAATAAGATAAGATAATTTTTTTACTTGAACAACTCAATACGCCTCACCAAATCGAACGCATTTAGATAAACAACAACAAAAAACTACACTAAGCGAATCTAAATTACATTAAACAACGGTAATAAACGGATACGGAAAATAAACGCGCACGTAAACAAAAAGGTAAGTTTTCATGAATTGTAGCAGAAAGCTGCGAAGGGACCTCTCGGTCATCGAGTCGAGCAGCTCCCTTGTAGCCAATTCAGGCTGCTGGACGTTTACATAATATTTCCTGGATTAATTTTTGTGCTATATTACGTTTCATTGTATTTCTTTTAATCTCAAGTGATTTGAATTCTATCACATTTAGATAGTACAAGCTATTAGTCTAATACTTTGAAATTAAATGCTTTTTTAATCTAATTTTAAACTGATTAAAAGACAGCATTTTCATCTTTTGTGGTACCGAGTTCCAAATCATAACTCCTTGAAATTTATAAGATCTCTGCAATTTTTCTATTCTATAAAACGGTAAGCTCAGATTAAGTCCAGATGATGCCAACCGGGTTGTTCGCGAGTGTATCGCATTTACGGGGGTAAAAAAGGAAGAGAGATTTTTCGGCAGTTTATTTTGCGAATATTTATGCATTAATTTAGCTACTTCGTAAGTATAAAGATCTTCTAATTTTAATATATTTAATTGTGAATAATAAGCAGAGGCATGGTCCTGCCATCTACCACCGCCCAATACTTTAACAACATTATTTTGGAGTATTCTTAATCTTTTTAGATACTTTTCAAATGTATTACCCCAATTAATAATATCATATAGCAGATGTGGATGAATTATGGAATAATATAAGACCAGCAAAACTTTTGGAGGTAGCACGTTTCTAAGTTTACCCATTACACCAAAGGATCTAGAAATTTTTTTCGCCACTATGCCAATATGTTCTTCAAAATTTAGTCTTGAGTCAATAGTGATACCCAAGTACTTAATTTGATCGTTTGCTGAAATTGACAAGTTTAGGAATTGCATTTCAATATCTGGGCTTGGGTTGGTAATCTTGGGAGGTATAATTAGAGTCATAGTTTTTTGGGGATTGACGGTAATTGCATTGGCGTTTGTCCAAATGCGTACCTTTTGCAGTTCACTAGTTATGTTGTTTCTTAATAAATCAGGATGGACAGAATGAATTACCAAACACGTATCATCGGCAAATAGTCTGGGGATTGAATTTAAAGCGTTAGATATATCGTTAATATAAATAAGGAAGAGTAAAGGTCCTAAATTACTTCCCTGGGGTAGTCCGTAATTATTCGTTAAGGTTTTAGAACTCAAGTTTTGGAAAGATACAAATTGTTGTCTATTGGAAAGGAACGAGAGCAGCAGTTTGAGCGCTTCCCAACGAATTCCATTGTGTTCAAGCTTATGAAGTAATTTCGTGTGACAAACCGTGTCAAATGCTTTTTTAAAATCTAAAAGTATTAGGCCTGTGTATTGCTCATTATTAATTTGGTCACAAGTACTGGTTAGAACATCTAATACAGCATGAGTTGTTGACATGCCATTTCGAAATCCATGCTGCGAGTCGTGTAGAACGGAATTTTTTTGAAAAAAAGAGATCAACCGACTGTAGATCAACTTTTCAAAAATTTTAGAAAAACAAGTGAGAATCGATATTGGACGATAATTAGTTAGCTCTTCGGTTTTTCCTGTTTTTTTAATAAAGGTACGATTTTTGCAATTTTGCAACTTCGTGGGAATATTTTCAGTCGGAAAGCATTGTCACAAAATAACATAACGTTGGGGCTAAAACACAGCAAGCGGTGCGAAGAAAAAACGGTGGTATATCATCCAAAAGATTTATAAAAATTTTAGGAATTTATTGCGACTATAACTTCATTAACGCGAGAAGGTTCTAAGAAAATTGATGGTGCCACTCGGCTGGAAAGAAATCTTTTAAATAGTTCTTCGTCGTTAGAGGCGAATTCGTCGGCTAATTTTTCACCTATTTTTGAGAAAAAATTGCTAAACTCCTCTAGAATTTGTTGTTGGTTAGTTATCTTGTTTCCTTGAACAGTTATGTTTTGAGGAAGTGGGCTGTCTTTTGAAGATTTTCCTGGGAGTAGTGTGCGAAGCAGCTCCCATGTCTTACGTGAATTATTTTTATTATTTTCGAGCTCTTCAGCATAGAATCTTTTTGTTGCAAGAGCTTTAGTTTTGGTTAGCTTATTGGCAAATATTTTATACTCTCGTTTCTTAGCATCATCGTTCGATAAATATTGAGTTTTGTACATAATGTTTTTCAGACGAATGAATTCATAAACACTTTTCGTTATCCACGGTTTACTTTTTAGTTTTTCTGCTTTCGCGACATCTGCTTGAGAGGAGCGTGTTTATCAATTACTTTGTGAATAACCTGTATATAAGGTTCAACAAACATAAACAAAAACTCTATCGAACCCACTTTTTAAATGGAGATTCCACTGATGTTTTTACAAGAAATACGCAAATAAGCTCACTAGAGTTAAAACCTTATCTAAAAAAATGTACTTCAATAATGCAGTCGATGAACGCAAAAACAAGCCCAAAGAATTATAAAAATTTATGAACTCGGTGATTCCTGATAAACATTGCAAAAATCCATCCCCCCTCAAACTAATCAAAGATGGGAAAGCTCTTGAAAATCATGAAGAAATTTCGGAAAAATTCAATAATTATTTTTCGGAAATAGGGCTAACAATCACGAATTTTGCCAACCCTACAGGAAGTAATGATTTTAAAACCTATCTTGAAAATTCCGTGTCTTCTTCGATTGTTTTAGATCCCTCACAACCTGTAAAAATCTTCAATGTTATCAATTCCTTAAATTCTAATAAACCCTGTGGTTTTGACAGCATTTCTGCTGCTTTTTTGCAATTAGGTAGTGAAGTGCTAGCGCCAGTTCTATCATATTACTTTTCCTGAGCTTTTGAACTAGGAGTTTTCCCTAACTATTTTAAAACTGCTGAAGTAATTCCCATATTTAAATCCGGCAATAAAAACCTAGTAAGCAATTACCGTCCTATTCCCTTCTTACAATCCTATCCAAAGTATTAGAAAAATTAATTAAAGGTTGTCCAGTTAAATTTTTTGATAAATACAATATTTGGTATGAATGGCAGTATGGTTTTTGAGAGAAGCAAAGTGTTTCACATGTTTTGCTTGACGTTTCATCGCTATGTTACGACTCGATCCAAAATAAACTACACACAGCAATGCTATTCGTGGACCTACGCAAAGCCTTTGATACAGTTTCACACAAAATTCTGCTGCATAAACTTTTGAGGCCCTGCGCTAAGCTTAATTACTAGCTACCTTTCTTCCAGAAAACAATATGTGACAATAAATAATGTTGATTCCTCATGTAAAATGATAAATATTAAACGTCATTATCGCCATTACTTAATTCGAGGCTCTGCGTTAAGCTTAATTACTAGCTACCTTTCTTCCAGAAAACAATATGTGTCGATAAATAATGTCAATTCCTCATCTAAAATAATAAATATTGTCGTACCCCGAGGATCTATACTTGGCCCCCTACTTTTCCTCATTTATGTCAATGACCTTTTTAACGCAACCCTCACTAAACCTCGACTCTATACTTCATATCCCTTCCAAAATTAATCCTCCCCCTCGGGCCCCATAGATTTAAATGTATATTACATTGATTCCTTAGTATCATGTCAAGAAGCATGTAAATATCTAGGAGTTTATTTAGATTTCAAACTTAATATTTTACATCAGGGGTGGCCAACCTTTTGATTCCATGCGCCAATATTTTTCATCCTTAATTTAGATGCGCCACATCAAGCATCCATTTCTTTTCAGTTCTTTAAAACATGGACGTGCAATATCGGTGAAGAGCAAAAAAAAAGTTTTCACTTCACGCCCTCAGACAGTGGCACACCCAGGATTTGGCAAAGGGGGACCACAACCGGGGGTCTGGGGGTGAAATCCCCAGCCGCCAACAGATTTCTACGGTTTTCATATAAAAAAAGCACTCATTTTAGCACACTTTTGTTATCGAAAAAGGGCGAGCAGTGAGTGCAGTCACAACGGACAATGCAAAAATATTTTCGCAGCTTACGTCTAAAAGCAGAAGCTGGGGTAAAATGTGTGAAAGGAGGCTACAACCATTGTATTAGTTTGAGAAATTACAGACTGAAAGTTAGGTTATAGCACCTTATTACAGGGCCAAATGGGGGGGGCATGGCACCGTGGCTCCCTTGCGTGGGGGGCATGGCACTATGCCCTCAGACGTCCTGTTTTCCACTGACAATGTTAGTGGAGAGCTTAAATTGGAAAAGGTCTTTACGCCCTCAGATATTCTGTTTTCCACTGAAAATTATACTGTAGGTGAAGGGCAAATAAAAAAAATTAAAAAAATTAGTGAGTAGAAGTGGCTTGCCATCATAAAGGTGCAATGCGCCACTTTTCGGTAGCCAATGCGCCACGTATGGCGCATGCGCCACAGGTTGGCCACCCCTGTTTTACATCATATTCGACAAGTTGAATTGATGGTCGCTAAAGCTGTGGGTATCCTAAGCAAGCTACGCTCTCTGCTTCCTAAATCCACCCTACTTCTTCAACGGTCATTTCGCAGTTTCCTTTCATTCAACCACTTCACGAAAAAACTCCCACTACCTCTAATCTTTTATTATTTCATCTTGCCTCGTTACCTTGTATTGGATTGTGCTGCATGAAAATAAATATTTTGATTGATTGATTGTGGTGTCGACTATCTTGGACCTTACTCCTTTAAACAAGGCCGGAGCGTTTGCAAGGCATGAGGCCTTCTGTTTACCTGCTTGTGCACAAGCAGTATTAATGTTGAGGTAGTGACTAGTTTAGATCTTAATAGCTTTTTATTACTTAAGATTTTTGTAGTTTAGATCCTAGTAGCATTTTCTCGGTTTACTAATCTGCGCGGAGCAGTGGACACGTTCTATTCCGATAATGGTTTTACTTTTTGCGCTGCTTCTGTAAGATTTCCGGATTTGCTTGGCTCGAAAGAATTTGTAAACGCATTATGTAAATCAGATATTAATTGGGTTCGAATCTCGCCCTACGCGGCTTCGCAAGGTGGCTCTTGGGAATCGATGGTAAAGTTGTTTAAGACCGCTTTAAATAAGGTTCTCTCGGTTACCCGGCGTATGCCAACGTTAATTGAACTCCAGACCTTTGCATCTGATGCTGAGCGTATCGCTAATGACCGACCCTTGACTGGTCTTAGTGATCATCCGAATGATCTTTCACCCCTGACACCGTCATCGTTTCTGGGGCAGCAGTTGGCACCCAATACCCCGGTGGGAACTTATCATGATAAGGGTGATCTCCGCGGGGACTTTTTGTGTAATGCCAACCTGGGACGTCGGTTCTGGCTCACCTGGATGACGGGCTATCTCCCTACTCTTCAGGGTCGCAATAAGTGGAGGACTATACATAAAAACCTTACCCCGGGTCAGCTTGTCCATTTAGGGGATAGTGAAGATGTTTTTCATAAAGGAGCCTACCGCCTGGGCCGCATTCATCGTTTGCACCAGTGGCGTATTCTCAGGGTGTTTAAGGTGTTCAGTGAACACCCTGAAAATTCCAAAAAAAAACATTTTTCCAACTTTTTATAGTCTTTTTTTTTTGTAATTTTTGTAATAAAGTTTTTCGTTCAGAAAGTAAATTTTACTATTTTCCCCTTTAAAATCATTTAATAGTTGCAATTTTTTGCGATTACCATAAAAATTGATTTCTTTTAGACTGACGTCAACCAGGGTTTTCATCAACACCTTGACTATAATAAACAATTAAAAAAACTGAAAAATGAAAAAAGCGATCAGCAGCATCCTAATGCACAGGCCTACGTCATTCAAGGTATTCACTTTGAAAAGTGAACACCTTGAATGACGTCATGTAGCTTCATTGCCTGGTTGAAGCATGGGTATTGCTGAAGTTTGGCAATTGCCACTGGTTTTGCTAGGCTAGTCTGTTAGGTTAATTCCACCTGGCTTTGAAAGTGAGAGGATGAAATTGAAATCTTGCTAGGCAGTAGACTAGTTGCCTATGAGCTAAAGACTAATGAGATAAGCACAAAAGTGTAGACCTGGTCCCGGTATAAAAATTGAAGCTAGGCCAAAATATAGAAAGTGTCTATTTTGCCGTTAGCGGTAAGATACTGATTGGGTAATTTTTTCAAAACCGGGTGTGGAAATGGATGCTAGCCTATCAACAGTCATGCGTAATGCGTATGATGAATACACACCGGTTAACCTACAAACCTAGTTTTTTGGCTAATCGGTGTTTTGGCATGATTGGCAAAATAGACACTGCCCAGTGCCAAAAATATACGGAGCTTGTTTGAATTAAGCGGGGGGTTTGGGTTTAAGGTTAAGGTTAGGCCCTAACTCCTGGTAATTACTCACTAGCAGTCCTTGTGCTTGTCATATATCTGCTTGTTATAAGGTGCGACTTGATTCAAACAAGCTCCAAATATAGTTGGTAAGAGTTACCGGTACCATAGTCAGCAAAACATGGTCTACAGCATAGGACTGTATGACCTAACCTAGTAAGCTTTAATATCATTTTTATGGGCAACCAGAGTTCTGGTACAGTTGATTGATTGTTTCTTCATTTTTATTCTCCAGTTCTACGGCTATTAGCCTAGACACGATCATGAAAATAAGCAAATTGGAAACCTTGTCTCTTGATGTGGCAAATGGTAATAGTAGGCTAGTATGATTCAAGAGACTTGGAGCAAAGACTGTGTACCTAATGACTAGAAAATCTTGTTTGATTTATTACGTCACAGCATCATTTGTGTACAAAAGGTCGTTCACTCCGTTCCGCTCTGATGCATATGAAGAAAAACCGAGATGCCTAGACCTTTTGCATGCATTTTTCGCGCCAAGTTCATTAATTTTGGACAAAATTGGCCATAAAACTTTAAAAAATCACAAAAAAAGGTGTTGAATGTACGTTACAGGAGCAAGAGAGAATTACAAACTTAAACCCGGCGCTTTTAATCAGACGAAGACAAATTTAATGGTACTTATCCTGTTGACTTAGCCTAAGAAACGGGAAAGCTTGAAACCTGCAGTTCAGACTTTTGAAGAGGCTAGAATGTGGTCAAGTTAAAGGTGTAGCAGTCTCGAGAATAAGTACGAAAATCAGACTTTCATATTTAAAAATAGACAACACGATATTTTGCAACATTTTAAGTTGATTTTGACTGCTAAAGCTAATTCAACTAGTCTAGTTGTTTTCCGTAAGTTCAAGAGATTGATTAGCCTAGTCAGTGCCTACCGTATGATTAATATTGTACCGGTAAACGGTTTGCCAAGTAAAATTGTGTTAATTGAAAGTTTTTGCAGAAGTTAAATTATTTGAATAAATTTTATGAAGGCCTGATGGAAGCTTATTTTCTTCTGTACCTATTCCTGGTATCCTACTCTTTTTGGCTGTTCGCTTGTTCATTAATTGTGAAAGGCACTTAGATTTAATAGGGTGACTTTATGAACTTCTTTAGCAAATTTTAGCAGTCTGTGTTGGCTTTGTTTTTATCAATAGACTACTAACGTACTCTATTAATTAGGCTGCTCAGATGGCCGAGTGGTAAGAGCGTTTGCCTCAAGAGCTGTACACTGGGGTTTGATTCCGAGTCGGGTCAAATTAATGACTTCAAAATTGGTATTTACAGCTTCCTTGCTTGATGCTCAGCATTAAAGAGACAGTGTGAAGAACAAGCCGGTAAGTTTACTTGTTGTGCCGTTGGGAAAGGCACTTAGCGGGATTCCCCCATCTTAGTGTGGTAGACAGATGGCTGCATGGCAACTTCTAAGCGAACTTGTTATATCGCTTTCTCGTGATAGGAGGATAAGTATGCGACAAAATATAGAAAATTAAAAAATAAAAAACAGATTGGCAACTGACTAAATTGTTAGTTTTCATTGGTAAATTTTATTGTGGTTTCCTTATTTTGCATTTAGCTTTCAGATTACTGGTAGCATAAATGGTGTAATTTTTGTATGTGCCAATTGAAGTTGCAATTTTGATAATTTCTGGTCTCGAAAGACCCCCCAAGGTATCTGACATTTGGCCTCAAAGAATTTTCTCTGCAAAACTGTGCGAAACGCGTTTGCTCATGTTAAAATTATAGCCAAACACTATGTATACAAACCTAACCTACCAGGATGTGTCGTTTACCGTTGCAACTTTAAGAAACATTCTCAATGAGAAACATATACCGCAAAAAATGCAAACACCGATTCGTCAGATACAGGAGAAGAGGACAAAAACGCGTTTTTAAGAGTTTGTCAGATGAAAGAGCTTTTTTGTCTTGTGACGCATTACGAATGCTGGTGAAGATATTCTTGACAAAAAAAGAAAAACGTAAATCCTACCAAATGACGAATACGCAAAAAGTGTTAGTTTCCGACAATGATCTCATTTTGTAATGGTTTTCTCCCCCTGGCAAACCATATCTCCGCCAACCATTTGAAGTTACTTTTAATCGGCCTCTGAAAGTAGAGTGGAACCTCGTGATATGCATGTTTGGAAGAAAAGCAATTGCAAAAGGGAATAAAACAGACATTGGTAACCCACTTATTACTTCCGTAAAACCACTTACCGCTCTAAAAAAACTTTTTACTGCCGATTACATGTAAGTTTATTATGAGTGGGATGATAGTCCTACAGTTTAATAGGCTATGTTGTACAGTACAGTTTAATAGGCAACAGCTCAGATGGCCGAGTAACAGCTCAGATGGCCGAGTGGTATAGAGCGTCTGTCTTTTGAGCTGTAGACTCGGGTTTGATTCCGAGTCGGGTCAAACCAATGACTTTAAAATTGGTATTCACAGCTTCCCTGCTTGACGCTCAGCATTAAAGGGACAGTGTGAAGAACAAGCCGGCAAGTTTACTTGTTGTGCCGTTGGGAAAGGCACTTAGCGGTACTCCCCCATCTTGGTGTGGTAGACAGATGGCCGGCAACTCCTAAGCGAGCTCGTATAGCGCATTGATCGCTTTCTCGTGATAGGAGGGTAAATATGCAACTAAAACTAATGTTATAGTGGTGAATAGTGACGTTGCTTTTTGTGTGCTTTTGTTTGTGCGTAATTTCCTTGGCCTTTATGAAGTAAGAAAACAATAAATTTTACTAATTTCTTTTTCTATTTGTCATTTCATTTGAGCAACAGCTGTGATATGGCTGGATAGTGGATACACAATTAACTATCTAGGCTCGTGCGATTAGAGTGCCCCATGTTGACAGCATATCATTAAAATTCGTTCAATGCTGTTTTTTTTTTGTTCTTTTTTTCTAAATTTGACTTCGGTCAATTGACCCAACTCTACAAAAAGTTCGGTCATTTCAATTTTTTTCCGTCATGTTTGAAGTAACCATACGTTGAACGAAATGTACATCTACTCCTTTGTAACCGCTACACAAATAAAACCTTAGATCAGTTTGATGTCTGTCAGTGGCTGCGCCAATGGGGGGGACCAGTCCCCCCACCATATCTTCTCGGCCCATTTTTGTAAATCGTGCAAATCCGTTAATTTTTTTTTCTGGGGTAGGGTAGGGGGCAGACGTGAACCCTCTGCTGGTTTCCTGTCTTTAAAACACAAAAATTTTAACAAATCACTAGATAAAGCGTCAAGGGAACCCAGAAATATATATTTTGACCGCAAGATACTACCTTATGACCGTTATACGCTTCTCATATTCTGTCAGTGCCATTGCTTTTTTAACATTTTCAGGATTTCTTAATTTTCGTTTTCATTCTTTGCCGTGATACTGCAATAATACACCATATCTAGGTTTACCATATTTTCACTATGCAAAAGGAGAACAGGTTTTTTGAGGGTCATCACGTCCGCACATGTACATTTGTCTGCTCAAAAACAAGCCGTGAAGACCAAAAAAAAAAGATCATCACGTCCGCAGACCGTAGTTTGCACTGGAACTTTCCAAAATTTTTCGTGGAAGAATGTTGTGACATGTTTTCACTGTTCGTAATGTCGAAAAGGAGGACATATGTTAATTTTTTGGCGTACTCGGAGGACAATTTTTTTGGTCAAAAAGGAGGACATGTCCTCCAAAAGGAAGACGTATGGTAACCCTACATATCTTTCACTAAACTTGGTCGAAGATTTGCAGGGTAGACCGTTTTTTTCAATAGCCTACTTTGAAGTACAGTAGCACACTGTACAGCAGGATCGGGCTACGGAACTACTAGGCACAATAACCGAAGGCAATGTCAATTTCTGAACAATTACGCTCACTAGTAATCCTATTTTTACTTCGTACTAAGTCCCCATTTCAACGAAAAATCTTCCTGAATATACGCCAGAATGCACCAAATTAATTCCAAAATTTCGAAATTTTTGGGGGAGGCTTTCCATGCCATACCTTCTTGAAAGAGTCTAAATTTTTGCAAATTTTCGTCGCTTGGTTTGTCCCCTCCCCACTTATTTCTGACTGGCGACGTCCCTAATGTCTATTAAAGCTGACACCGGTAGTCCGTTTGTAATTGTTGCTCGCATATTGGCAAAATATTTACTTGAACCGTTAATTGACCGAAATGGCTTTAATTTTTATCCGTTTTTACAAATTTAATTTGGACTATGACCGAAATTTCAAAATCGAAAAAAAAATTAACTGCCGTTAGCTCAGTTGCTTAGCGCACACGCTATCGGTGCGGGAGGTCTGGGGTTCAAATCCCGGTCGGTCTAGTCGGCTCAATGTCTCGAACGGCCCGCCACCGCTGCGGCGTTCTTTCGGAGCTGTGTAGCCCAGGCGCTAAGCCGCGGAGATGAACCACAACACTCGTTACACGCTTCGGCGTAATACCGTGAGTATAATGAAGATCTGATTTTTTTATAACCGAAATTTTACCGAAAAAAAAATACAAAGCAGGTTTGATAGGCCTACCGGGTATGGGCTAAAGCAGAGTGGGGAACCGGCAAAGCACAGCGGGCCACATTGATTGCATAATATTTTCAGCGGGCCACATTTACTTTCAATTTGTTAATTTGTTTTAAAAATAAGCAATATTACGTAGCAAATTTATTAAACTTTCACGCTGAGTCGTTTTTTGCCGCAAAATGAGAGACTATTGCGCGTTTTTTATGCCACAAAATAAAGCATGTAGCAGAATGTGAAGCAGTTTTTACAAAATTTTAATATTTCCTATTCTACCAGCGTCGCGAAATAGGAAATGGTATTACTTCGCTGACAGGACGATTGTTAAGAATTGTATAACAAACCGTAGGAAGTAATTCGTTTTTAGATCTGACGTCACGAAAAAACCAGGACTTTTTTCACCAAACGAATGTAATAATCGACCCACCTGAACTCACTTAGCTACGGTACTCACCGTACTGCTTTTGTATAAACACAAGCTCCACTGCTCACTTCAGTAACACTATACAACAAGGGCTATACCCTTCAGCATGCAACAATATTGCTTACTCTACGCACACTAAATCTACACTCGAATAATAACGCTCGAAAATTCACGCCTACTTATACTTGAAACTCAAGCTCGAGAACGTTCTACAGCATTCTCAAAAAGAAACACGAAGAGAAATCACATGACATACAAAAACTCATACCAAATCACAGTAAACACGATTGTGACGTCAAGAGAAATCATATGACATGCAAAAATTCACACCAAACCGCAGTGAACACAATTGTGACGTCACAAGCAGTGAAACTACGTAAAGGAGAGATCGGTCGAAAATATTCACGAGAGAAATTACGTCAGTAAAAATTTATTACTTCATAATGCAACCTTACAAAACAATCCCACGAATAAAACTTCGGAAAAACAACGCATTGGTCCAAAACCTACTAGCCTACAGTATACAAAGCACATAAAACAAAACATATTGAACAGTTATATCGTTGCAACCAGTTTGTTGTACGCTTTACAAAGTTCTGACGCGGGCCTCATTCAAAACTTAAGCGGGCCGCATGAGTCCCGCGGACCGCAGGTTCCCCACCCCTGGTCTAAAGTCACATTACTAAAAATATCAAAAAAATAGTACAGTATGGGGACTATTTTTAAATTTTTAGTACCGAAATTTCGCTGAGACCCGAAGCAAACCTTGGCTGCTGCTAAGCCTAGTAGAGTAACATTAACGATTTGGTGTTAACGGGCAAGCCGTAAGGCGGGCCTATGGCATTCCAGCCAGCCATAATATCCGCAAGTTACTGTCATATTTGAAACAGTAAGCGACAGTTTGGGCTGGTCGTAGTCATCAAAGAGAGAATAAATTATTCTGGACGCCACCACATTTTTTCCCCGGTTGCTGGGAAGGTATGCTTTTTCCATCTCAAAAAACGTTTGGTGAAACAGTTTCTTCTTGTCTTCTCTATATTTTAATTCTTGAATTTGCACCAAATATTCAGGAAAATTTGAAGTTTATGCAGATTGTGTTGCCAATCAAACTTGCAATGCCTTGCACTGTTGCATATCAGCATTCAGCAATGCATTGAACAAGCAAAATCAAAAACATCATCGCAAGAGTGTTATTGCCAAAAGACCATTCATCATTTTAGTTTAAAATAATGAAACTAAGACAAGCCTACAATTTGATCACTAGACACCAGCTCAGAGACTACACCAAACACTGCCCAGAACGGAGCCTAGACCATAAACATAAACCTAGACTAGACTATTTTTGCTGAAAACAAATTAGTGGTTATAACAATTAAATAAAAATAGAGAGAGTTCAATCTAAGTAACAATTATAGTGATTGTTTGTGACACCGAGCAATGCAAGCACGACATGGGCCGGGTGTACACTAACGCTAAGTGCACGAAAAAGGGTAACCGGTTATCATTTTTTTCGTCCTTCCAGACTCATCAGGTGCACAACTACGAGAGCCAAAGCTGGCTCTAACTAAACTAACAAAAATCGAAGTTTATATACAGCTTGGGAGCGTGACCGAGTGAACGAGTTTTTCCTGGTATCCGGGGAGTTTCCAGTCATTTAGTATATAGTCTTTGCTTAGAGCTATAAATTCTTCATTTGTGGCAAACAATATTTTCATGTAAGCAGTCATAGTTGATACTTATTATCGGTATTTTTTCTTTTAAGGCATTGCCTATTTTGCCGCATATGGCAGGGTAGTAGTAGTAGTAAGTTTTATTTTTTTATTTTATTTTGTTTACGCTGACACAGTTCCACATAGCTGATACAAATTAGCGAAAAACAAGCATTTAAGTCAATAGGTTGGCAACCATGCAGCAGCAGAACTGGACAGCAAAAGACCGTTTCACGGTCATCAAAGTCAAGCTGCCCATGACATATAAAGATAAGACATTCGAAAAAATTGACAATGAGCAAACGAACAAACAACACAAAAAAAAACAAAAAACAAACAAGTAAACGACATCGTTTGATGAGTAGAGGCTGTGACATCAGTATTTCGCAATTATTTGTTTTTTAAATTCTTTGGCGAATCTATACTTGGACATTAATTTCAAATTTTGTGAAATATCATTCCAAATTTTAGCTCCAGTATACGTACACGAAGATTGCCCACTTTGCGTATTTACTCGTTTTATAAAATAGTTTTTATTAGTCACAGATCTTGTTACATATTTGTGAGAAGCGTTAGTTGGGGTGAAATAGCTCTGAAAACTCTCAGGCAGTGTGTGATGGTGAAAAGAATGCATGAATTTATCAACTTCTAGTTTAAATATGTCAGGTGCTTGTAGAATGTTCATTGCTTTGTACAGGACACTCATTTTGACATGGTCTTTTAACAATTTAAAATTAATAATTCGAATGATCCTGTTTTGCATAACCGTTATTTTTTGCATTAAAGTTTTATCGGCGTTGCCCCACGCCAATACTCCATACTTTAGGTGAGGGTATGCAAATGTATAATAGAGATTAATTAGTGTTTGTCGATCTACATAATGTCGGATTTTACATAAGATTCTGGCTGCATTTGCAAGTTTTTTTATAACATTTTCAATTTGTAAGTTCCATTTTAAAACTCGGTCAATGTGGATTCCCAGATATTTTGCATTGTTTTGTTCTTGAATTGTCAGCTCTCCCATTTTTATATTAATTTCATTTAATAGCTTTCTTTTACTCCTTGGCTGAGTAATGAAATAAGTTGTCTTGGAGTAATTAATAGACAGTCTATTGTATATCATCCAATCATTAATGCCATTTAATTGTTCAGTTACTTGTTGTTGAAGGTGATCAATATTTCTGTTTTTCAACATCAGTACTGTGTCATCAGCAAATAAATTAACGTAAAATTTAGTATGAAGAGGTAAGTCATTAACATACAGCAAGAATAGTAAAGGACCCAAAGTTGATCCCAGTGATACACCGCATTTAATCCCGTTGTTTTCTGACTGGGCACCATTACATTCTGTGTACTGCTGACGATTACTAAGGTGGCTAGAAAGAAGGTCATGCATATTGCCTCTAATGCCATAAGCTTCCAGCTTTTTTAGAAGTATTTTGTGATTGACCGTATCAAAGGCCTTTGACAAGTCTAGAAATATACAGCATGTAAAATATCCTTCGTCAATATGCAATTTTAATTTATTCGTCAAATCAACAATGGCCATTTCAGTAGAATGGCTTTCTCGAAACCCATACTGCTGAGTGGAAATAATATTATGTTTAGTCAAAAAATTTTCAAGTCTAAAATAAATTAACTTTTCAAAGACCTTTGATATTGGTGACAGGAGTGATATTGGCCTATAATTAGTAGCTACATTTTTAGGGCCACCTTTGTGTATTGGAATTACTTTAGCTTGTTTTAGAGTGGCAGAAAATTTTCCCACCTCGAAGCATTCATTAAATATATTGGCTAGAAATGGTGAGATTATTGGTGCTAATAACTTCCAAAATTTATTGGGTAAATTTTCAGGTTCGTTGGCTTTCCTTGGGTTGAGTTGACTAAGTTGAAGATATACTTCATCATTTGTGATTGGTTCGTAAGCAAATGAATTAACAACACTTGGTATATTAAAAATATTTCTAGAGGGTGGTATTTTAGCATCCATATTAGGACCAATATTTACAAAAAATTCATTGAGAGTTTTTGAAATGATTGATTGGTCAGAAACTTCTTTTCCCTCTGAATCAATGATAGAGGTTGTCATCTCTTGGTATCTCTTTTTATTGCATATAATTTCATTAATTATTTTCCACCGTTGAGATAAATCATTTTTATGACTAGTGAGCTGATTTTGATAATACATTCTTTTTGCAATTTGCATCAATTTGGTCAGTTTGTTTCGGTATTTCTTAAACTTCATTATTAAATCTACATTATGTTGCTTATAGCAAAGTTGAAACACTTTATTTTTTGTTTTAACAGATTTTAGTAGACCCTTCGTCAGCCATGGCTTCGATTTAGCTTTCATTTCCTTACGAGATGGTTTTCTTAATGGAGCATGAATGGATGTAACTTCCTGAATGATTTTCATTAAATTGTTTAAGTCAGTGTCTGGATCTGATAGTAGGGACAAGCACTGTAGTCTATTGTAAGCGTCTTCTGCATATGTTTCAATATTAAAGTTTTTCATGTCATGAATTAGTCTGTTACTAGTTTCCTTTTTGTTAGGCTTGCCAGCGGTCTGCAGCATGCAGAATGTTGGTGGGTGGTCAGATAGATCAAAGATCAAAACACCTGATAAGCGAGTTTTATTGATTGAATTAGAATAGATATGATCAAGAGTGCTAGTACATGTTGGAGATATTCTTGTTGGTACATTAATTAATGAATAGCACCCAGCAGAATATAAATCACCGAGATAGTTTTTCACTTTAACATCTGAATTAATTTTGGAAAGATCAATACCGGTATTGTAATCACCAACAAGAAAAAAAGAAGAATTGGATCGATTAAGCTCTTGAATTATGTTGCATAATTTATCTTGAAATGCTGAATAAGACTGTCTTGGATGCCTGTATATAACCCCTACGATAATATTCTTTCTCGGTTGATGTTTATTATTAGGAGACTTATTTAGTATTTCAATAAATAAGCTTTCACAGTCATTATTATCCACCGAAACGTTGTAGTTAATACAATAGCTCAAGTCTTTTCGGATATATATGCCTACACCACCTGCATTAGTTAAGGAATCAGAATGAGCAGGGGGTAACGTCTAGTATCAGCCCCCAGGTTCGGTTAGGTTTGGTTGAGATTAGGTTTGGTTAAAGTTAAATTTAGTTAGGGTTCGATTCAGTAGCAAGTGTAACCCTAACCCGATTCTAATCCTAACCCGAACCAAACCTAACCCTAACCAAACCTAACCCTAACCAAACCTAACCCTAACCAAACCTAACCCTAACCAAACCTAACCCTAACCAAACCTAACCCTAACCAAACCTAACCCTAACCAAACCTGACCCTAACCAAACCTAACCCTAACCAAACCTAACCCTAACCAAACCTAACCCTAACCAAACCTAACCCTAACCAAACCTAACCCTAACCAAACCTAACCCTAACCAAACCTAACCCTAACCAAACCTAACCCTAACCAAACCTAACCCTAACCAAACCTAACCCTAACCAAACCTAACCCTAACCAAACCTAACCCTAACCAAACCTAACCCTTAACCAAACCTAACCAAACTTAACCCTAACCAAACCAAACCTAACCAAACCCGGGGGCTGATACTAGACATGAACCTGTGGCAAGATAGACCTAAATGTCATTTTGCCTTGTTACGCCACGTAGGCCTATGATCACACGATGAAACAAAATTGTAAAAACTCTCTGGATCCAAAGCCTGACTCCCAAATGCAAACCCCAATTCCAAACCCAAATAGCCTAAAGAATTGGAAGTGGCTATTTTTACAGGCTGTAACATTTGTCTCTTTGGTTTATTTTATTACTTCGTCACGCTCTTGTACAATTGGGAAGAGCGCGAGGGATAATGAAAGAAACAAAGAGCTTATTTGTACGAGCCCATAGAAATAGCCCTTGCCAAAACATTACTTGCAAAAAAAATCAAAAAAAAGAATAAACCTTATATGCCAAAATAACTACTGAATAAATAAGCTTCCTCAATAGCCTTAGCTATATCTTCAGCATAATCTTCTTCGTTCTCAAGCTAAGAGTTTTCATCGACAGTGACATTTTGAATTTTATACAGTTTTAGTGTAGAATTGCTATTGTCAAAGTATTGATAGTTGGTTTTGACATGCGTCGAATGTTTTGTTTAATGTTATTTGCCACAGTGCCGGGTAATTTTTTTACAGCAATTTTATGCAACCCAAGATTTAAAACCTGATGGTAAAATTAAAATAAATAATGTATAGCAATATTCAAAAACATATGTAAGCAGCGATTGGATTAAATTTTTTTCTCAGGCTGTTTCATAACCAAGGTTATATTTTCAGCCGGTTTTGTTTCAACTAATGGCACAAGTACAAATAGTAATGCTGGCCGGTTCGCTGATCTAGTAAAATTTTGTGAGACGATTATATATAGAACCAGCTGAATCCCACCATTGTATGTAAGTCTGAGTAGCAACGATGCTTAGTCTTGCTTTTTATCATTTTCAAATTTTTTGTATCTGCATGTTACAAAGTTAGTCACTGTTTTGCTTCTCTTGTACCATTTTTAATGTCTTCTTGCATCTAATATCTTACTGTATTTCTTGTTGCGATGACGCTTTTGACGGTGTGGAATAACTGTATAAGGCACTGCTACTACTACCTTGATTTGTTATTAATTGCAGCATACTATTTTAATAAAGTATTTTACATGTGTGTGTTTTTAATTCGGAAAATGGAAACTTTAATTTTCTCATTGTTAGAAAATACTTTTTTAAATCGTTCACTTGATGAAAAACAAGAAATTGCCAAAAGAGAAAAGTGCTATGAAAAACCTTGCTAATGTTTGCACATAGCGGAACAAAAGCAGTTACACACAAATTTTCTCGATCTTAAGTTTGATGAGATACTTTGGCCCACAGATGTATTCTATGCCAGCGGTCGGGAACCTATGGCTCGTGAGCCATTTGTGGCTCTTTTCGTGACGGCATATGGCTCCCATGAAAAATGCAACATTTCGAGACTAAGTTTACTTTGTTACTAGATTTCAATATCCTTTTTTAACTAAATTCTATAGAACATTTGCCAATCTGGCAGCACTATTATAAACGGTTTTTTTCGTTTATTCGTAACAGTTAACAATTGTTATCTGTTATATTCGACAGCTATCATTACCTTATAACAACAAAATATTTAATATCTTTGTTAGGTAAAGTGTTCTGATCGCACTTGTTCATCTGAATTTCCGAAGTTAAGATTACAGTCGTAGTTTCTGCAAATGTAAATGTTATTAAGATGCTTATTTAGTAATCTGAGGAATTACATGCGAGTCAGATCTACAGTAGTTATTTGATTGAATACTAGAGCACTACAGAGATGTCTAAACAAAAAAGAGATAACGCATATCGTGGATTTCAACTTGAATGGAAAAAGAAATTTGCCTTTGTGGAGGGAACAGTTACCATACTTTCATTGCGCAAAAGGAAGGCAGGTTCTCTGAAGCTCATCATCACGTCCGCAGATGCCCGATATTGTACCCAAAATCAAGTGAAGAGCGAAAAAAGGTCATCACGTCCGCAGATGCCCAATTTTTTCGCTCAAAATCAAGTGAGGAGCAAAAAAAGGTCATCACATCCGCAGATACCCGATTTTCCGTCAAAATCAAGTGAAGAGCAGAGAAAAGGTCGTAACGCTCGCGGGCCGTAGTTTGAACGAAAACTTCCCAAAATTTTTTGTGTAACAATGATTTAACATGTTTTCACTGTTCATAATGCCTGAAAAGGAAAACGTTTGGGTATTTTTTAGCGTCCTCGGAAGACAATGTAGCGGACAATGTCGGGTTTTGTAGGCTAACTTACCAGTTTCCGCGGTCTTCAGAGTAATATTCGCCGACTGATTAAGTATTCTTCTGTGGCACTCTTTCCCAATCTTTTCAACCAGTCAATTATCCAAATTGTAAATCAATATTTTAAACCAGTAGCCTACTCTCAGATTTCCACTTCTAAAACACACGTACTTCGGTAAAACTTCTCCTCGTCTGCCTCGTGCGAACTGGTTATCGCAGACAAGGCAAAACACGTCTATGACGTAACAGTAGCGTAACAATCTCTACAACAAATTATTTTTTTGCTAAAAAGGAAGACTTGTCCTCCAAAAGGAGGACGTATGGTAAGTCTAAATATACAACGCAATGCTCCAATTGCGTCGATGAAACGGTCGAATGTAAAGCGGCATTTTGATAAATGTCAGTGATTAAAAAGCTGAGATTTGAAAAGTGATTGAAAAGCTGAGATTAAAAAGCAGTGATGAAAAAGCTGAGATTTACGGGTGCTGCAACCATGCTTCTCATGTTACTTTTCTTGATCTTCTATTCTATCCTTGCATGTTACTACGTTTATCGTTTTGTTGCTTCTTCTCTTTTCTCGTGCTGTCCAATTTACCGTATGTTATTTTTGTATATTATTCTTGGGTTGACGGTACGGAAATAAAAGACACTAACTAACTATTCTGGACACTGCGCGCAGTCTTTTCCATCTCGGTCTGCTCGAAACCAGCTACATTAAAGTACGGCGACCTAATCTATGCAAACAGAAAGAGTTTGTCGATACTCTTAAACTGTTTAAGTAGAATTTAGGTTCGCACGACTTGTCCAATCAGAACTGTGCGTGACTTTCCCACGTTCGATTGGATTCGCCAATGTAACTGCCGCTTCGTTGCCGTCCGAAACTGATATTTATGAATCGCCAGACCTTGCTTTCTCGTTCTCACTTTGACGCGATTACCCACTGACGAGTGCGTCACGAAAAGCTTTTGAAACAAACAGCTTTTTTCAAAGCTACTCAAAAGAGTCACTGAGACAAACAGCTTTTCTCAAAGCTACTCTAAGAGTTATAACAGAGGGTTTCTTGAAGCCTAACGCGAAAACAGCTTTTTTCAAAGCTAATCTCATGTATACATATACCAGGTGTCCCAAAAGTAGGTATACAGTTAAAAGTGAGTAAAAGTGCGTAAATATGTAATTTATATATGAAGGTTGTATAATTTATATATGTAAGTATGCGCAAAAAAGTGAGTAAAAGAGTAAAAGTGCCTAAATGAGAACTATTTCTTATAAGCTTTGAAGCTACTGCAGTTTTAATAGCTGTATACCGCCACCCAGCATATTCATGCATTTTATATTTTGGATGTGTTCTGTGAGAGTGAATACAGCTTTGGATAGTCAAAGGTTGGAAAGAGATTTGTAGTTGCAGAGAAAATATAATGAGAAAATATAAAAGTTTTTACAACTTTAATCCATGCAACTTGTTTTTTAAGCAGCACAAGAGTTGCCTTTTAAAAGACATGACAAATCACCATCATCCTTCAATCGAATTAATTATATTTAGCTTCTTGAATACCGGTCCACAAAAAAATATGATACAATTTTAAATGCTGATCTTCAAGCAGCTACGACATTCATAGAAACTTCTATCAGCTTAAATAATTTAATCAAAGCTTTACAGATCTTATGCTGGATGCAGTAGCAAAAAAATTCAAGAATCTGAACTTGTGGCTATTATTTAAAATGAGACTCAATTGCAGTTGCATAGAAGGTATAAGATGAGGCACTAAATATTACTACAAAACCTCAGCTTTCCTCAGTTGTCAGTCTCGCGATAAAGTCACAAAATCACTGCAGACTATAAGCCTGCCATATTACCGCGAGGCCTTGTGACCGCGCCATGCGAATTATTTTAAAACAAATTTCCTTTATGCAAGATCTGGAAATGATGTTGGTCCAAAATACTGTCTTTGTTGACTTTACTGATTACTCAGCGGCTTTTTTACACTCAAAGTTATCAGTAGTTGATGATTGTCTTTTAACTGAAAGCACAAGTAAACCTTTGATTGATTGATTGATAACACTGCTCAACAAAAAAAAAACTTTTTTTTCTTGCATGAACTTTGAAAACTGATTTAGGGTAATTTGGGGGTGCTGAATCCAAATCTGAATTCGGATTTGCTGTATCACATCACGTTTTTTTGCGATCTGCATGCTTCATATTGGTAAATTACACAAAAATTGTTCATTCACTCACTAGTTTGACGCCTTATATCTTGCGCCAAATTTGTTTCCAGTGCACCCTTTTTAAGCGTGTTTGCGAAATGTAAACAAAGAGCCGTATTATTTGTTTTAGTGCCATAAAACAAGCAAGACTGATGCTTTTGTTTTGAAAACTAAAACTTCCTTTCGGTATAAAAAACCTATCTACATAATAAGTGTTAGAAGTTTCCTAGGAGAGTACTCCCCTTTTTCACAAGAGCTACTTAAGCAGGGTGAACAGCACAGTCAGTGCAAACAAGTAGAGTTTCTCCACACTTGACAGACACAGGATTAGAAGCAAAGACGTTGATATCTGACTAAGCAATCTGCTGAACCGCTGGCTTCCAGACGACAGGAGAAACATTTTCTCAAAACCGGAACAAACGTTTCATTTTATTGCAACAGAGAAGAAAAATTGAAGGAGTATTTTCACTCTGATGGCCAGCTTGTTTACTGCACAGATGGTGCAGAGCTTCTTCTTGCTATGGGCTTGCTTGCATATCATTCAATCGATTGGAGACTTTCATCAATAGCTCGAAAAGAAGTTTAAAGTGTGTTTTACTCCACACCAGGAACAAATATGGATCCATCCTTATAGGGCACTCTGTTGCTCCAAAGGAGAACTTCTCAAATATCAAGGTTGTGCTTGAAAGACTGAAATACTGCGATCACCAGAGATTAATTTGTGTAGATTTGAAAATGGTGAATTTTTTATTGGGAAAACAAGGAGGTCACAGTATAAATATTCCTGCTTTTCTATGCTACTGGTCTGTGAAGCACACGAATACACTGGGTAAGAAAACAATCGCCATCAAGAAATACTATGAAACCTGGAGAAAAAATATAAAAAACGGTGTGGTTGATCGGAAAAACATAATACTACCACCATTGCGTATCAAACTTGGACTAATGAAGCAGTTTGTGAAAGCACTTGGTTGTTCCGGAGACTGTTTTGGCTGCATGCTCGACCTTTCCTGGCCTTTGTCAGCGACATGGCCTAGCGGTACCGCGCGCAGGTGACAGACCCTACATGACGGGTTTGATCCTCGGCTGGAGCCGATCGCATTTGACGTATATAACGGGTGGCTGCTGACTCGAAGAGCGCAAGCTCAATTCGCAGTCTCCCTCAATCACTGTTGAATTTTCAGTTCAATATAATTTGAAAATAATCTGAGTTATTTATTTATTTAGTTTATTTAAGCTATAAAAAGTAAAAAGCAGGGGTATTTGATGGGCTTCAGATCAGAATATTGCTAAAGTACCACCCCTTTATGACTGCAATGATCACCGTTGAGGCTCGAGCTTGGAATGTATTTGCTGATGTGATTCATAACTTTTTTGGCTGAGTGATAGTGGAGGAGCTTCTTCTCAGTCTGCAAGAACTACGCAGTAGAATGAGCATTGAATCGCACTATTTGCATAGCCGCCTAAGCGAGTTTCTCAATAACCTTGGTGACCAGTGGCGGCTGGTGTTAAGGAGCTGCGGAGCTGCAGCACCCCCAAAGTTTTTGCAAATGTTGAAAATTTTAAATAAATATAAAATAAAAAAAAGTTGTATCAAAAAATTTTTGATAAAAAAATTTTGTTAATTTTTTTAAAATTTTTTTATAATTGGAAACTCTACTCAATCCACACCTCCAGCCGAAAATGAAACAACCGTGAGCAGTCATGCGAATACGATTCTGATTGATGTAGATATTGGCCATGGTCGGAGCTGCACGCAGGCCAGCTCATAGCAGGTTTAGATTATTTAGAAGAGAAAAAATGTGAAGTTAGTTCCTGTAGTTTTTTGTTGGGAAAGACTGATCTTCTTACAGTGATACGGGTAGGACTGTGTAGGCTTAAAGTACCATTTTCCTTGATGAGATGGTACTGGTAGACTGTGTCAGTGTGTGATTGAGTAATAGCTAGCTGGCAATTGTGTAGTCTGGATGAAGACTGGGGTAACATGTAGTATCAGCCCCCAGGTTCGGTTAGGGTTAGGTTTAGTTAGGGTTAAATTTATTTACTGGTAGGATCAGAGGGTTAGGTTTAGTTAGGGTTGGACTGTGTAGGCTTAAACTACCATTTTCCTTGATGAGATGGTACTGGTAGACTGTGTCAGTGTGTGATTGAGTAATAGCTAGCTGGCAAGTGTGTAGTCTGGATGAAGACTGGGGTAACGTGTAGTATCAGCCCCCAGGTTCGGTTAGGTTTAGTTAGGGTTAAATTTATTTACTGGTAGGGTCAGAGGGTTAGGTTCAGTTAGGGTTAGACTTGATTAGGGTCAGTACTCAAGTTATAGGGTGGTCAAGGACAAGGTCATAGGTTAATAAGTTAAGGATGGCAGACAGAAAAAGCGTGGAGGCTGATTCTAGACATGACCCGAAGACTGAAGTCAACTGCATTGGGCTACCATGTGGAGCTAGCTAGCTAGCCACATAGACTACTAGTCTGGTAGTACAGCTAGCAGCAGAATTACTGGTATTCACTCAGGTAATGTTTCCTATTGTCTACTGGCCATAGACGCTAGACATGAAGACAAGGTTTTAAAAATTTAAGCCAGAACGTACAAGGGAAAATTTTAATAAAAATGCTCAACTGTCATCCATTCGGAAAACAACAAGCGATAATTTGATTTGAAAAAAAAAAAAAAAACATTTTGAAGCAGCTACCGGTAATTAAAAAAAAACTGTGATAACAGACGAGCACGACCAAACCAATTCAATTGGGGGACCTCCAATCATGCCCTGCATGGCAGTGCGGGCTCTATACTAATAGGCTGTATAGCACTGCAGGCACTGTAGGTTCGGTTGGCAGATATACAGTGGAGCTAAGGGGCTGTACGTGTGACTGAGACAGGGATATTTTTTACTGTGCACCACTTACCAGTAACATTTCAAAGTTCAAATAACCTTACCCGTTCTCAGATCATTCTATTTGAATAAGGTGGCGGCAAATGGAGTAGGACTTTTATAGTATTTTGCTAACGAAAAACTTTCCTAGGCCTATTATTAAATTTTACTATAACCGCTGAAACACTTGAATTTCTGAAGAAAAATGGATATCAACTCTGCTGAGCTTCGCAGCATAATTAAAGATGCTTTAACGGATGATGGTCTCCTGGATCAATCGCTGAAAAGTCACATTTTTGGTACTGGTAATGAACCATCAACTAGCAATGCCAAAACCACTGATACTACTTCTCACATTGTTGATGGCGAGGCGTTGCTTAACGATGAAACTTTTATCACCAAGTTAGTAGAAAAAGTCAGTGAAGCCCTAGTGGCCAATCCTAAATTTCACGAGCTTTTGGAATTAACCATTGATAAACATAACAAAGTAGTATTGGAAAAGAAGGCTCAATTGGAGGAAGCTATTGAAAGACATGAGCAGTACAGCAGAAGAAACTCTTTGATAATTCATGGGTTACCTGCAAAAAAAAATGAAAACACTGATGAAGTAAAAGATTTTTTGTGGCACATGATGGGAGTTGAAATTAATGATGCTGATCTGGACAGAACACACAGACTACCTTCTAAAATAAAATCTTATAAAAGTGCTGTGAATGCCCCCCCCCCCCACCAATCATCGTCAAGTTTATAAGCCACAACTTTTTGGAAAAAAATTACGTGGAACAAATTACCTAATCACGGAATCTTTGACACGCACCAGAGTTGAATATGTTAAAAAGCTGGAAGAATTAAGAAAAAAAAAGATTTCATCCTACGGGACCATTGATGGGACAATTTATTACACCAAATTTGACTCTTGCACAAAATTTAAGGTCAATAATAAGCATAATCTTGAAAAGGATGACATATAAAATCATCACAATGCCATAAATCATTTTGTACCAGTTCATTCTTTAATGCTGTGAACTATGAAGATCATTGATACAAGTGTAGTAAGTACATTATCAGATTTCTCTGAACCTACTTAAGGCATAAATAATGGCTGCAAAAATACCATTATTATTAGTATCAAGTTAGCAATTGCTGTGTCCTTTTTTTTTTCTTTTTCTTTTATCTTCCTAAAGATTTTATAGCCTGATTTACATAAAGTGATTAGGCTACTTTGATTTGAACATTCCCATTGTAATTAAGTGCCGTACTTGTCTGAAGCTATATTTTTGATAAAAATGTCTGAGTCAAAACTTAAATGTATCACTTGTAATAGAAAAAGCTTTCAGCAGTCTTTCCTACAGTGTAGCAATTGTTTAGGGTGGCAACATCACAGCTGTTCAAAATTAAAAAAAGCACAAATTTTATCTTACCAGCAACTTAAGGAAACCTTCATTTGTCAAGTTTGCCTAGCTAATATTATTCCTTTTCAAAAAGATATGTGATTCTGAATTTAAGAACATGTTTTATCTTCATAAACATATAGGATGACTTCCAAACAAATAAAAGAGATTCTCAATGATCAATCTTGCCTAGACGAATTGATCAAAAATGACTGTAAATATCGTAGTGTTGACTGGTTTAAAAACTGTTTATCATATTGAAAAAAGCATCTTGGTTTAACTATTCTACATTTTAATGTTAGGTCAATACTTAAAAACAAACATACAATAGAAGAATTGATATATGAATTAAAAAACCACCCAGACATATTAGCAATTTCGGAGACTAAACTAGATGATGAGAATATACTTCGATCGCATATTCCAAATTACAACTTCGTTTCCTCAAATTCAAGCACTAATGCAGGGGGTGTTGCTTTTTATATTCTAAATACACTACAGTATACTAGAAGACAAGATTTTGAATTCAAATCCTGTGACTCTGAAAATATTTTTATTGAGATAAATTTAACTGATCAAAAAAGCGTCATCTTGGGAGTAGTGTATAGGCATCCAGGTAGTAACATTACTGATTTCCAAGATCAATTCACCCAAACCTTAAATAGATTAAATAGTTGTAAGCATGAGTTTGTTATAAGTGGAGATTTTAACATTGATCTTCTCAAACATGACTGTAATCCAAAAATAAGTAATTATGTCAATGCTATATATGCAGAAGGATGCAGTAATTTAATTAATAAGCCTGCCCGCATTACAGAAAGCACTGCGACCCTACTAGATCACCTTTATTCAAATATGCCAAATAATATATCCAATCGGGGAGTTCTTACTTATGACATTTCTGACCACCTTCCAACTTTTTGCTGCTTAAGAAAGAAAACAATTAAAAAACAGGACAAAAAATTAACTCGCGATATGAAAAACTTTAATGAAACAAACTTTTTAAATGATATTAATATATTAGTTTCAACAATAAACAACGTACAAGATGATGAATGGGATCCAGAAAAAGTAATAGACAAATTCTTGGACGGATTTGCCGAAATAGTAAATTTACATGCACCCTTACGCCTTCAGACTAGAAAAGAAACTCGATTAAAAACTAAACCCTGGATAACCAAAAGCATTTTGAAATCTATTCAGAAAAAAAAATGCAATGTTTAAGCAATGCTATAAAAAGAATGACGAATCTTTGATCAAGAACTACAACAACTACTGTAACTTATTAACAAGTGTAAAGAGAGCTGCTAAACAGAAATATTATACTAATATGATCGAAATGAATAAAAAAAATCTTTCAAAACAATGGAAGCTAATACACGAAATCTTGCAAAGAAATCGAAATCAAAAAGATCCAATAAACAAACTTGTCACTGATAATAATGTGATTCTCACTGAGTGCAAAGACATTTGCAACGAATTAAATGATTTTTTTGTTAATATAGGCCCAACCATGGCATCAAAAATTACTTCTAGTGGAACTTTCTCCGAAAAGAACCTTCTAAATTTTATTTCATCATCTCCAGAATTTTTTTTCTTCGAACCTTGTACTGAATTTGAAGCTTTTCGCGAATTGATGAATCTAAATGAAAAAAAAGCAATTGGCATTGAAAACATTCCAATTAGGTTTCTAAAAATGACTTCTGAAATTACATCATCACTTTTCTCAAACTTATTTAACAAATGCATTTTGCGAGGGTCATTTCCAAATAGACTTAAAATTGCTAAAATGACGCCTTTATACAAAAGTGGGCCTACTCATAAAACTACGAACTATCGGCCGATTTCGATCCTATCACCTTTTTCCAAAACATTTGAAAAAATAATTTATTACCGTTTAAACAATTATTTCTCTACTCACAACGTTTTAACAAAAGAACAGTTCGGTTTTAGAACTAAACATTCAACTAATCATGTTGTGTCAGATGTTGCAAATAAGTTATAAAATTTACGTGATAACAATTACAGTACTTGCTTGGTATTACTAGATCTGTCAAAAGCGTTTGATACTGTAAATCACAAGATTCTTTTAAACAAGTTAGAAAAATATGGAATTAGAGGTAACTCCTTAACTTTAATTAGAAGCTACTTAACAAATAGGAAACAAACTGTTCATATCAATAATACATATTCCCTTCAACAAACTTTAACTTGAGGTGTACCTCAAGGTTCTATTTTAGGTCCATTACTTTTTTCAATTTACATCAACGATTTACCAAAAGCATCAAAATTTGAAACTAGACTCTACGCCAGTGGTTCCCAACCTGTGGTACGCGTACCACTAGTGGTACGCGAAGGTCTTCCAGGTGGTACGCGAGTACATTCTGTTTTTTATTAGACCGAAGGGAGTTCTTAGTTTAGGTTGGGTTGATTTTGAGTTTTTGAAGCCGTCGACGTCTTGGTAAGGAACGACTTTTTTCTCTCACCACTGTGACGTCAGATATGAGTCAGATTACCACAGTTCAATTTGAACAACCCTAGCACTACTTCTATTTTGTCTCATTAGATTAGTATAAGTCGGGCTAAATTTTATACCATGTCCAAGCGTAAATATAATCCAGAGTATTTAAAATATGGTTTCATCTCAATCGAACACAGAGGAGAAGTTCTTCCTCAATGTGTGGTCTGCATGAAGACCCTTTCCAATGCGTCCATGAAACCCAGCCTGCTCCAACGTCATCTTGGAACGAACCATGCTGATAAGAAGAACCAAGATCAGAGCTACTTCCAGCGACTTGCGGAAAACGTGAAGCGGCAGCGCTTGGACAAAACTGGCCTATTCCACCAGAAGGGGGCAGAGATTGTCAAAGCATCGTATGAAGTCGCTCTTCTGGTGGCTAAAAGCATGAAGGCTCATACCATTGCGGAGTCTCTTATAATGCCAGCGGCAAAGATTTTGGTCAGACGTGTGATGGGAGAGGAGTCTGTGGCAAAGTTAAAGGATGTGTCTCTCTCTAACAACACTGTAAAGCGCCGTATCGAAGAAATGTCAGTTGACATTGCCGACCAAGTGATTGCGGGAGTAAGAGCATCAAAATTTGGGTTTGCAATTCAAGTTGACGAATCTACAGACGTTGCCAACTGCTGTCAACTACTTGTCTACGTCCGATTCACGCAGAACAATGCTGCGAAAACTGAATTATTGCTGAGCCAAGAGATGTGTAGTACAACAAAAGGAAAGGATGTTTTCAACGTTTTAGACAATTTCTTCAAGCTGAATGAACTGCATTGGAGAAAATTAATCGGATGCACGACAGATGGGGCTCCGTTAATGCTAGGTCGAAAGTCTGGGTTTCAAGCCCATGTGAAAGCTGTGTCACCAAACGTCACCAGTGTGCACTGTTTTATACACAGATTCGCCCTTAGCGCCTAGGTGCTCCCACCAAAGTTGTTATCGTGCTTGAACCGAATTATCAAAATGGTAAATGTCGTCAAAACTTCAGCTCTAAATACCCGGCTGTTTAAGCTGATTTGTGAAGATCTCGGCTCTGATCACACTTGCCTTCTCTATCACACAGAGGTGCGCTGGCTCTCCAGGGGGAATATAACGAAGCGTCTTTTTGAATTGAGGGATGAGCTACTTGCATTTTTAAGAGAGAAGGATCACGATTTTCGAAAATATCTGGAAGACGAGGAATTTATCATAAGATTGGCTTACTTGTCAGACATTTTCGAAGCCATCAACCACTTAAATCTGTCATTTCAAGGACCAAACTGCACCGTCGTAGAGTTTATTTCAAAACTGGGGGCGTTTATCCTGAAGTTAGATCTGTGGAAGAAGAACGTGGAGAGCAAGAAATATGGAATGTTTAAATTCTTGACAAGTCTTGACAGCGCTCCCAATGATGAAGTTTCCCATGAAATCATTGATCACCTCTCACTGCTTAATGCTGAGGTGAGGCATTACTTTCCGGATGTGACATGTTGTGCCTACATGACCGATCCATTCTCTGTTGATCCAGCCGACCTGCCTGTCGGGCCTGGGGAGCAAGAGGAGCTCATAGATATCCAGGCTGACCAGACAGCAAAGACGAAACATAAAGATTGTTCTCCGATAAACTTCTGGCTTAGCATGGCCTCCTCGTACTCGACGCTAGCTTCACATGCTATTCCCCAGCTGCTAATTTTCCCTTCTACGTGGGAGTGCGAGCAAGGATTTTCAGCCCTGATGACTATCAAGTCGACGAAACGAAACCGACTTGTTGCGCCCATGCATGACTTTCGATGCGCTGTGAGCAAATGTATGCCACGCATCGACAAGCTAGTGGAAAATAAACAAATGCAGCCATCGCATTAACTATTAACTAAATTGACTTTTCTTATTTGTTGTTATTTCATTATATTGTTCTTCTTGTGATAGGTGGTTAAAAAACATTTCCATGCATCCCATCAACCCTGGCTGATGCTACCTAGTTTAATAGAATTTGTTATTACACCTCGCATAGGTCAAATACGTGATTATGACGTCGTAAAAGGTGGGGAAATTTTTTGACCGCCTTCTGCGCACGTAACTTATGTAGGTGGTACGTGGCACAGCATAAAACCTCGAAATGGTACGCATGTGAAAAAAGGTTGGGAAACACTCCTCTACGCAGATGACACAGCTTTGATGTTAAGTGAAGTGAAAATCAATGAATTAAATGAAAATGTTAACAGAGAATTAATAAAAGTAGAACACTGGTTAAATGCTTATAAACTATCATTAAATTACACTAAAACAAAGTATTTGGTTATAAAACCGTTCAAAAATAAATGCGTTGAATCCTTCGATTTTGATGTTAAAATCAAGGGAGGTAAAATCGACAGATGTTACTCAATTAAATATTTAGGAATACTCTTGGACGAAGATTTAAGTTGGAAACCACACATATCTAATTTACGTAAGAAACTATCGCAAGGAGTTGGTATAATAGCGAAAATGAAAAATTACCTAAACAAACAAAATTTTATAGCTTTATATTACACTTTTTTCTATTCACATATTTTATACGGAATTGTTGGTTGGGGCAGCGTTTCAGAAACTGAAATTAAACCTATTCAAATTCTTCAAAACAAAGTTCTGCGAATAATTAACAAATCCACATGGAAAGATCGCGTTACTATTAATGCTTTACATAAAAGCTTAAACATTTTAAAAATTGCTGATATTTATAACTTCGAATTACGCAAATTTATGTACTTGTACCACACACAATCTCTTCCCGAAATATTTGGCCCTTATTTTTTGCCCATCGAACAAGCTCATCATTATAATACTAGAAGTAAATCTAATCAAAATTACTATCTTAATTCCGTAAGAAAAAACAGTGGAAAGAAATCCATAAAATTTCTTGGAGTCAAAATGTGCAATCAGATTCCCCCTACAATCAAATCTTACACATTTTATCGATTTAAGAAAGAATGTAGACAGACTCTAATTAACAAGTATGACTAAAAAAAAAATATATATTAAACCATTTCACGTTACCAGTATGTTAAACCCCTGGACAATTGCTTTTTGTTCCAACCAAACTTGGGAGTGTATTTTGTATGTATTTTGTATATATTTTTGTGAATAGTTTGCTTCAGCGTATAAGTAATCTCATTTTTCTCAATGATTTTGCATTTTGCTTTTGTTTTTTTCGTTTTCGTTGATAATTTTTGAAGATAGCACATTGTGATTTCAAGGTTTGTAGTGGCAGTTGCCTCGGTGAGCTTTGCTCTTGCGCTGCATTCCACGGCTTTAGATTATGTAGCGCATTTTTAACGTGTGATGTGTTACCGTGTGCTATATTTTCTACCTGCCGAATAAAACATGTTCTCTCTCTCAGATGCATACTAAAATATCTCTTTTTCAATCACACGAACAGCCCCTTCGCTCTATATCTGCCTACCGAACTAGCAGTGCCATACAGTACAGTGCCTACGCGGCATGATTAAGAGAAACGAATTCAAACGCAAGAGTGGGTGATGAACCTTCACCTTTTTCTGTTATCACTTCCAGAAGTTGTGAGATGGATATTCAAGTTCCTTTTTTTTGATCGACGACGCTCACACTGACTCACTTTTCTAAACCCGCTTATCCTTGTGGGTCGCGGGGGCAGCAGCTCGAATTGTAGCCTCCAAGGATCTCGATCCTCTGACACAAAGGATAGATACTCTGCTGGGATGCCAAAGTGAAACCAACTAAGATCTTCAACGTAATCTCGCCATCGAGTTCTAAGAGGGCCTCCAGGTTTTAGTGAGTTCGTTGGTCTTCGGAAATAGCTTAAGCTAGCTTGAAAGATCCTCACTCGAGTAAATCCGGGTAATAAAAGATTATATTTTTAGCAAGCACGAAAATTTATATAAACGCAAAAAAAAAAACACAACACGAGGTATGGCCACATTGAGTTGCCGGAAATCACGCCTTCCATTTCGGACAAATCTGCCTGTTCCAGGACAGAAGAAATTGTGATAAAAAAATATATATATAATGCGCAATATTCACATGAGAAAAAGATAAAAATTACACTATCAATAAAAAATGCGGAAAGGCAGTCAGATTTCATCTGGGAAACAGATTGCAAAACGTCCAGCAACGACCAACGAGCACGTAATCGCCACAAGGTCTTCAACTGATCGGTGTTGAAAAGAGCATTTTTTTGGCTGTTCTTTTCCAGGACATTTGTGTCACATTACCATATCAACGCAATTGCGATCTCTCCAGTAGGAGAAGCTGCGTTAGCTCAGTTGCTAAGCGCACGCGATCAGTGTGGGGGGTCTGGGATTGATTCCCAGGTCAGTAAAACCGGCACAGTGTCAACAACAGCTTGCCATCGTTGCAATGTTTCATCGGAGCTGAGTTGCCCAGGCGCTAAGCCGCGGAGATGAGCCTCTCTACACGCTTCATCTTGGTCTACCGTGAGTATAATGAAGATTTGACTGACGCCGATATTGCTTATTATGCAATAACTAAAAAAGCAATGTCCTTCCTGGCTTACTGGCGGGAAGGACATTGCTTTTTTAGTTATGACTTTCCGCCAGTAGGCCAGAAAGGACATTACTTTTTTACTTATTGCTCTTCACCCTGGCCACGTAAAGGATTTGACCAGCGCGGTGACGTAACCACACGAGTGAATACGTCACCGCAAGTGCGAGCTCACCACACAGCAAAAACCATTGAGCAAGTTTGCTGTGCCACAAGCCCCCTTTTGGTATTACCATTAAACTTCAAGCACAATGCGGTTTCTTATTCGTTGTCTGGCAAATAAGGCTGTTGCACTTGAGTTGGCCCGCGTGGGAAGGACGAAGGACCAGCGTGTTCTTTTCTCCACTGCTCACCTCTAGACAGAGGGTTACGGGCAGTGTTTGTCTTTCCCTGTCGTAGTTCCCACAGCACTGCAGTGTGGTGTCGAGATTGAACGAATGTATTGAATTAATAATCAAATGCAAACAGTAAATCCGCAATTCAGCCACAATCAATCGCTAACGTGCACTCCAGTCGGCTGATCATAGAAAAAGGACGTTGCCTTACAAACAAACGCATAAAGTCACGAGACAGAGAAAAAAGGCAATCGCAAAACACGGCGATGCAGCGTCGTTGACGTAAACCTAAATGTAGCTGTTGCTGCAAGACTAAACTACCAAGTTTCCCCCGCTGGGTGCTACACTTGTTTGAAACACTGGTTCAGCAACAATGCACTCAGCACAAAAACAAATACTTTCGCTCAAGAAACAGTGCGAGTATTACCGGTAGGCTTACAATATAAACAAGTCGTCGCGAAGCGGTACACAGTTAGTTTGGACAATCTGAGTGTTACTCCTAGTGTATTCCTTGTACTACGGCCAACTATCTCCTAGTGCAGACATGGGCAAACTACGGCCCGCGGGCCAAGTCCGGCCCGCCGGTCCTTTTATTCCGGCCCGCCGGCACTTACGCAAACTTAAATTCTCACCGTGAATTTAGCGGAAAATCTTTTTTTACTTTAGTCATCATGGGTGGCAGTGATTTTCAAAAAATAAGCCTCAATGATGCAAAATTGGAAAAAAAACGAGGTGAAAACTTCTTATTTTGGAGATCACATTCGTACGTGGACCGTGATCTCCAGAAAAAAAGATCTTCACCTTGTTTTCCAATCAGCGTGCGGCCCGCGGCTTCAACAGTTTTTCCAAATCTGGCCCTTCGTGTGAAATAATTGCCCACCCCCGTCCTAGTGTATTCCTTGTACTACGGCCAACTATCCTTGTACTACGGCCAACTCGGGTGCTGCAACCATGCTTCTCATGTTACTTTTCTTGATCTTCTATTCTCCCCTTGCATGTTACAACGTTCATCGTTTTGTAGCTTCTTCCCTTCTCTCGTGCTGTCCAATTATACTGTATGTTATTTATGCATATTATTCTTGTGTTGACGGTACGGAAATATAAGACACTGACTACTAACTATCGCAAGGCTGATGGTTCAACTCCCACCTAAGTTTCGTAGTTGCGTCCTAGGATAAAACGCTTTGCGACGATTATCTCTGCTTGGGGGAATCTAACAAGCTGGAAATTGAAGAAGTCAGAAGCAAAATTCAAGCGGAAAACTTGAAAACAAGATCAACTTCTAAGCGAGTCTGGATGCGTCCTTTATATAGCGCCTCTGCCGCTTTCTCGTGACAGGAGGATGAAAATAAAGAAGAAACAATTCGATTGTTCCTCTTAGTGTTGTGACGAGCCACGCTTATTTGGAAATATACCAAAACTGTGATATCGGTAGCAGTGTTCAACATTGTGAAGAGTTTTTCCCAAATTACTGGTTATTTTGATGTAGTCCTCGTGGATGTCCTTGGCTTCAAAAACAGGTTTATGAAGTCCTTGACCTCGGCTCTCGTAGGCCTTTGGTTTTACGCTGTCCTCGGCTCGAGGACGCTACATTTTCAAAGATTCGACTTCGCAATTTGTTTTCGCTAAAACGCGAGCTGTTAATCTAAAGTGTTCTAAATGTAACGATAAACATCAATAATCATTAAGCTCACGCAGCAGATGGATAAAGGTGGACATTATCGGTTTGTCACGTTGCAATGGACAGGCTTGGCATGACAACATTAGGCTATTGACTTTGTGTGTATTTTTTAGTATTTTGGTCGCATATTCATCCTAAGTATCACGAGAAAGCGATTAAGCGGTGTAACAAGCTCACATAGGAGTTGCTGGCCATCTACCTACCTCACCAAGATGGAGGAATCCCGCTAGCTTAAGTACTTTTCCCAACGACACAAGTTCACAACAGGTAAATTTGCCGGCTTGTTCTCCACACTGTCCCTTTAATGCTGAGCCTCAAGCAGGGAAGATGTGAATACTAATTTTGAAGTGATTGGTTTGACCCAACTTAAATCCAAACCCAAGTCTACAGCTCCAGAGGCGGACGCTTTTACCACTCGGCCATCGCAGCTGTGGAGAATGAAACATCTCGAGCATATTGGACATCGTTGACATCTTGGACATCGTGGGCATGCACTATTTAGTTACACCCTCTATCAGTGATGTATTAGTCCTCGAGGATGTCCTCGGCCTTGACTTGCATGTCCTTGGTCTCGACAAAAATTTAAAGACTTGGCCTTGGCTTTGACCTTAACGCCCTAGGCCTTACTGCAGCCCAATTGGTCATTCAGAACCAACAAAAACTTCTTTCATTCTCAGAAACTGATACTGATCTTTAAATATTAGCAAAGACACTTTGGCATCATCTAGCGGACGAACGCAACGGTGAAAAATTTTTTGGATGGGTACATTTGATTATTTTTCAACCAGGATTCCAATTATGGCGGTAAGAACATGCCCAAATGCGTCGTTTTCTGTCCATTCAAAAATAGTAAGTTTAGTGGTACCTATATAGGAAACGCTTTCCTGATACGGAAAAATGACACCAACTGGGTTAGTGTTCCCTACTGTTTATAGTTAAGTGATAGGCATTAACCCATTGTGATATCTTTTTCAGCTCTGAGTTAATGTTTAGTTTTAGATTTGATAGAGAATTTGCATTAATGGCAGCGCAGGTATTGACAGCAAATAATGTAGGTTGTGAGGACATACTATTGTGGATGTCATTAACATATATGAGAAATAAAAGCTGTCCAAGTGGTACCCCATATGAGATATATTCAGTCGTTGATGAGATATGGTTATCTGTGACATATTGTTTTCTTTCTGTGAGGTACGAGCTTAATAGGTCATGTGCTTGACCTCGTATGCCGTAGTGCTTCAACTTCCCTATTAAAATTTGGTGTGACACGGCATCAAATGTTTTTCTTTATATCTAAAATTACTAGACCAGTATACTGGTATATTCATTATTATTTGTGTTATTGTACGTTTTAGTAACTACATCAAGAATAGCATGTGAAATCGAGTGATGTTTGCGAAATCCATATTGTGTGGGCGATATGACAGAGTTCTTATCAAAAAAATTCGTTATCCTTGTAAATATTACCGTACCAGTAGTTTTTCTAGAATTTTGGAGAAGCATGTTAAAATTGAGATAGGACAATAATTTGTAGGAATACGGTACTTTTATCTCCAGATTTGTGTAAGGGAACAACCTTGGCTGTTTTTGAGCAGCTAGGAAAATAGCTAAGTTCAAAAGATTGATTAACAAGTATTGAAAGTGGAAAGGCAATAATTGCAGCTGCGATTTAAACGAAATGCGCTGGAATATCGTATCCAGATGATTTGTAAGTGTTTAATGACATTATTGCGTTATACACTTCCGATACATGTGTAGGTTGCAAGAATATTGACGATGGCACAGGATTGTTCAAGTACGTTTTGTAATTATGATCATCAACAGTTTGCACATTCTGTGCTAGCTTTTTACCTATAGTACAAAAATGTTTGTTGAGGCAGTTTGCAATTTCAGTGGGGTCATCAACTATGATTTCATTGCTCTTAATTTCAGAAAAAAAATCAGTTTTTGTTTTCTTGTGAAGAAGTGAGTTAATAGTTTTCCAAATTATTTGCGGATTGTGTTTGTTTTCAAATTCCCTGTTTATTATAAATACATTTTCTTCGAATGATATTTCAGTTGTTGAGCTTATTTGCACATTGCTTGTAAAGACTCTTTTGACTGTCATTTCCTTTCAAAAAATGTGTCACAAATAATTTTTGCTTTTTGCGAATTGAAATCATAAGACCTCTAGTAATCCAAGTTTTTTATTTAATGTGTTCTGTTAGCGAGAAGCAATTTTTACTGGTGCGTGTTTATCAACATTTTTTACGGCATCGACAAATTCCTGAAATGCTTGCTTGAGGCTTAGATTGGAGTTGTGCATGCAGTGCAAATTTAGTAAATAATTCTGCAGAGATATGTTCCGCTTGTCGCAGTAAGAATCTAATTTGAATTTGCTGAGGTCTCTAATATACGATTTTTTCATGGATTTGGTTTTATGGTTGATGTTTATATCACAAAAAATTGGAAAATGATACCTGGTGAGATGGTGTGATTGTGGTTGTTTGTTGTAATGTGATCCAGCGTTGTTTGAGAAGTTGGTGTTATACGAGTTGGTTTGTTGATGATTGAAACAGCTCCATTGCTTCCTAGCATATTCAAGTAGTTGTGCTTGTTAGTCGATTGAATATTTAAACTGATATCAATGTTGATGTCACCAATTATGTAGTAGGTTTTTTTCGAGGAATTAATATCATCAATTTTGTTATTAAGACGTTCTAAGAATTGGCTTGTGATGCAAATATGCGCTTCCTTTCAACAATGGTAGATAATTTAAAAATTATAGGACGATTTTTTTGGCCCTGTTTGCAAAAACTGGTCTTTGCGGTAGTCTGTGGATGTCTATGATGTTCATACTATTCGAATCAATGTTAAGACCTTTGTAAAGAAATTCGTGAAATATTTGGGTTATTTGTTGTGTTTCCCAAGTACTTGCTGCTGATTCTTCTAGTAGACCATGTATTAGTAAATTCAGTCGTTTGTCATACATTTCCTTCATTAAATTTTCTTTGTATATCAACTCGATTTGCTTTTTGAACTGATTTTCTAAATCACTAAATTCTTTCCAAGACACTCTTTATTCACTCTTTTTCTCTTCAATCTCTTTTTTGCCCAAGGTATTATTCCCCATCAATGAAAGTCTGCCATTGTTGTTCCTATCTTTAAAAAAGGATCCTAGTATTCTCCTACAAACTATCGCCCTATTTCTTTAACTTGTGTGCTTTGTCGCGTTTTTGAATAAATTATGTCTGAATCTCTGTTACACCACTTCATGAGTGACAGTCTTCTTAGTCCTTACCAATTTGGATTTCTGCCTGGTCGCTCTTCTTGTTCTCAACTTCTCAGTGCTATCAACCATTGGTTTGCTTCTTTCGATGATCGTAAATCTATTCACATTGTTTACACTGATATCGCTAAAGCCTTTGACACTGTAAGCCATACCAAACTTCTTTCTGTTCTTTCTTCCATGGTTGTCTCCGGTAAAGTTCTAAGCTGGATCAAATGTTTTCTCTATGACTGCATTCAGTGTGTTTGTGTCAACAATCATTTTTCATCCTACTTACCTGTCCTTAGTGGAGTTCCCCAAGGCAGCATACTTGGTCCTTTGCTGTTTGTTGCTTATGTTGATGAAGGTGTTAAAATATCGAACTTACATGGCACTAGTAACGATATGTATCTTTATGCTGAGTTGCTGACGATGCTAAACTCTTTAGCAATAATATTGACAACCTTCAATCAGCATTAAATAGACTTTCTGCTTGGCTCTGTTCTCGTCAACTAAACCTTGCTCCTGCTAAGTGTGAGCATTTGCATATTTTTCGCCCTAATAATTCTTTGGACCACGGTTTTCAAGTTTGTTCTCACAGTATTAAAACAGTCAAAACTGTTAAAGATCTCGGTGTTCTTATTTCCTATAATCTTAAATGGTCTCAACATATCCATCACATTCATTCTACTGCTTCGGTGTGCTCTTCAGATCTTGCGTGCTTTTTCTTCTAAAAATGTTTGGACCCTACTTAAAGCTTTTATTACTTATGTTCGCCCCAAATTGGAATATAATTCCCCAGTTTGGAATCCATATCTTAAAAAAGACACATTCCTTCTGGAATCTGTACAAAAAAAATTTACCCGTAATGTGTTTTTACGCTGCAATATTCCATTTCGCTCGTATGCTGATCGACTAGATAAATTAGAAATTAAGTCTCTGGAGTATCAGAGATTACAATTTGATATTATTCTTATGTTTAAAATTTATCACAAGCTTTCTGATTTAACACTTTGACAATTATTTTGAACACTGTGATAGAAAGCATAACTTCCGTTCTCATAACTTTAAAATGAAATCCAAACTTTGCACCAATACTAAACAATTTCGTAATTTCTTTTTCATTCGTATTATTAATGTTTGGAATAAACTACCTCAAGACTTAGTTTCTGCACCCAATATTGTTATATTCAGGAACCGTTTGAAAAACTTTAACCTTTATTCTATTGCTTCTCTTACTTTTTGAATTATTTTTGTTGCACAGTTGCTGCTTTTCTTTATTTATATTTTGCTATTCTTTACAGTTATTTATAAGTTTACTTTATTTATTTGTAGTTGTACTTTTGTTGTGTTATTTTTCCTCACTTGTTAGTGTGCTTTGGCTTGTGACCAAGCACCATTGTGCTGTATCTTAAATTAAATTAATTCAATTTCAAGCTTATTGCATTTTTCATCAAACTTTCTTCAACTTGATTTATTTTCGAATTTACTGCTTCAAGTTTGCAATCAATGTCGTCCAGTCTTTTTGCAAGGTTTTCCAGACTAGCCAGTATTTTATCCAATTTAGCTTGAACTGACATGTGTAGGTTTTACCGCAGAAACCTCGAGTAGTTTACAATAAAAAATTGTAAAGACTGTCGGTGTGGCTTCCCTAACTTTACTGAGCTGCACTTCCGCTTGCTAGCTTGACAACTCACGAATTTTAAAAGTAAGTCGGCGCCTATGCTCTAGACCACAGTTCTCCCTTTAAGATTTTAACTTAAGCGATATTTCCCAAATGAATATTCAAATCACTAAAAATTTACCCAAACATTTGATAGGAGCAATTCAAGCAAAACCCGACATTTGGGCGCAAGGACATTTGGGTGGGAAATACGTTGAAACGCATTTTTAATTGTCTTTTTGTTCGTTTTTTTTTAAATAAATAGAAACTTTTCTGTCTGCAACGGTCTTATTCAATATCAGTATTATACTTCTGTTTGCAACGATCTCAGCAAAAGATCTAAAAGTTAGAACATTTTTGTTGCAACATTCTTGAACGACGAAAGCACATGAGAATAAGACAATTGCAATGACATGGTAATGTGTAATTAATACGTAGCAAATTTTTAATGAAAACATAAGAAAAGCAAATTCTCATTTAAAAAATAACGTCATTTTGAAAAGAAACTTGATCAATCTAATATATACAAATGAAATGGATCATAATTTTTGTGTCTAAATAACAGCTGACTCGTAATTTATTTTATCAAACATGATTCCATTTTAAAGTATTTTCAAATCGCAACTGCATTAAGCATCTTCTTAATATTTTTTTATTTCACTGTCCTATAGCGCGTGGACATTTTCCTTGATCTAAAACTTTCAATCAGTCTCTTAGGTTGCTAAACAATTGACCATAAAAATGAGTCTTTATCTGTCGCTAACTTGACCTTTACTTTTCTCCCTCTTTTTTGATATGCGTTACCGTTAATTAACACATCTTAATTTCTTTTACAAGATCGTTGCAAACAGAAAATTAAGTATTAGATAAGATCGTTGCAGACACAAAATAGTTTTTATTAATTAAAAAAAACTAACGAAAAGTTGGTTAAAAATGCGTTAGAACGTATTTCGCATCCAAATGTCCTTGCGCCAAGTGGCACTGCGTCCAAATGCCCTCACGCCGAAATGTCTGCGCCCAGATGTCTCGCGCCCAAATGTCTGCACCCAAATGTCGTGTATTGGTAGTTCAAGGTCTGGAATAATTTTGGCAGTGTCTAGAGCACTGGCCCGGTTTCCATAACCAAAAGGCTGCATCACCGGCAGCTTGGTATCTTTCTGTAATGACGTCGCTGTCGCCAGGGTTGGAAATATCAATTATCGATATTCTCTACTTTTTTGTCATCGAATGCAGAAATTCTCTACTTTTTTTTCATGATCGATTGGGGCTTTTCCCTACTTTTTTGAGTGGGAAATTAATATTCATTAATTGATACTTTTTTTCCGAAAAAGTTTTTTCAAAAATTTTTTTATGTTATTTAGTACCTTAACTGGTTTTCCTGGTGATTTCAGCTGCAGGTAAATATTTTACTTTACATGCGCACAAGAGCAGTTAGCTTGCGGAAAATTTCGTGTGCACTGTCCGTTTTCGTTTTTGTGGTTTGCCCGTTCTCTTATTTTTGGATTGTGATTATGAAATTCTGTGCATTTTCGCTGATCAACTCGATTAGGTTTTGTTGGTGCCAGTACCTGTTGCCTCTACAGTGTTTCTGCTTCATTTCAATCATCAAAAAATATTTGGAAGCAACACCAAGTATTTTTAATTTGTGTTTTTTTTATTTGCTGGTACACTAATTTTTTTAAATTCTTTTTTCAATTTATAGCTTCTTGTACCAAATTCAGATATTACCTGTACCATGTATGTATTCATTTAGAATACCGGTATGGTCTGCTTTCACTGTGTTTTTTCAAATTGCTTTTTTACCTGCTTTTTTCATTCTACAGTGTTTTTTCTTCATTTCAATCACCAAAAAGTTTTGCAAACAACATCCTATTTTCTGAGTAATGTGTGTTTTTTTCATTGTTTTGTTACCGGTATGCGTGTTTTTTTGTTTCATTAGCTTGATACTGGTAGGAATACTTATGTGTTTCGAACATTGTACAAAAAGGTATATAATCACCAGCATCTGATTTCTGAAGTAGGCCAAGTAGGTAGAGAGGATTTAGAAGAAACGTCATCTTTGATCTTGGGAAAGGATCTTCTGGTATTCATGTTTTGAAATAGCTTATCATAATATGCTATGCATTTGATACCGACATTCTCCACTTTGCCTAACCTGAAGCCCCCCCCCCCCCTTGAGCATTAAAATAAGTTGACGCTGTCACTGTTAACCGAGTCAGTGAAAAGTATCGATTTGCCGTTATCGATTGATTGATAATCTCTACTTTTTATTTTTGTTATGGAGTGTTGGAATTCTCTACTTTTTTTTTAAGTTATCGAATTATTCTCTACTTTTTCGTTATCGATTTCCAACCCTGGCCGTCACAGGGTGTCTGGTTTTCCCACGCTGCAGCAGACTGCTCTGTGCTTGTTTGCTTCTATAAAAGTTTGCCGGTGCTCTAGACTCTTCCAATAAAAGTTTCTATGGTAAAACACTTTCATTTGACGCCAAAAAACTTAAACACTTTCTACTAATTTGTTTTAAAATCATTATAGTTTTAACTTGTGCAATGTGCAAAAATTGGAAAATTGCAAAAATGTGCAAAAATTGGAAAATTTTGCTCAAAATTTCTCATATGTCTCCAATTTTGCACCTTAGAGGGAACACTGCTTTAGACACTGCCTAGTGCTTAATGGTGTTTCGTACAGTAGAATTTGCCTATATCAGCACCTCAGGGGGATGGCAAAAAAGTGCCGATCTACGCGAACTGTCGATGAAGACAAATCACTATAAATCATTTTGAAAGTGCCCGTTAATTCAATGTAGTGTTGCGTTATTTAGTCAGCTTTATCGCATAATGTCATATAACATGAAATCAGCGTAAAGTGCAGCACAAACGAAAACATGTGTTCATTGTACTGTACTAGGTACTGTATTATATACTTCCTAGCGAAAAAGGCATTTATCTTTAGTTGTTTGGTTTTTGTAATAGATTTATCTACTACGAATTGCTGGATTTTTGTTAAATGACGTAGCATTTCTTTGTCCTTTGTTACCATGGCCAAAAACAAATGCTTTGTTGTTACTTGCGTCGCAGCGGAATTAACTTTTAAAAGAGATTGCAGTCTGGAAGCATGAAGTAAATGCCTATATAAACGAACAAAACACTTCTGCGCAATGAAAAAGAGTGTCGGTATAGGCAAAATACCGATATAGATGATGCCAATAAAGACGAATTTAAATGACGTGAAACATAGGAATTCTACGGGGACCAAAGCAAGCAAGCAATGTCATTTATTTAGTGCATCGAATTTCACGACATAAATAACGCTACGTCATACAGTACACAAGGAGATAGAGGAAATGACCATATGGTCTTCTCAGTTCTCTACCACCTACATCAAAAAAATAACTGAGAAAAAAAAAAGAATAAATAAATAAACAAACAAACAAAAATAAATTAAAAAAAATACAAATAAAAAAAATGCATGAATAAAGAGTGAATAAACATTATGATCTGCACAACTGCACACTATTATGTTACACAAAAAAAATATAATTAATGCAAAACACACTACCGGTATTGGGGTATTTAAAGTTTAGCACTAATATAACACCACATTACTGCAATATCTAAGTATTATGATGTGTAAGCTGTGGCACATGTCAGCAATGGTCGAAGTTGTAGCAAAGCAACTATTGCACTATCAGTAATTGTTGATTAAATGCTGTTTTAACTTCTTTTTGAATACTGGTAAGGATATATCTGTCTCTTTTAAGTGAGCAGGGATTTCTTGCCAAACTTTTGGTCCAATAAATGTCAGTGATTGTTTGCCTGTTTCTGTTCTTTTACGTGGGAGAAAGTAATTGTTTCTTGAGGAAAGTCTGGTGTTGTGATGGTGTAGTTGCTTGATGGCTGGTACCTGTGGGTGTTAGTGTTTTTTTTTATGTGATTTTTGATTGTAATGAAACATAATTTTTGCTATTTCAAGCTTAAAAATATCGTTTAGTTTCAGGATATTTAATTGTTTGTGAAGAGGTGTTGTATGAGCTCAAAAAGGACTGCTCGTTATAATTCTAACTATTCGCTTTTGAAGCTTTTCTACTGGATCCAGAGCGTTGCATGTCCCCAGGTAGAGATGCAATACTGGAGGTGTGAATATATCAAGCTATAGTATACAGCTTTTAGTGTATCAATACCAACATAATTTCTCAATTTTAATAATGCCCAAGATCCACTGGAGAGCCTGTTACAAATGTATTGAATATGAATCTTTTAAGTTTGTTTTTCGTCAAAATTTACACCCAAATATTAAATTTGATCTACTTGTTGTAAAACATGGTTTCCTATTTCAATCGTAAATTTGTAAGGGTTCTTTTTGATATTAGGTCTAAATAACATAAATTTAGTTTTTTAATAATTAAGTGACTGTTTGTTTAGTTTCATCCACTGGTCTATCTTATCGATTTCACTGTTGATTTGTTTGTTTAGCCTTTTCGCATATATCAGACGATGTTAATACCGTTTTATCAGCAAACAATTTAGTATTGAATTTTGAGGCTTTAGGCATGTCGTTTACATAAATTATAAACAACAATGGACCTAGGGTCGAACCTTGTGGCACATCACAAGTGACATTTCACATTTTAGACATGGTATTGTTTACCACAGTATACTGAAACCTATTGGAGAGGTAGCTTTTGAAGAGCTGTAATGGCAAACCCCGTATCCCATATTTTTCAAGTTTTTGCAAAAGAATCTGATAATTAACTGTATCAAAAACTTCTTTTAGATCTAAAAATATGGCACATGCAGTTTTTTGTTCATTTAGATTCTCCACAATATTGTCATTTAGTTCTCTTGCTGCAAGTGAGGTAGAAGAGTTCTGTTTAAATCCAAATTGATTGGGTGTAAGCAGTTTGAATTTTTCAAGATATGTGTACAGGCGTTCGTGTAAACATTTTCCAAATAGTTTTGTGAGAGGACTGAGAAGAGATATGGGTCTATAGTTGCTACATGCATTCTTAGTTCCACTCTTGTGTATTGGAACTACCTGTCCTACTTTAAGAGCCCTGGGATAAGTACCACTTTGAATGCAGTTGTTATATAGCTTTGCAAGAATTGGCGATATAATTTGGGCACTCAATTTTAGATATTTTCTGGGTGTTCCTTCCGGTTCCATGCTTTTATCGGGATTTATTTGTCTAATGTGCATTAAAACTTCTGTTTCACACACCGGTTTTAGAAAGAAGGAAGTAGTTTTTTCAGATGTTAATGAAGTGTATGAAAACTGGAAGGATGTATCACTCATATTCGCATTTGTTTCCACTGAGAAGCTAATTTAGAGCCTATTTCTGTAAAATATTTGTTGAACATGTTTCCCATTTCATAATTGTTTATTTTTTGCCCTACTTCGTTGCATAGCTCTTCTATGTGATAACTTTTTTTTCTTTTCTGTATTTAACAATATCACCGATAGTCTTCCATAGTAACTTTGTATTATTTTTGGAGGTGTTTATTATGTTTTTGAAATAATTTCGCTTTGATAGTTCTTTCAAATGTGTAAGTTTATTATGATACGCTTTATATTGAGCTACATTTTCAGTTGCTCCGTTTAGGCTATGTTTGTATAGTGCAGTCTTGGTTTTACTAGAATTTAAGGTATACCTTTAGTAATCCAAGGTTAAGTCTTAAGTTTTTTTCTTTTTTTGAAGCTACGTAGCTTCATTGGAGCATGCTTGTTTAATGTATGAACGAATATATCAATAAACTTATTAAACTGCTCATTCACTGACTGAATATTTTCACAGGCAAAGTTATGAAATTGCACATTCAGATCATTCAAGAATATTTCGGGAATGAAGTTTTTTGTGTCTCTAATATATGTGTTTTGGAGTGATTGTTTACTTTTATATTTGTTGTTTTTCAATAAAACCAGAACTAGCATAATTATGGTCTGAAATGTCTTCTAGCAGTACGTGTCTAGTAGTTGGATGTAATGTGTCATTAGAGTAGATGTGGTCTATTAGTGTAGCACTGGTAGGGGTCACTCGGGTAGGATATTTAATTAAAGGAAGACATCCTAAACTAAACAGCATATCAGAGTATGACCTTATATTTGAGCCATTGTCACTCTGTAGAAGGTCAATATTGATGTCACCACATATAAAATAAGATGCTTTTTGCTCGTTCAGACTTTCAAGAGTGTGCTCAAGTGATTCATGAAAGTTGAAGATACGATAGCTAGCGTGTTGGTAGATAACACCTAATATTTTCTCACTCTTATCGATTTTAATTTTTGTCTATATCTCCTCACAGTCTTTCTCATTTAAATCAAAAGCGTGATCAATTGAGTAATCAATATTTTCTTTAATAGACATTCCCACACCACCTGCATTGCTCTTCGAATCTTTTTGTGTGAAATTATATCCCTCTAATAAGAAACTAAAATTAGCTTGTAATTTGGTTTCTGAGGTGGCAATTATATCAGTTGTTTTGCCAAGTTGCACTAGCAGCTCCTCAAGTTTGTCAAAATGTCTGTTTAGACTTCGTATATTAAAATGCAGCATAAAAAAATCTTTGGTGTTTTCATACTGTTTTGAAATTGCTCAGCAGATAGGTAAGGGGTTTTAGAATAAAGTAATTCATCATTCAATTGGAGTTTTTCAATTGATAACTGCGCATTTGATTTAAGCGTTTCTCTTTGTAGTTTTTCATAAGTTAAATTTTAAAAAGGAAATATGTTTTGACAGCATTTTAAACAAAAGTACGGCATTTCGCTGTTGCCAAGTTTTTCAAACTCACTTTGATACAAGGTAGTACATTTTACATGTATCCATAGCTGACATATGTCACAGCAGATGGATTTTTGATTTAATTTACAGAGCTTAGTACACATTGAACAAGGAAACTAAATAGGCATTTTTTACGACATTCATGAGATTATAATTATACAAAACAATGAACTTTTAGATAGATGTTCATTTATATAAATTTTCAATAACATTTATATAATTTTTCGATAACAATGATTGTAACAAGACAATTGACTTGGCAAAGCAATTAACTTTTTGATGGATGTGCATTTATATGATTTTTTAATAACAATAATTATAACAAGACAATTAACTTTAGATAGATGTACATTTATGCAATTTTTCAGTAGCATTTATATAATTTCTCAATAACAATGGTTGTAACAAGATAATTAACTTTTGGAAGCTTCCACTCCACCATAAATTTCCAGCCATCAAACTTCGAAAATTACGGTCTTGCAACTGTTAACCTTCCCCACTACAAAAATGGCATTGCAGGAAACAAAAAACGGCCACTCAACCACGACCCGGCAGCCAGAACCTTGGTGCCAAACCTCGTTTCCAAGCCCGGCAGGCAGAACCTCGGTGAAATAGATATTTCCTTAATTTGTAGATAGATGTATATTTACACAATTTTTCAATATCAATGATTATGACCAGACAATTAACTTTTAGACAGATGTGCATTTATATATACAATTTTCCAATAACAAAGTATAATAACATATTTACATTGACCTTATTATTAGGCACATCTATTATTTGACTATCAGATTTTGCTTAAGATTCACTCTTCAATCGATTAATATCGTCAAGATTTTTGATCTGGATTTTCTTTTTTTTTGACGTTACAGAATATCTTACCTTGATTTTTCCAATTATTTCTAAATCCGAATGTTTTTTGAGCGAATTTTTTTAATTTTATTTATTTGCGGATTTACCCTCCTATCACTAGAAAGCGATCAATGCGCTATACGAGCTCGCTTAGGAGTTGCCGGCCATCTGTCTACCACACCAAGATGGGGGAGTACCGCTAAGTGCCTTTCCCGACGGCACAACAAGTAAACTTGCTGGCTTGTTCTCCACACTGTCCCTTTAATGCTGAACGTCAAGCAGGGAAGCTGTGAATACCAATTTTAAAGTCATTGGTTTGACCTGACTCGGAATCAAACCAGAGTCTACAGCTCAAGAGACAGACGCTCCATACCACTCGGCCATCTGAGCTGTTGATCTATTTTCACTCGGCCATATTTTAAAATACTCAATCTTCTTTTTGTAAGTGATTCAGTGACAGATATACCAGTTCCATAAAATTTTGTTTTCCAAATAGCTCGTTTCTTATCGATCGTTGAAAAAATTTGATTATTATCAATTGTTCTTTCTTCTTGTTGGGTGGTTGCGAATAAGCAATATCAATGTCATCATTTGAGATTTCAACGGAAAGGTTTAATTTGTCCTTTAGTAAGATTGTCAGCTCATTGATGAATTCACAGTAGTCGGTTTTCGGATTGTATTAGACACCATGAAAGATTAAGCAGTTGGATCTGCTGTATTGTTCCATTTCATCGATCTTCTCATCATATACCTTAATTTTTCTTTCCAAGTTATTTAACTTTACTTCCAGTGAATTTAGTTGTTTTGCTAATTGTACTAAATCAGTTCCTTGGTTGTTAAAAGATTGTGTTTTCTGGTCATGTAGGTCTAAATTATGGGTTGATGCTTGCTCATAGTTGCTTTCGTAGTCTTCTTGTTTTTTTCTCGGGCTTTCCACCATTTTTTTGATGCCAGAGAGTTCTTGCAACAGATCACTTGAATTTTCATTACCAGTAGATGCTATCTCCAACAGACAAAATTTCTACCACTACACCAAAGATCAGAAACCTTAGCACTAATTATACACCCTAAATCTAGTCCTAGTTTTTTAGACCTATTCCATTACCTTATTCAAATAGAATAAATCTTGCCGATATAAACGAAGCCAATATAGGCGAATTCTACTGTGTAGCTTTGCATAGCTACAGTATTTATCCTCCTATCACTGTATTACTGGAAAGCGATCAATGTGCTAGCCTATACAGAGATGGGCATTTATCAAGATAATTTATCGGCGATAATTATCAGTGATCATTCATTAGTTATTACCAATTATCATTATCACTCAAAATAGTTTTGGTTTATCAAATATCGCTTTTGTAATATATTTTGTTAACGCCAATAAATTATCGCGATAAGCCATTCTTTATGCACGCAGTGTTCAAAGTTAGTGAGTTGGTGCTATGGAAAAAAGATGCGTCTATAAAGTCTTGTTGCAACTTAAAAAAACTCTCCTTGTTTTATTTAATGCCTCATCAGAGTCTGTGAACCGCTCTCTTTTGAAAAAATCTATAAAAAATTTTTGCATTTTGACTTACAACAAAAACTTTGTCAAATGTATTGAAAATTTACTGCATCATTTATCGTAAAAATTTATCGCCGATAATTTATCGTTTACCGATATTGCTTTTAAATGAGGAATTAAGATTTATTGATTATCGTTATTGCCCAGGGCTTCTTTGAAATTATCGATTGTCGGAATTGCTTTTGCGCAGAAAAGTTTATCGTGCCCCTTACTGAGCCTATATGAGCTCCCTTAGGATTTGCTGGCCAATTGGCCATCTGTCTACCACACCAAGATAGGGGAATCCTGCTGAGTGCTTTTCCCAGTGTCACAACAAGTCAACTTGCTGACTTGTTCTTCCCACTGTCCCTTAATGCTGAGCGTAAAGCAGGGAAGCTATGAATATTAATTGTAAGTCATTGGTTTGACCTGACGTGAAATCAAGCCCAAGTCTACAGCTCTGCCGTTTTCAGGAAGAACGTGAGCTATTTTGTAGTTTTGAGTAAATTAACATTATGTGTGTGATTGTTTTGCCAATGTTACGCAATAAGTGCGATTACTTAATTATTACGCTTGCCCAAGGTTTTCCTGACATTGTTTTGCCAATGTTATGCATTACTAGTGACTGCTAGTCTGCAATTATTACGCTTGCCCAAGCATGTTGTGTTTTTTCTGAAAAGTTGGGAATAATAAACACGACGTTGTGTTTTTCCATTTCATTTCAATGCTAATATCTCAAAAAGTACTTGCGATAGAAATTTGATCTTCACGCGTAATGAAAAATAGAGGCTAAACATCAAATTTATGCAATAAAAAAATCAAAAATTTGGCCATGTCGTGTTCTTCCTGAAAACGGCAGAGCTGTTGAGGCAGACACTCTTATCAGCTAACTACTCAGCCTTTTGAGCTGTAATTTGTATAGGCCTATTACAATTTACAATGTTGTTTTACCGTACAGCATATCTACACAGTACAGCTAAAAGCAATTTTGACCAGTGATTTTGCTTTTCAGTTTTAGCTGTGTAGAAGCAATTCTGATATTGCGTCTAGCTGTTCTGTAGATAAAACAGCAAAATAGCAGTTGGCAACAAGAGTGCTGGAATTACTGGTAGTTGGCAAGTCAGGTATCGGTAGTATGTCATCAGGAAATCGTAAAGCTGCAAGATTAGTTTCTGATTCATCAAAGCAATCTCTCATCAAAGCTCGAACTACCCATGTTGATGCTACATTACCGGTACTCTCTGGACATCCTTCACCAGTGTCAGTTTCAAAAGGTATGGCTACTTCGTACCGGTAAAGTAAATTGGATGATCAATGCATGAATAAAATAGGCACAGGGCATGATGAAAGCTGTGAGATACCAGTAGATAAACACCTATTGGTACCGATATAATATAGTAAGCTGTGGGTTAAGCAGTTTAAGGACCACTGTTCTAATTGGTACTGGTTAGGGTTTTCTTTTGTCCCGGATTTTCGACTTCCAGGGACACAAGAAATTTTCAAAAAATTTCATTGCATTCACAACACATCGCAAGTATCTGTAAGTAGCATGCTCAGCAATCATGAGAAAACACGCAACCCTGCTGCCTATCCCAAGTACACTACGACCTAGAGTGCACAATAAAGGGTTACCGGTTAACATTGCACGATAAAGGGTAACCGGTTAAAAAATTTCCCGGGAAATTTTTGGGATCTCGAAAATACTCGGGATTTGGGAAGTTTCTGGGAAAATTTCCCGGTAATTTTTTTTTAGCTTAATTGTTTTGCCTTTTTTTTCTGGTTTTCAGCATTTCAGATCTCGTTTTTAGCATTTTGTTGTGTTGATTTGACAAACTTCGTTTCAATTTTTTTGACAAATTGAGGAAGAAATTTTGATCTCACAAGCATTTTGTCTTAAAAATTTTGCGAATTTTGAAAAATAATTCCTTAATTTGCAGTTACTCATTTTTTTTTGTCGGAATGATAGATATCAGTACCTCTGAAATCCTTGCTAATGTAAAAAAAATTTCCGGGATCCTGACATAAATTTCCTGGGAAACAAGAATTTCAAAAACCCCAAATTTCCCGTCTCGATTTCCCGGGAAGAAACACTAGTACTGGTATATACAGTACACCAACCCAAATTGAGAAAAATTTTTGTTTCTTTCTGTATTGTGACTTTTCTGCTTGAATTTTTTGCGCTGAATTCAAAGATGTGCTTAAAAAATTTTTTTGGTGAAAAACTTGGGAGTTATTCGCATTTGCCTAGCAACAACTTCTGATAAAAATAACGAAAATCATTTTTATCAGATCTTTCTTATGAAGCTGGCATTTCTATATTCAAATTTTGTGAAAGCACTTTTTCAGCTGAACAATTAAAAATTTTTTTTCAAATCCATTGATCGGTTTCAAAGTTATTATATATATAGCTATTTAAAATAAATATTTTGTGTCATGCATGAATGAATTTTTGTGATAACTTAACACGCAGCCTTGGGAAAGTTTTGGAGGTAAGGAATATAATTAAGTCAATAACATATCAGAGAAACGGAAAAACATGTTAAAAAAACGAAGTGAAAAACGTCATGCGTGAATGACTTTGCTTATTTGTGGCAATTAGGTTTTGTCATGAACTCCAACGCTTCCTGTATTGCAAAGGGTATATAAACAACATGATTAGTGCTGACAGTTACTGCACAACACAGGACATGAGGAGAATCAGCTATAGAAATCTCCACTAACGTCATGTAAATTAAAGCACAAATAAATCATTCTGTTCTCCTTAAATTTTACAAATCCCACCCATTATGTTACCAAGATGAGGACAGCCACTCATCATTATTGAGATTTGTGCAGTGCAACCTAATGCACAAGCCAATGAATGATCACGGGATAAGTTGTTTCTTATAAACTACAAAAGTAGCCCTGACCTGGCACAACAACAACTAATGTACCGGTAGCATGATGGCAAGTATCTTCAAGTATACAAATGCAAGAAGGACACCAATCAGGCATTATATTTATTTACCGGTAGTTAAATAATGTCAACTAGGTTTTGTCATGAACTCCAACGCTTCCTGTAGTTAAATAATAAACAAAATGGGGGTTTCAAAGACTCATGGTGTCATTGAAGTTGCTTTTTTCATCATTTAAATCTATACCAGATATTGGTTTTCTATTCCAGTTGCTTCACGATTTTCGAAGATATTTGATGCTCCTTACCTTGCTCTAATGCTTTGGAAAGACTTGGATGAATGAGTGATTCGTGACTCACTTTATCTGCTGCTTACTTGCAAAAACTAGGCATGCACACTGCACACTTGGTATCTTTCACCAAGGCACATACCATTGGCCTTATTCTCAAAGAGAGTCGACAGCAAAACAAAACTTGCCAAATTGTGAGTGCAATGCAGGAAAATTTTCTTACCATCGGCAATGCAGGTAAACCTGTCTACAATGCAGGTAAACCAGAATGACCTAGAGTTTACAACTTTAGACAGAGCACTGGAAAGCTTTGTATCTTCTGAGTCATGGCTATTTTTTGACTTGCTAGGTGTTCAGCGGACATTTTTTGAATGTGTCACCTGAAGTACAGTATAAGAACTTTATAGTTCTTTTCAGCAGTTGCAAAAGCATGGTTTCCAACCTAGAAGTTGTCAATGAACCTGCTGAGCTTTGCGTTGTGTTGTATTGTTGTATTCCCACTAAGTGTTGTATTCCCACGTAGTATTGTATTCCCACTAAGTGCCCTTCCGAATGGCAAAACAAGTAAACTTGCCTGCTTGTTCTCCTCATGGTCTTTTTAATGCTGAACGTCAAGCATGGAAGTTGTAAATATCAATTTTAAAGTCATTGGTTTGACCCAACTCGGAATCAAACCCGAATCAGCAGTGCCATAGGAGGATGCTTTTATCACTCTGGCGCCTGAGCTGTAAAAATTCGTCAGTGATTTTGCAGATGTGATCACAAAAGATGAAACTAGGCAGCAAAATATTTTACAGCAAGTGGAAGCAGTTCGCTGTGCCTATTGAACATCTTCAAGTAACTTCTTCAGGCTCACGAAAGACATTTTACTACATCAATACAGTAGGCACCACTTATTATGACCAATTTGGTACAATCTGGATTTTCTCCATTTAAAATTCTCCGTTTAATATGACCAAATTTAGGATAATATGACCAACATTCTCTCTATCTCTTTTATGACAGTGCAGTATTTTTTCCCGACACACACTTATTGCAACGGAACATTACCGAGTTTTTTGCACCTGTAACTAACTAACATACTGGCGTAACATTTTGAATTTGTTTTGCGGTGCTTTGAAATGTTATTTGTTGTTGTGCCAGGTCAGGGCTACTTTTGTAGTTTTGCAAGAAGCAACTTATCCTGTGATCATTCATTGGCTTGTGCATCAGGTTGCACTGCACAAATCTCAGTGTGAGTGGCTGTCCTCATCTTGGTAACATAATGGGTGTGACTTGTTACATTTAAAGAGATCAGAACGATTTATTATATAGTGCTTTAGATTACCTGATGTTTGTGGAGATTTCAATTGCTGATTCTCCTCGTGTTCCACATTGTGCAGTAAATGTCAGCACTAATTATGTTGTTTACCCTTTGCAATACAGGAAGCGTTGGAGTTCATGACAAAACCTAGTTGCCACAAACAAACAAAGTCATTTACGCATGACGTTTTTCACTTCGTTTTTTTAACATGTTTTTCTGTTTCTCTGACATGCTTTTGACTCATTTCAATTCCTTACCTCCAAAAACCCCACAATAGCAATTTTCACTGCTTCAATTCAAGTCAATTTATTCCACCAAGTGGCTACACATAAACAAATTAATGTAGCTGTAGGTGTACAAGTGGAACCACTTGGTGAGGAGACAGCGAAAAGACCATATTGTCTGCTGCCACCTCACCAGCACGGCTTCAGTCTTACATATGTGCACAACACCGTAAAACAAGAAAACAAAACCGCAAAAAAAACTAAAAACAACAATTTGTTGCTTAAATAAGCTAAGCAAATAAAAAAAATCATTTGTTTAATCTATTATCAGAATATGCAGTATGTGGATATTTCAGCTCATTAATGTTCACTCAGTGTAATTTAATAATGTCATCAATTGATTGATTTGTATTGTTCCAGCAAATAATTAACATACAGTTTTTTAAACTTAGCTGTTGATAAAGATTTGATGCTCTGTGGCACTTCACGCCATATCTGTGCTCCAGCAAATGCAGACAAGGATTTTCCTGAATTGGTGCGAATATTAGGAATGAGAAAATTATATTGGGATGATGCTCTCGTGTCGTGATTATGCAATTTTTCTAGTTTTATCGAGTTGTTTATTGTCCATGTGTTGTTTTAATTGTTTATATGATGCATCATTTTTGCAATTTGAAGTTTATACACATCATCGATTTTTAGATTTTTTAGTTGAAAGAATAGTGGTGCAGACGGTGTTTGATATGGAGTTTTGGTTACTAGTCTTAACACACGGTTTTGAATGATACTGAGGGGTTTGAGAACGCTTTTAGTAGCTCTTCTTCAGCTAGATATGCAATATTGTAAGTGAGGATATATTAAACTATAATACAGTATTCTTGATGTATGAAGGTCAACATAATTTCTTAGTTTAGAGATTGCCCAGCAGCCCTTTGCTAATTTGGAGCAGAGGTAATTCACATGATTTTTCCATGACATCTTTTTATCAATTACAACACCTTGATATTTCACGTTAGTCTTATGGTTAATTATATTTTGCCAATTCGTATGGATAAAGGAAAGGAAATTTTCTTTTTTCTGGTAAAAATTATAAAGTTTGTTTTCTTATAGTTAATGGTAAGTTGATTTATCTTCATCCAATCATCTATTTTAGTGAGCTGATCATTCATAATGTGCTGTATATTTTTCTCATCTTTGTCACTTAAAGTTAATATAGTGTCATCGGCAAACAAGCGCACTTTTAAATTACTTACTTTAGGTAGGTCATTTATATAAAATAAGAAAAGAAGGGGACCTAATGTAGACCCTTGTGGAACACCATGTGTGACACCATGTGAACTAGATTTAACTTTATTTATAACAGTGCATTGATTTCAATTTGACAAGTAGCTCTGCATTAATGTAAATGGTATTCCACGAATACTAATAGTAAAGTAATGATATAACTGCTTATAGATACACTTTTCAAATATCTTTGAAAATCGTGAAATCAGAGAAATAGGCCTAAAATTGCTGCAGGTAAACTTGTCGCTCGATTTATATACAGGTATAACTTTGGCAGTTTTGAATGCATCTGGATAAGTTCCTGTTTCTATGCAACGATTAAATAAGTTTGTCAAAGGACTGGCTATTACTGAAGCAGCTAGCTTAATATACTTTATGGGGGACTATCTGATTTTGTGCTTTTTGCAGGATTCAAACTTTTTAACTGATGAAACACTTCATCCAATGAAATTGGTTTCAAAAAAAAGGATTTAGCACTTGAGGGTATTATTGACGTTGCTGTAAAAGTAGTAGATGTTACTGATAATTTATTTGCCATTTTTCTACCTAATTGAGAAAAATATTCGTTAAATGTATCAGCAATTAATAAGGGGTTTTAGATTAGTTTCCCTTCCTCAATTTTTAGAGAAGTAATGCTTTGCGATTTAGTGTTTTTGTAAGTAACTGTATCATTTATGGTTTTCCATATAAGGCCGCTGTTGTGCTGGGCTTCATTTATTTGGTTACTGTAATAATGTTTTTTGGCTTGTTCCTTTACATGTGTTAAATTATTTCTGTACAATCGATATTCATTTAGTAATTCAGGACTGTTGTTGCTTAATGTCGTTTTGTATAAGTTGTTTCTTGTTTCTATAGACTTAATAATTCCCTTGGATAACCATGTTTTTTTTGTTTAATTTCTGTTTTTTACGTGTCCGGTAATTTACGAAAGGTAGCATGCTGATTTAGTGTTTTTTCAAAAGTATTGGTAAATGTATCACATAAATGGTTTACATTTGCTATACTTGATTTACTTTCATCTGATTCCAAGTTAAGATAAAGATCATTCAAAAATTCCTCTGCAACAAAGTTCTTGGTATTTCGTACATACGAGGACATTTCTTTTTGATTGGTTTAGGACAGGGATGTCCAACCTTTTAATTTAATGGGCCGCATTGCAAACTAAAATATTTAACCGGGCCGCAAAACCACCAGAATATCTAATACAATGGAAAAAGTTACATTGATCGCAGTTTGCAGCATTTTTAGCTTGAAGAATGCCTCGCTCGTTTTACGGGAAAGAAAAGATTGCTATTGTAATCACAGGCGCACCTAGGTTTTTGATAAAGGGGTGGAGGCACAGCTGGGAGCCTAGGGGCGTAGCCCACTACCTCTTAAAGAGTTCTTACGATTTTTACAATAAAAACACTCACTTTAGCACACTTTTTTATCGAAAGTGGACATACCGGTACCTGCAAGTGAGTGCAGTTACTACAGACGATACCGAATACAAAAATAAATCAGTAGCCGATGCTTGATGTCTGGAGAGCAGAAGTTTGGCCAAAATAAATGAAAAAAGGCTGCAACCATTATGGATTTGAGTTATTGTAAACTAAAAGTTCGATTTAGCTTATTGCAAATTTCTTGAACACCAGAGTCAAGGGGAGGGGGCATGGCGCGGTGGCCTCTCTGCATGAGTTGATTGTAATCCAAAAATTGACGCTTGATGCTGAAACAGCTCAAATTTTAGGGCCAGCGTCGACTTTCTGAAAATTAACAGCGCATCAGCTAGCGTCAATGCAAAATTGAATTCGCCAATTGACACCGTCAAGTTAGAGTTGTCAACGCATACCGCTGCTGATTAGGGTGTTGCAAACGCCCCTCAAAAATGAAAAACTGAGCTGATCACTAATTACTTTTGATATATGGTGACCAGTACAAAAAAAACTCCAGATTGGAAGTTTTAAAAAAGTTGAACATTGTTTAGGTGATCCGCTTTTCATTTTTAATAACAGGCTTATCGATACAGGGAATTTTATCTCCTTAAGCACTTGTGCTAGAAAGTTGGTTGATGGCTCAAATGACTCAGAAACATCAAGTTTCTATGTAACTTACAGAGGAACTATATGGCTATTGTGCTTACTTTTCGAGTTTTCGTGTCGTCATGAGTTGGAACAGATCCCAGCAGAAACAAACGAGCATCTCTATGGCGTTTAGTCAATGCATTCTTGCTGATAATTTGTTTACCTAGTAGTACTATGATGATTTTTTAACTTTTAACTCATCAGTATTACACACACCAGCTTAAAAAAAATATGCAAATCAAACTCAAAATTAAAAAAACTAAGATACTTCTAGTCCACCCATGAGCTTAGAATACCGGTACTATATTGTCATGTAACCAAAGTAGTGTTGGTACCTGATATCGCTTTGTATCATTATGAGGTAGCTTAAATAGATGGAGTAATAACATTGCATCCCCCCTAAACCTGACTTTGAAACATAATTAACGCAATAACTTGAAAACTAAGCACAATAGCCATGTAGTTCCTCTGTAAGTTGCATAGAAACTTGATGTTTCTGAGACATTTGAACCATCAACCAACTTTCTAGCACAAGTGGTTAAGGAGACAAGAAAATTCCCTGTATCGACAAGCTTGTCGTCATAAAAATGAAAACCGAAACACCTAAACAATGTTCAATTTTTTTAAAACTTCATGTCTGGAGTTTTTTCTGTACTGGTCACCATATATCAAAAGTAATTTTGTTTTTGGCCACATGAGGGCGTTTGCAACACCCTGCTGATAGCTACTTCAAAAATGTTAATTCAGTTTCAGCAAGGCTTCACTCAAAAGCAAGACGACCGCAATAGCCATGTCTACAAAGTTAAATCAATTTTTACGAGCAAACTGTGCGTTTTATGACAAATCAAAAAATTTTCAAGATGATAGCATGTCTTACAATTAATATTGCCACAAATTTGTTATCTATAAAAGATACTATCCAACACACCAAATAGTTATGACAGCTATGAAAAAATTTTTGAAAGTAGTTCAGGCTCAAACAGTGTTTTAAATCGAAAAAAGTGCAGGGTTTCAAGTTGTAGCAAATTTCATCACCGTCACGGAAAGCAATTCCAAATTTGAGTTTGCTTGTGACAAAGTTATTAACCAAATATATTTTCAAAAATGAATGAGTCGCAACGACTACACATTGTTCATGTTATTTATTTTATTAAATATAAAGCATTTTGATCAAACTGCATGAAAACTCTTGTTCCACTATTTGATAAATTTACTGAAAAATTTTTTTCAATGAATCGATTGTGGGCCGCATCCAAACATTAAGTGGGCTGCAATGCGGCCCGCGGGCCACAGGTTGGACATCCCTGGTTTAGGACCTTTTATTGCTGATATTATGGGAAAGTGATCTGATAAGTCACTCAAAAGTATGCGAGAGCCAGCTTCGTTTGATGCATTGTTTGAATAGAAGTGATCTATTAAAGAAGATGAATGAGATGATACACGAGTAGCATGTTGAATCATTTGTTTGCAGCCTAGACTGAGTAAGGTTGCTTGATAATTCTTTATGCTTTCCTTGTCACAATTTAGCAAATCAATATTTATGTCACCACTTATGTAATAATGACTTTTGCTTTCAGTTAGCTTTGCTAGAGTCAGTTCAAAACTATTTAGAAATTCACAGAAGTTGCAATTTGGATGTCTGTAAATAACACCAACAAAACACTTTCTTTTCTGTGGCAACATAATCTCTATCCATAAAACTTCACAGTCACTTACATTCAAGTTTAGTGAAGTTATTCAAGTTTAGTGCTTTCCTAAAGCTATGTGTAAAAGCTATCACTAGGGCTCTCTAAAGTTAATAAAGTCAAAATTTGGTCAGGACCTTATTACATATAGTCAAACCATGTAATGCGCGGAGTGTCATTTTTTTGTTGGTATAGCGCGGGTGGCTTTAATAAACAAACAAAAACGAAAAAAAAATTTTTTTGGTAAATCTTCATGCTTACCTTGGCCATAACTGGAATCAATACTGGTTGAAATCAAGTTTGTTTCAACCTAAAATCACGCATTCTACCACCACTACCTAATTTTAAGCATTTTCAATTTTCCTACTTTTTTTTATAACTTTGCTTGTACAACCTATCGTTTCACAGTTTTTCACAATTGTTCATGGCCAACTTGTTCAGGGATACTTCTTTGGACTTTTGACAAAAAAATCAGCCAACCAGAACATTCCTTTCTCTTTCCAGATGGAGTTGCTCATTACCTTAAATTTTTTAATTCGTAGATTTTTTGTGCGCGAAAATGCTCATGCCTTTTCGCAGAAGAAATGCAATCATTGCTTTCGCTATCGCATTGTATGTCTGAAGTCACTTATGTTATTGCTTAGACATATCACAATACATTTATAAAGCATAGTTAATACTTGTGCCTGAACCATTTTTCTGTACCATTTTTATTCTATTTGTACATAGAAATTTGTACTCGATAACCATTTTTCTGTACTTGTACTCGATAACTATTTTTCTGTACACAGAAAGCCATTTTTAGCAGTCTGCTTCGTTCTTTTTTTTAAATTAAACTACTGTTTGATTAAAACGCGCATTCACTGTTTGTTTACACGGAGTCTACCCATCCAACAGCTGACGGTCTATCCAATCGGCTATCTACCAGAGATGTCCACGGATTTGGATTAGGTTTTAATTGGACCGGATTTTAGCAATTTCACCGGATTTGAACCGGATTAGAATTTCAAAGTTTTTCGCCTTTTGAATATTTACCGGATTTGGATTTAAGTCGGTTGCAAGAAAGCGCATAAAACTAGCTAAAATGTTAAAGAAATAACTGAGTTCAACGAAAGTATTTCCATTATTAATTTTTCGATTTTGGATTATTTAGGATTTGAACTCTGTGCTCACAAAATTTAGAATTTGGTTTTGAATTTAAGCTCACGGATTTGGGTCGGATTAGGATTTTGAAAAGTAAAATCCGGACATTTCTGCTTTCTACCTTCTCAATCTTAAGTACACTCGTCCCGTTTTTCATCAGCGAAAATAAGTTTATTTGCAATTTTAAAACAGTCAAAAACTTTTAAGTGTAGGCTATTTATTCAAAAACTTCATTCCAAGTGACTAAGGGGCATCGCCAGTTTGTTGAAGCAGAGGAAGATCCGAAATTGGAGGAGGCAAGCAGTATTCGAAAAAAATTAGAAGATCGTAATGCATCACTGTGCTGCACTTTAATATTTATCGAGAGGCTAAGAAATCAATCAGGGAGGCGACCCCTACTGGTGATGGTCTTGGGGTGACTTCGCTAGAGCTCAATACACCCTCCATTCTACTAAAAGTGATTTAGGAATCATTGCAACATATCAGGCAAGTTCAGACTCTCGCTTTTAACTAAAACACGCAATTGAAACAATTTTACGCGCTTTTGCTTAAAGTTGAACGCATTAGGTACCCCATGCAAAATCTGTCACAGCTTCGAAAGGAAAGCTCAGAAAAAAATTTTTTCTTTGGAAACGCGTCTATAGATGCTTAAACGTTTAAGACAAAAACTGGAGCTGTAGCAGTTTCCTGAAAGACGCTAGGTATGCATTAGCGTCTTTTTTGCAGAAAATGCGCGCGCATTACATGGTTTGACTATACATGATCAAACATGTACTAACGTTCGTTTCAGGCGTTTAGGAGTCTGTTTTGGAAGATTTCTAAGTCAAAATAAAGTTAAAATTTTCTATGAAGTCAAAACTTGTCAAAATTCTCTTCATCAAAAATTTCCTAACCCTTACAAAAATGAAAAAAACTTAAATTTTTTTGTATTTTTTTTAATTTTTGAGCTACTTTTAAAATTTTATGTGCAGTTTTATTTGATTTACCGGAAATAGTAAGTTGCAATAGTAAAAATAGTGAGCTGCAATTGAGAAGGAAAGAGCACTTATTATGCATAAAATGTAGGCCTATGTAAATTGCGGATTATAAACCATTTTTAATCAAAAAATGCAACAAGACATAAATAATAAGGCAAAAGCGGTTAGGTCAAGATAAAGTCAAAATTTTGCTAAATTAAAGTCAAAAACACATTGTTTTAGGTAAAAAAAATAGCCCTAGTTTTCACAAAAAATCATGTGTGACACAAAATATTTGTTTCAAATAGCAATAACTCTGAAACCGATCAATGCAATTAAAAAAAAAATTTTAATTGCTTTTGCAAAAATTAAAAAAAATTTTTTAATTGCTTTTTTAATGCCTTTGCAAAATTTATTTATAAAAATGCCAGCTTCATAAGAAAGATCTGATAAAAATGATTTTCGTTATTTTTATCAAAAGTTGTTGCTAGGCAAATGCGAATAACTCCCAAGTTTTTCACCAAAAAAAATTGAAGTTGAACGCATGAGCAGAGATAATAGACTAGATCAGAGAGACTCCGAGATACCCCGATGCAAACTTATTAAGATATAAGTTTATAAGGTACAAGATGAAAGCTTTAATGGCCTACTTTCTTTTACATCCTGTTGGTAGAGCTAAATAATAACTAAAAGCATTGCAATTGTGTAAATATAAAATCAAATCACACCTTTACACAGAAGCGTGTAACGAGTGGCGGAACCCATCTTCGCGACTGTGACTTTAGCAACAATCGCACAATACAGCTTGAACTCCCAAGAACCCTTGAAATGATAGCAAACTGCTGTTGGCGACGCTGTTTCTGATTTGACTGGCCTCGGAATCGGACCCCAGACCTTGCGCACCAGTAATGATGTGTTTTACAAGTATGCCAGGGGTTGGCAACCTACTGCACTTAAAAGACCATCTTAACCAATATCTCAAAATATAAAACACACTGTGAGCAGCAAAAATACTACGGCAATCAAAAAATTTAAAAAGATCCTTTTTTTTCCTTCTCCCAAAAAAGGTCTTCGTTTATCCCCACAAAAAGCCACAACCTGAGGATCAAAGAATCGCAGGTTGGTTACCAATTGCACTATGCCATTCGCTCGGTCGAAATGTACAATTTACGAACAAACATTTGAAACAAAAGCTGTGAAAAACAACATCCATTCGTTCCATTGTCAGTGACGTGGCCTAGCTTTACCATGCGCAGGTGACAGATCCTACGTGACGGGTTTGATTCTCGGCTGGAGCTGATTACATTTGACGTATATAACGAGTGGTTGCTGACTCAAAGAGCGCAAGCTCACTTCGCAGTCTCCCTCAACCACTGTTGAATTTTCAGTTCAATATAATTTGAAAATAACCTTTGTTATTTATAATTTTTTTCATGTGATTCATGTGTCGGTAAAAATAAAACTACGATTAAGCACAATTTATTTTCGTGTTGCATTTTATGCTTTTATAGCAGTTGGGTGAAAAATTAACGCAACTTAAAAGTTGGGTCTGCAATAAACTTGATTCACAAAATTGGGTCCGTGGCACAAGAAAGTTTGGCAAACCCTGTTCTAAAAGATTGCTGCATGTTTGTTTGAGTGTGCAATCACGCAAAACGTTTAAAAGAATTTTTGTTACATTGCGCTAATTAGCAATCAGTTAGCAAACGATGTAAATAATGGTGTTATTGTTGACCAATATTTATGGACAATAGTTAGTAGGGTGGAGTGAAAACAGCGAAGAAAAAATTTTTTTCTTGGCTTCACAAACAATAGTGATAAAAAGTTGTTACGCTGCAATACTTTCAAAATGATGTAAAATTTAATAAAATATTTTAATGATTTCAGGTGCCCCCGGTGCTCTAAATATTGCTTTTTTTCGATTTTTTTTCAATTTTTGCCACAATTTGAATTTTAATGTAATGCAACGTTTTAAAGCAATGCATACAAGCAATAGCAGAGAAAAGTTACTTTAAGTACATTATTTCAACATATTAAAAAAATTTTGCAAAATCTCCAAACTTTTGAGGTGCCCCGAAATCTCCAAAAATTGCCATTTTTTTTTAATTTTTGCGTTTTGCTGGGTTTCACTACGATATAAAGGTATCATATTTTTTCCAAAAACATAGCGATAACAAGTTACTTTTTCATGGTATAAACTCCAATCTATACAACGCTTAACATGAAATTTTAGTTTTTAACTTCTCCAGCGAAAAAGATGTAAAATACAATGCCAATATATAATGCCAATTAACACTCATTAGAAATAATGCCAAAAAATAAAAAGCTCGGCAGATACAGTATGTGATGCAAATGACACACACTTAGCAAATGTTCTGAAGTTTTCGGTTTGTGGTTAAAGAACGTAATCACGTTTGGTGTTGAAGAATGGCACGGTACCACGCGATGCCATTTGCACTTTAATGTATCCATCCCGACGTTCTGCACCACATACTGCAGTTGAAGCTTCAGTAACCATTTTTACACAGCGTTCAACGGCTTGGGTGTGACAAGGAAGACGAGGAAAAGTGATTGATGGGGTTTCCTTTTCATTAATATACTTCATCAGGTCATTTTCAGAAATTTCAGAAGTAACCGGTGGCTCACTAATTGCTTCATTGGATTGCCAGTCGATAAGGTCAATATAATCATCGGCTGATAAATTTAGAGTTGGCACTTTGAATGTCCGTATTGATGTACGTTTGTATCTTCTAGCTTTTAAAATTCGGCGAAGACCAAGCTCTCGTATACGTGGTCTTTCATCCGTAATCATAGACAACAGCAAATTTTCTACATGGCCAAAATATCCGTTGCGTTGAATGACTGAATTAAGCACACTGCAAAGATTTTCCGGCAGATATCGTGATTTTTGGATGGTTTGGAAAAGATGACGAGCTCCGTTTTCGCAAGAAGGCTTGCATTTGATGTTAAACCACATTGGCGCATACACTCGAATCACAAATTTTGTTAACGTTGTTAACTCATGTGAAGGTTTTTCACTTCCAATGTACAATCGCAATATTCGGTTACCCGTAGTCAACCATCTAGAGTGATTTAAAGCACCTGGATTGCGCAAAGAGAGGTCTTGGGGACACAGACCATTGATAACTGCACTGCAGATTTCATGCAAATACTTTTGATCTGTGCTTAAGTCTTGAACATCAACCATTGGAAGCTCACCATCAATTTTTTCGTAATGACAAACTGGTAGTGTATGACAAGTAGCCAGTGATTTTCCGATTGGACCAGAAAATGCTTGAGGTCCCAATGTAGCTCCATCAACATGAAGGAAAAGATGACGCAAAAGAAGTTCATTTGTATGCAGCTGACATACAAGCCACTGCAGAGGTCTTTCCAAAGTTGTTTCCAGTATACGAATCACTCCTTTCTTCACTCCAGTGTTAACTGCAGTTCCATCACATCCTATTGCTTGAATTTTCTCAAGATCTATTGATTTTGATTTTAGAGCGTCAAGAATTTCTTTTGCTATGCTTTTACTTGTGCCGTTGTTTGGAGAAACGTGCGTAAAATAAGAAGAGCCTGGTTCAAATACAATTGAAATATGTTCTTCCGAGATAATTTTTCGGTGCTGCTTGCCATCTGCCATCTTTTCTTGAACCATGGTTCGATCTTTTCTACCATCAAAGTATAACCCAGGAAATGTAGTAGGCCTACTATTGCCATTAGTTAAACGTTTACGCTTTTTTTGACGTTCTCTTCTTACTTTGCTTCGATCAATAACTTGACTCTTATTGCCTTGACTGACAATTCCCATGTCTTGCAACACAGCAGTCGCAAGAGAAGATGCAGCTCGATCGGACAGGCCATGTCTGTCACATGCCGTAGCTACTGTCGGTAACGATAATCGCATTTGTTTGTTTGCCTTGGGAGTTTTGGTCTCTTTTTTCCATTCATCGACACCGTGACTTATATCCACATCTGAATCTGAGCTGCTCTCGATCTCAAATCCACTATGGAGAGATTCTACAGATCTTGAAGTAGAAGAAAACTGGCGCTTCTGAGATTTATTCCTTTTTTGTCGTTTTTGCAAAACCGCGGTTTCCGCTTGATCCACTTTTCCTATGATCATTTTTCGGCTACTTCTTTGGTCATTTAAAAATTCTATTTCTTTTGGTGGGACTTTCCTCCTTTTAGGGCAGTGACAAGCATTTCCTTTGCACTTGCAGGTGCAAATATCAAACAATTTATTGGCTTCTTGCTTGAATACCGCTAACTTGATTTTGTAATTTGTATTGTCCTTGCGTGTTCGATAGGATTTCAAAATATTTCTGTATTTTTGGTGGTAATTTTTTAGCATTGTCCGAACTCGATCCCGGGACACAGTGGGTAGAGATGCATCTCGCCATAATAACTCAATATGTGACGTAACTTTCGAAGAGATTTCAAAATGTGAAGGGTCTTTACCATTTAGTTCTTCTTTCATTTGGAGTTTAACCAAATTGTAAAATTTCATAGTATTTTCGTAAGTTGGCAACATATTGACAGGTAACTCACACGGAGAACCAAAAATGACGCATGATACAGTGCTTCTTGTAGCTGCCATATTTTTTATCTTTACCACAAACTTTAACACATTATTGACGAAATGCTCTGTTTCTGTTAAGATAATTTCAAAGATATTCTTAATCCTTTCGATTTAAAAAACAATGAGAATATTCTTAATCCTTCCGACAAAACCTACGCTGATTTTCTGCTGGCTTCAAAGAATCAAAACTAACAACTATCGCATATACTTACACTACAATTATTGTACTCATTGACTAATGAAAAGGTACTCCCACACTAACCGCAAACGTTACAGAGCTGAAAGTTTTAGAAGTCAAATTTAATTCAATTTAGATCAACACTTTCAGCTCTGCACCGGTTGCAGTTATGACGTCACAGAAGAGTGAAAGATAGGAGCATTCGATCGAGTGGTCAGTGACATGTAGTAAATAAGCCTTCTTGTGAATTTTCAAATCGGCCGGGGCACCTTAAAACCTTTTACAATCCCAACTAAATTTTGCATGGCGTGTGTTTTAGTCAACCCACAACTTTTGCGCGCTGTTGTGAGAAAATTTAAAAGAAAAAATTTTTTCGCTCCACCCTAATAGTTAGCCGATGCACTATAACAGCTTATGTCAATATCGGTCGATAAATATCAGCTGACCGATATATCGCTCTGGCTCTAACAAATCCTAACCTAATCGTGACTGAACATAACCCCTCCCTAACCAGACCTAAGCCTAACTGAACAAAACCCTAACCGAACCTAACTATAACCGAGCCTTACTCTACTAAGTGAACCTAACCCCAACCGAACTCTAACCCTAGCCAAACCTATAACTCTTACTTCAGAAATGGGGCTGAAATGGGGCTTCAATTTTTGATCTCTATCCCTGACTCACTCATCAGAATTGATTGGAAAATTTGCCCTGGATGTAACAAGAAAAATTCGGTTATGTTAGTTAACTCGTCAGTGTATACAGTGTGACAAAAGGTCCATGTGACACAAGACCCGCATGACAAAAGTTACGATAATCGCGATATAGTACCCTGAACGATTTTTTTTGAATGCCAGAACTTAGTACTTCTAGCTATGTTGTTGTTAGTTCTTTTAGTTATATACCTTTCAAATGTCATTTGTTTCACAAAAAAGTTCACTCCGATCGACGACGGTGTGATTAACACGACTATGCATTGTAGAAAATTACTGTTGTTCTTTGACAGCAGTACCTAGATTAAAAACAATGGTACGACTTTTGACGTAACCTTGGAATCATATGATGGGGCTGAGGTTTGCAAATTGGTCAGCCTTTATCTACTGAGTCAGCTAACTGTTCTCGCAGGCAACGAGTTTATTGGGCTCTATAGAGACGACTGCCTTGTCATTTCCCCTTATACATCAGACCCTATGGCAGACCAGCTCTGTAAAAAGAACATAGCAATCTTCAAGAACAACAACGGAATGCAACCTAGTTCAAACCGACTTCCCGGATCTAAATCTTACTTTAAAATCTGGTAAATATTGGTCATACTGAGAACAGAATGGGCGAACCACTTTATATTGATGCCCATTCCAACCACACCACAGCATCAAGAAACAGCTCGATCCCCACTATGATTGCTAATCGTATAAGCACCAATTCATGCAACCACAATGAGTTCCGCAAAGCTGCTCCAGCATACAAAGCAGCCCTTCAAGAATCACGGTTCCCAGCTACGCTTAATTACAAGCCACCACCCACCAATACAAAGCAGAGCAGAAAGCGCTACGCCATTTGGTTTAATCCGCCTTATGACAAACAAGTCAGCACCAAAATTGGCAAAGAATTCCTACAACTGGTCGACAAACACTTCCTATCCTATTTTTAAACTACACAACCTTATGAATCGGAAAAGCAACAGGTCAGCTACTCCTGCACCCTCAGCATTGATTCTATCATCAACCAACATAATAAAGACATACTGCGTCATAACCAAGATGACAAAAGCCGCCCTCCACCCAAGCCCTGCAATTGCAGTTGCATTGCCTGATGAACATATAATGCCTGATGAACGACAAATGTTGTGAAAGCTTCGACATCTATAAAGCCACTCTATTCAAAGCAAAGTTTAACAACCACACCCTTTCTTTTAGGGAGCAACATAAACGTATTGCTACTGAGCTCTCTTAAGGCTGTGTGGAACTGCAAGGACACAAAAATAGAACCTGTAATAGCCTGGTTTATCATTTATTGTGCCCCTCCATACCAGAATGGCGCTAGAAGATGCTTGCTTTGCTTAGCCAAAAAGCTATTTATCCTGCAGGCTGACCAAACATCTCTTCAAAACAAAAGGTGCGAACTCATTTCAAAGTGCTGCATAGAAACAAATTTTCCCGCCCACTTGCATCGTCTTCGTCTGGTTTCCTGTCTTGCAATCTTAATTTAGTGCTTGCAGCCGTTTCTCTGATGCTTACCATCCCTGTTGTGCAATCTGCAGCCCTGTAAAGGTAACTACACTTAGTTGCATTGTTCTTACGCTTTCGTGCAGATCTTTGAGTCAAGCAAAATCAACGTTGAGTTTCGTCCTGAAATTCTGCATTGTTTTATCATCTTTTCGTTTTAATCTTTGGTGTTTTATTGTTTTAGATTTTATCATTTTATGATTTTAACGTCCCTTATGACGAAACAGCCTTTTGGGGGTTTTTTAATGTCAATTGGTGATCAGTTTTCTGTACCTGTGATTGCTTCTATTCGATTATTTTTGTTAATTATAATTAAACCTCCTTTCCATTAATGTTTTGTTCCTACCCTCAATGAGCTTGCTTGGAAATTTCTGCCAATGAGCTTACTTAAAAATTTCTGCGAGAAATTTTAAAAGGGGGTCATAATTTCCACTTTTTTCCAAGCACTTTTTTAAGGTAGAACTGATTTGAAGCTGATTGAGAGACAAGAAAGGCTCTACTGGGGTCTAGGGGCATGCTCCCTCGGAAAATTTTTGAAAATTTACATGCTGTGATGGCAATTTTTGTGCTTTTTGAATAATTTTCAGGCAAATTTTGTTTAATTTTTTGACCCTAATTCTGAGTGCTTCTCCAATTATGATGCATTTTGTTTGCGCATTTTCGATTATGCGTGTTTAAGGCGTAAGGCTTATTGCTGTCGAAGAGGTGAGTGCTTCACCAAATATGATGCATTTTGTTTGCACATTTTCGATTATGCGTGTTTAAGGCGTAAGGCTTTGTGCTGTTGAAGAGGTTCAAAATTGTGAAAAAATTGTATACATCAAAACCATTTTTGAAAATGGCTGGTGGTAGGGATCGACCGGGGCCTGGGCCCAGGCTGGGGGGGTTCTTAAAATTGGCCTGAACCAGGTTTGAATTTCAAATTTATTTTTATTGCGGCGTATACGATGATCTTTAAAGTGTGAAAACCCATTCTTAAAAATTGGGGTAGTCTTATACAACAAATACAAAAATCGTATCTTAATTTTTACGTGAAGATTTTTTTTATTTTATATGAAAAATGCATTGGTGTGTAAAAATAAAGAAGTGCATGCTTAAAGCGTTTTTGAGGTTTGTCATGCACTAATGAAAAGTGTGCACAATTATGAAAGCATTACGTAAAACACCATTGATGGCATTTTCATGAGAAGTGAGGATGCGAGTAGCCTGCTTAGCTATGTATTGTAGACACAATATGAGGCATTGTATAAACCCCGGCCTCGGCCCAGGCCCCGGCTGGGGCAAGCGCAATTGCCCAGCCCCGTCTGGAGCTCTGGCCTCGGCCAAAATTGTTACCCAGTTGTCCTCTAGCTGGTGGGAGGATAGATACCCCTCATTCTACCCAGGTGGATTGGCCCCTGGCCATAAGCTACAGAAACCATCGAAAAAATCTGGTACATTTCAGTTGCTTAGCACCATTAATTTTGTTCTTTTTTACTAAAAGGCACAGTCTAAAGGGGGGAGCCTTGGCACAATGCCTTCCTCCACCTAAGTACGCTCCTGCGCCTGCAGATGTCCTTTTTTCCACTTACATTCAGTGCGGAGCTGTAGAAAAAAATTGTCTTTGGCTTGATTCACGTTGGGAGTGTATATTTTTCGTAAGTGCCCAAGGGCTGCATAAAATGGTCTCGCTGGTCGCATGCGGCTCGCGAGTCGCACTTTGCCCACCTCTGCCCTACACCATTCAAAAATAAAAGATTCTACTGATCAAAACCAAGTGTCTGACCAGACTCAAAATCGAACCCAGAATCTAGAATCTCTTTTGGAGGTGGTTAAGAAGTGAGAAAATATTTGTTTTGCAGTTTTGCGTGACTAATGCTATCAAAGTGGCAATGTGATATGAAAACACTTGCTACCAGCTGGGTGGCATAGTGGTTAAAGCTAGGGATTGACTGCGGCCCTGACCAGGAATGCCATTTTTTCCCTGTTCTGGCCTCGTCTGGGGGGGTCATAAAAGTTGCCTGGGGTTGAATTTCAAATTTATTCACCATGTATTTTGACGTATAGAACGACCTTTATTTAGTGCAAAATCCTACCCTTAAAAATTGTGGTGGTCTCATACAACAAATTTGAAAGTTATATCTCAGTTTTTACGTGAAGATTTATTTATTTTATATGAAAAATACCTTGATGCGTAAAAATAAAGAACGTGCATGTTTAAAGCGTTTTTGAGGTTCGTCATGCACTAATGAAAAGCTTTAATGTAAAGTGTGTACAATTACGAAAGCATTGCGAAAACGATTACGAAAGCATTATGTGACTGAAAGCATTACATAACACCATTGACGATATTTACAAGAAGTGAGGATACAAGTAGCTTATTTAGCTTTGTATTCTAGACACGATATAAAGCATTGTATAAACCTCGACCCCAGCTAGGCAGGTGCACTTCCCTGGCCCTGGCTAAAATTGTTGCCCTGGTCTGTTCCCTAGAAATCCATTGATGTCGGCAAGAATTAGGGCTTGTTTGTTTGATTCTCAGGTCCTTCAAATCTGGCATGTCGCCATTGCTGCAACGATTTTGTGTTGTCCACTCGCTGCTTATAACACACTTTTGGCAAATGCTGCATGTGGCGAGTATAATAAAGGTTTAATTTTTTATATACCCAGTAGGTCTACATGCCTACAATTTTTGTGGAGTTAAGCCACCCAGGATTCGCTAACACAGCCTAAAAGTTTGGGGTTGGATTATTTTCTTATTCTAGTAGATCCAGTTTCTGCAACACTGGAATTGCATTGCTGCATAAGATTAATTTTTTTGGGCAGGGCTTTGTGCGAGAGATTAAAATTTTTTGTCATGCTACAGAATTAATGAAACTTTTTGTAGATGGATTTAATGCCTCCAGTGGGAGCAGGAGACCTTCATCAAATAAAGATTCTTTGAAAAATGAAAAAGGTTTTGATCGAACTAGAGGCACTTACAAAGCAGCTACTTCAACAAGTAATCGAATGTCAGCTCCTCTTCGAAAATCGAAAGATGGTGAGTAAATGACTAGATAATTTTGTTTTTTCTTGCTGGAATTTTCTTTTTAGTTTTGAGGTGGACTCTATACTGGTTTACATTAGTGTGGTCAGAACAAACAATTTACAAACGCTTTTATGTGCATGGGTGTTTGCAGCAGAACTCAACGTTATAGTGTGTGTATCTTCAGTAAAATTAGACTTTTTGGTAGTTCAGGTTACCATGAAGAAACCTTGGGAATCTTCTGATACAGAATGAACAAAAATGCCACATGGTGATGTAAAAGCCACGTTTCCAAATGACTCATCGCAGCGTAGCCTACTGCTAGTTTAATTCAGCTGAATTAATTAATTTTAAAAGCAGCAAACATAGGAGCAAATGAAATGCCTGAAGAGCAGCTTCAGCTCATTGAATGCTTAAAACACTTGAACGAGTATTCTTATTATCTCTGACGTACAGGACTCTCCCACCCTGCAATATTTGCAGTAGGGAAGAGGGGCGCGTTATTGAATCCTGTGCTACTGCTGTGCTGCTTTGACATATGGATGTCTTTTTAAAAATATATCCAGTCGCCTCTAATATAGTTGGATCTGGTGAAGCGTTCTTTGTCGTAGATGAACCTGTGATGTCAGTTTCATTTAGCCCAGTTAAATTGCCCCTATGGCCGGTTCCTGAGCTGCACTATGTTTACCAACTAATATTCTTTGGAGATGCTTACAACCGAAGTTACACAGGAATGAGTTGCCTTATATGTTTATTTCAGTGTGTTTATTTTGGTGCAATGCAATGCATGGTAGCAGCAAATTCTTATGCTTCATTTTAATTTGATTTTAACTGATTTTTTTAACCAATCTGATTACCGAGTAGATGGAGTGACTTGTTCTGTAGCGGTAGACTCTGGTTCGATCCGAAGTTTAATTAAATCAATAACTTAATAAAAATGATGTTCACAGTTAAGCATTAATGAGACAGTGTGGAGTTCACTTGTACAATTGGGAAAGACACTCAACAAGATTCCCATCTGTTAGTGTGGAAGACAAATGGTGGATAACTCCCAACTAATCACGTTGTAGCGTTTTGGTCGTTTTCTCGTGATAAGAGAAATAAAAAATATAATAAAAACTTGAAATGTCTTACTCTAGCCATTAATGGTCAGTTGTTTTAAGTTATTGCGTCTTTTTAGGATCAATCGTTAGTGATACTTCATAGTGTCATAACTTGTTGGCCTGATGGTGTAAAGCACCTTATAGTGTGAATCATCTTATTCAAAAATGCAGCAATGTGATTTTGGAGAAGTGAACCGAGGTCTGACAATCGAAGTTATATAAAACGGCATTCTCTGATCATTTGACATTAATGCACTCTGCTGAAGACGTGAAGGCATTCAAGAGAAAAGTGAGCCAAGATACGACTATCTCATTAGCATATCTCTAAATTTGGAAGCTAAAGCTCAGCTAGACCAAAAAGGTGACCACAGCCCTTCACTTAAACAAACCAGAAAGGCCAAACGTGAGCAGAAGGTTAAGACCAATGGCAAGCTTTTGCCATTCTGTTCTGACCTAACGTGTCTCTGCACAAACTTGGACAGTATGCTAATGTACTGTCAGTTTGTCACCACCTTGAGACCCTGCAAAAGATACATTCTGCACATGTGGGATTATTTAGACGACTTGCAGCCTTTGGTTGAGTACTGCATGGTGCTAAACATTGTGTTTAGATGTACTCTTTTTTGTTGCCCTTGTCTCTAAACGATGCTGTTAATGGTGTTCTAAACGATGCTGTGTGCATTGTTAAGGGATGCTTATTGTTTACGCCAATTCGTCTAACTCCAACGGACCAGGTACTTATTCTTTGGGTATCCAGCCAGCTGGGCTTCGCTGCTGAGAAGCTGCCACTCTCCTTGGCTAATCGTGACATGTAGAACCCAGGGCATATTCTTCATGGTCACATCGTCAGACCTCCGGATCCCTGAAAGGAAAGATTGAAATCCAGACGCCTATTTGTGACTGCTGTGAGGAAGCGACTTCACTATCTATTTACATTGTATATTGGCAGAGCGCAGTGGGCAAACTATAAATGAACCACGGGGCATTTGATCGATAGTTTACCCTGGTTCTGTGATGTTATACCAAGAGCTGGTCACCATTTTTTTGGAATGAGTTTGTCCAGTTTTGCCTAAGTAAGTCTAAATCTACAAACTGGCGTAGGTCGATTTTGCGTGTCCATTCATGGTAGTGGGATTTCGCTCCTTCATGTGATTGTGATTTGCCAGTGGAGTACAGATCATGTCATTTTCATGTGCACAATTCGTCGTGCACCAAGAGCAATATGTGATCAGTTGCTCGTGGATGACGATACTCGAGGCTCACCAAGCTATCTCATTGCTATAGTTTGGAATCCAGACTGCACAACAATCTGGGGTTATAAAAGGATAGACCCACTGTTTTAGAGTTGCTACTCCTTGATATGGAGCAGACATGGGCAAACAACGGCTCGCGGGTCAAATCTGGTCCGCCAGAACTTACAGAAACTTTAATCTTCTACAGTGAGTCGAGCGGAAGATCTTTTCTTTTTTGGAGATCACGGTGCCAGTTATTTTCAATAAAATAACCCTCAACGGTGTAAAACTGGAATGATAAACTAGGTGGAAACTTTTTTTTGAGATCACATCAGCATGCGAACAGTGATCTGCAAAAAAGGAACTTCACCTTGTTTTCCAATGAGCATGCGGCCCGTGGCTTCAACATTGTTTCAAATGTGGCACTTCAAGTGAAAAGTTTGCCCACCCCTGATCTGGAGACTGGAGTATGAACGCTCGCCAAACTACGACAACTTGAATAGCGCTTCAACCATTTATGTCATGATGCCTGCGTTATTGAGGTTGCTGATTGCTTTGCGTGATACATACTAACAAATGTGATGATTTAAATTAATTTAACATGCCTGCTGTTTGGGAACATGTTTGATTGTTGTTCACACACAACTTCTTAGCAACTATTCCTGATCGCATTATCTGCAACTCTACAACTTCTTACAAGTATTGTGGATTATTGTGGTATTTTTCATAATGAATGAGTTAATGCTGTTAATACAATTATGCTTTGTTAAGCTGCCAAAGAGTTGGAACTGTGTGGTCTTCCACAACATATCAGGGCATCACATCACTGTCATTTTCAATGTCGCGAAATAGGAATATGTATTACTTCGCTGACAGGATGATTGATAAGAATTGCATGACAAACCGTAGGAAGTAATTCGTTCTTAGATCTGACCTCACAAAAAAACCAAGACTTTTTTCACCAAACGAATATAATAATTGACCCAACTTAACTCACTTTGCTACGGTACTCACCGTACCACTTTTCAATGAACACAAGCACCACTGCTCTCTTCAGTAACACCATACAACAAGGGCTATACCCTTCAGCATACAACAATATTGCTTACTTTACACACACTAAATCTACACTTGAATAACTACGCTGGAAAATTCACGCCTATGTATACTCTAAATTCAAGTTTGAGAACGTACTACAACATGCTCAATAAGAAACAAGAAGAGAAATCACGTCAGTAGGCAATTATGACTTCATAATGCAACCTTACGAAACAATCCCACAAATCAAACTTTGGAAAACAACGCATCGGTCTAGAACCTACTTGCAGTAGACAAAAAATTTAAAACAAAACGTATTAAACAGTTATATCATTACACTCCCCCTTGTTGAGAATATTATCCAACAGAAAATATAATACGCACACAAAAAAAAACGGTATCACTTATTTACATAATTACTTCACACAACAAATTTCAAACGCTGCACAAATTAACAATTTTCAGAATCAACCACTAAGCGGCTTGAATAGTTCGCTACAACATCGTCTTTCCCAGGAATGTTCTTCACGGTATAGTCATACCCCTGCAGTGCCAATGCCCATCACACAAATGGATCGTTTCGAAACTTGGCTTCCATTAGAAAAGTTAGGCGTTGATGGTCAGTCTGTAAAACGAATAGCTTATCGGCCAGATACAGACGAAATTTTGATACTTCCCACACAATGGCTAAATACTCCTTCTCGATGGTGGAATACTTCCGCTTTGCATATGTCAGCTTCTTGCTTCCGTACGCGATTAAAAAAAATCTTTAGCGCTGCCCCAAGTCCACAGTTTGACGCATCGGTATGCAAAATAAAAGTCTTGTGATCTGGCAAATGCAGAATGGGCCTATGCACCAAGCTTTCACGTAGGGTCACAAATGCCTTTTCTTGAGCATCTTTCCATCTCACACTTTCCGGCAGTCCCTTTTTTGTGAAGTCACTTAGTGGCGCTGCAATTGCCGCGAATGATGGTGCGTGGTCGTGGTAATAGTTGGCAAGACCCAAGAATGATCAAACCTCCTTTTTTGTTGTGGGTCTCTTCACACTGCGTATCTTCTCCAAGTTCTCCTCGTTAATGCAAATGCAATTTTCTGCGATGGAATGTCCTAAAGACTCGAGATTTCAAGCCAAATTTGTACTTAGTAAGTCGAATAACTAAGCCTGCTTGTCTTAGTTTTTTCAAAAGTTTATCAAGCACCTGCAGATGAGTAGCTCAGTCCTTTGTGTAGACAATCAGATTGTCTATATAGCACTCGACGTTGTCCATGTCTTGAAGTAGCTTCCTCATGCCACGAACCAACGTTGCTCCATAGTTATTCATTCCAAATGGCATAGGCTGGAACTCATAACAGCCATCCGGGGTCACAAACGCGGTCTTGTGTATATCCTCTTCTGCGACCGGTGTTTGCCAGGATCCTTTACTCGGATCTATTGTCAAATAATATTGGCACTTTCCTAACTTCCCAACCAAGTCCTCGGCCATAGTCATTGGCGCTGGATCTGCGACCGTAACTAGGTTAACCTATCAATAGTCGACGCACATCCTGTTAAAATCATCTTTCTTCTTGACACCAACCAGCGGAGAAGCATAGGCCGAGTTGGATTCCCTCACGATTCCGGTATCCATCATGTTCTTTATCTCCTCCCGAATTTCACCTCTCTTGGCATAAGGCAAATGATAAGGCTTGCACCTAATCGGGCAATCATCAGTCAGATCAAGCTTATGGGTCAATCACGCTGGCCTTTCCTGGGATTTTCGTAAAGATTTTCTCATACCTTCTTAGAACTTCCATAACTTCGTTCTGCTGTTCACCATTTAACTCTGCTCCAACGCACACATCTTGGATGCTTTCCTTCAATTGGAACGTGACCAACCCCAGCAAGTCCTCCTCATTAACACTAACCTCCTCAGCAACATCGTTCTTTATTCCTACCAAATTTGTCCCTACTTGCCTAACTACAGCTCGCCTGAGGATGGCTCCCCTGGACGCCGTGGACACATCTGCAGCCCACCTGGTTTTCCCCGGAGGCTCCCCTGGGATATCCCTCTGACCAGGCGTTGCAATCTCTTCAAACCTACCTCTCTCCACATAAAGCTTCAACATGTTGATGTGGTACGTCTTCACCTTTTTGTTGACTTCGACCTGGTAATTGTTTCCCCATTTGATTCCCTTGATCTCAAACGGACCTTTCCATTGCATAAGAAGCTTGTTTTGGTCAGTGGAAGTAACACCAAGACTTCATCTCCCACCTGGAAAATTCGTTTCTTTGCTTTTCGATTGTACAAGTTTTTGTTTCTTCCTTGGTTCTTTTCTAGTTCGGCTTGAGCCAACTTCATTGTCTCGTCCAACCTTTCCCGCAGTTCGAGGACATACTGGTAGCTTGTTGTAACTTCGGAAACCTCTTCTTCCTCAGACCATAACTCCTTCAAAATCTGGACAGGACCTCTTACCGTCCTTCCATGCAGTAGTTTAAAAGGTGAGAATTATGTGGCTTTTTGTCGTGCCTCTCTATAAGCGAACAAAAGGGGATTGATAAAACGATGCCACTGACGTAGTTGCTCGTGGCGCAACCTCCTCAACATCTGTTTCAAGGTTCCATTTAATTTCTCCTTTAATCCGTTGCAAGCGAGATGGCAAGGGGAAGTCGTAAGTCTCCTGATGGACAGTAACCTAGATACTTCCTTCATGCAGTCCGATGTAAACTGGGTTCCAAGGTCGCTCAGAACTTCCTCCGGTACTCCAACCCGACTGAACATGTCTAACAACGCTTCTGCTATCGTCTCTGTATCGATGTTCTTCAGTGCAACAGCTTCTGGGTACCTTGTCGCATAGTCCACTAAGGTCAGGATGCACCTGTGCCCTTTGTTGGTAGTCGGCGCTAGAGGTCCCACTAGATCTATTGCCACTCTTTTGAAGGGTTGATTAATCAATAGCATGTCCCCTAAAGGTGCCCGTGGCTCTGAGCCTCTGGCGACAGTCTTCTGGCAAACATCACAAGACCGACAGAAACTGGTAAGATCCTCGTGCAAACCTGGCCAAAAGAAATTGGTCTGAATTAGATCCTCCGTCTTTTCCATTTCCAAGTGTCCCCTAAAAAGAAAACCATGAGCCACTCCCATTACTCTTTCTCTTAAAGATTTGCAACCACGATCTGCTTATGGGGGTCTCCAACTTCATTCTTCCTTTGATGTATCCGGTACCAAATTCCTCCTCGCTTCTCATAGGAGACCACATATCCCTTCCTGGTCTCAGTTCCGTTCAATTGTTTTAACTTCTGCAAGGTAGAGTCTTCCTCCTGCTTCTTGATGAGATCTTTCTTGTTAATCGACATCTTATACGTCACTTTCATCTTGAGTGGTTTGGGGTCCTTGCCACTCCATGCTTGTGCTTTTGTAGTCACTGCCGTCGCCACTCCCCATTCTGGATTTGGATCGGTTGATCTTCTAGCTCCAGGCACGTACCCAATGATTAAGTCAAAGAGGGGGTCCTGCAAGCACAAGGCTTCAACAGTTCCAATGTTGAATGGTATGTCCACTTCTACTTTAGCCATGGGAGCTCGCTTAAGCTTGCGATCCACCATCATGATATGCCCCATATCTCCAGTAAAATCCACTTCATCCACCAACTCTCTTCTAATAATTGCTCCACTGCATCCAGTATCTTGCAACACCTCCACTTTCTTACCTCCGACCTTGCCTGACTACACAGGTAAGTTATCTTAATTTCCGCGATACACGCACCATCACCATTAAGCACCTTCATCTTTTCTCCAGACTTCAATTCTAGCATCTCCATCCCAAATCCGGCTTCTTGTTCGTCACTTCTCCGTCGCACTTGCATTGCGCATGCAACTCGTTGAGCTTGGGTCGGATTCCCCCTGGGACAACGCCCTTCCACTCTGGATCCAGGTTGAGAGCGCTGTAATGCTGATTTGCACTCGTGAGCTTCATGTCCCATTGCCCCACATTTAAAGCAATAAGATCGGCGGCCATGACCAAACAGCTCATTCCCTGACGTTGATGCTTTGCTAGGGCACTCTACTGCTCTACGGCCTCTGCCATCACACACGTAACACCTCATTGGGTCTTTATGGGTTCTGGGTAAACTGGTCTTCACATCCTGCTTTGTCACCGGCACTTTCCTGGACAACTTCTTCCCGTGGGCATTTAGGTGCTGACCTGCCAGCTTTGCCAACTCCTCCAAATCCTTAGGACTCCTTTCCTTCAAGAACACCAACACATCCTTAGGGCAGGAGTTTGTAAACTGCTCCCTCACCATCAACTCCAACACCCCCTTAAAAGTTTTGTCCCAACCGGCTAGTTTGATCCACTTATCAAAGTAATTGGAAATGCTTACAATGAAATGACTGAGATATTCCTGTCCCTCCGACTTGGCTCCTCTGAATTTTTCATGGTAACCCTGTTCCGTGAAGTCATACCTCTGTAGAAGAGCCTTCTGTAGCTTATCATAATCCCTTGCTTGTTCTTATGACAATCCAGAGTAGACATCCAATGCTCGGCCCAGCCAGATCGTTCCCAGCCTGCAGCAGTGGCATATCTTTCAAAGCGAAGCAAGTAGCTATTCAGATTGTCCTTTCCGTCCTCCAAACCAGGAAGCACTGGGGCTTTAGTTCTTGCAATCGCGTTTTTAGAAGCTTGGCTTAATGCTGCCTGTTTGTCTTCCGATGAAGCACTCCTTTGTTCATTCAATCTCTTGCTTTCTAATCGCAACTTTTTGCCAATTTTTGTTCCTCGGCAGCCAATTTTTGTTCTTCGGCTGCCAATTTTTGTTCGCTCACTGCCAATTTCCTTTCCTCGGCAGCCAATTTCCGTTCCTCAGGTTCGGCAACCAATTTTCGTTTCTCGGCTTCGGCAGCCAATTTCCGTTCCTCGGCTTCAGCAGTCAATTTCCCTTCCTCGGCTTCTGCCACCAATTTCAGTTTCCACACTTCATTCTCTTGTATCATTTTCCATCCCTGGGTGAAGAACTTAGTCTTCTCCTTTCCTTCAAGACCGAATTCTTTTGCCTGTCGTTTCAGATCTTCAACAAGAATAAACCTGCTTTCAGTTGCCATGACAATCCGCTAACTATCAACCGATCAAAGAAAAATGATATCCCAGATGAGCCCCCAAAATGTTGCGAAATAGAAAATTGTATTGCTTTGCTGACAGGACGATTGATAAGAATCGTATGACAAACTGTAGGAATTAATTCGTTCTTAGATAACCAAGACCTCACAAAAAAACCAAGACCTTCTTCACCGAACGAATATAATAATTGACCCAACTTAACTCACTTAGCTACGGTACTCACCGTACCACTTTTCAATGAACACAAGCACCACTGCTCACTTCAGTAACACCATACAAGGACTATACCCTTCAGCATACAACAATATTGCTTACTCTACACACACTAAATCTACACTCGAATAACTACGCTGGAAAATTCATGCCTATTTATACTCTAAATTCAAGTTTGAGAACGTTCTACAACATGCTCAATAAGAAACAAGAAGAGAAATCACGTCAGTAGGCAATTATGACTTCATAATGCAACCTTACGAAACAATCCCATGAATCAAACTTTGGAAAACAACGCATCGGTCTAGAACCTACTTGCAGTAGACAAATTTAAAACAAAACATATTAAACAGTTATATCGTTACATTCAACAAATAATATTTGTAAAAGATTGTTATGAGTTTATGACATGATTTTTTTTGCAATGCATGGTCTCTTTAATTTTATGTCTTTAGAAAAAAGCTTTAGACTGCATGTAGAAATTATCTAATATACAAGTTAATTTGAACATTTTCTCTGGTCAGATAGCTCAGTTGTAACGACTTCGCCATCCGAACGAGAGGTCTGGGGTTGGTTCCTAAGGGCAGGCAAATCAGACATTAGATCGTGAAAAGGTTAACTGCTGTGTTGCTCGGGCGCTAGCATGCGAAGATGAGCCTTGCCACTTGAATGTTTTGGGGTAATACCGCGAGTGCAATGAGATTTGATCTTTTTATATTGCTGTATGTAGCACCTCATTAATTGGTTATGTAAACATGTTGTTCTGTTGCGCATATGGTAGCAATACTGGGCCAATCCCCAATCCCTGCCTAACAAATTAAGCTCAGTATAGATACTAAATTGATGATACGTTTTCTCTAATAAAGAGTTTGGAAACCCTTTCCAACTCGCTTAAGGGCACCCGTATGTTCTAGCTGCACTGCTACATCCGTGCATGTGGTGATTACAGAGTTGATGGAAGCAGTATTACCAGTACTGAGTCAGTTAATTTGAAATCAAAAATGAACGTGGCCTACACGAGATTTCTAGAGATATTTGATGTTCAGATTTGTGGTAACGTGTTTCAGAAATGATTTTGATTCAACGCAACAGTTTCAAAATTTTCTAGTATGGTGACATTATCAATAATGATGTTGTTAAAAATTATATGTTGTTTTTCATGTTGCATTGCAAAGTACTTGTATATATGTTGTTCATTATCTTACTGAAACCGGTTGAGCACGGCTGGCTGGCAGTTTTGTACTAAAGACTAATAATAGCGTATGATTGCTTATAAAGGTAACTTGTTGCATTTTTGAAATCAAAACGATAGTTATCACAATTGACTTCCATTCAAAACTTTAAAAAATCAACTTTTTGTGTTTGTTTGACGTCATCGATGCATGACGTCATAAGGTCATACGAAGATCTCCCAACTTTCTCTTGTTTGAGTAGAGTTGGTTTGAAACATCTGCATCTTTTAGAACAAAAGTTATGAAGAATTACACTTAAGCTTATCAAATTTAACATTTACAAATAATGATGCCGTCATTGTGACGTAACCCAAGGAGATAATGCATGAGACTTTTTTTGGTGTATGTACATACAAATATCTTACAAATATCAAAAAACTGGCATATCTATTTTTTTTAAGGTCAAAACTTTCCTCGCCCTGACTATGATAAAAATGTTTGTGACAAAATAAATACTACCAGCAGTAGCATGCAGTTACGTGGGGTTTTGACAGTAGTTTTTCGAGGAAATTATTCGCTGCTACCACTGAAGTAATGGTTTTGATTGTTTTTGAAATATGTAATAGTAAACTTCTATGACGACACAAAGGTTTTGGTGATGTTATAATAACCTAAGCACTTTTTTATATTTTTCTAGGTGTCATGGCCAATGGCCATGCGTAGTTGCTGTCACTTTCTCTCTCGTCTATTTTTTCTTTTTGCATGTTTTAACTTTCAACAATCTTTTCTGTTGTGTCGTGTCTTCCTTTACTTGAGTTTTTTTGAAACGCTGTCGCTCTGAGCTATGTTCATGCTTCAAGAATAGAAAAATTGACTGACTGTGATTAAACAAAGGTCTTTGGTTTTAAAGAAAAGTGAATAAAAATGCAAAAAATCTTAAAAACCTGACGTGCTGGATGAATATAGCTTGCAGATTCAAAATTAGCGTGATTAATTGGTAAGATTAAGGTGTTAAAGTCTCTGCAGTTTTCAAAAACCACAGTTTTTTTGACCAGTGTTGTGGTTGAGAGAGTGACTGTTCTGCCAAGTAGATCCAACATTTTCACTGACCATTGTCTTACAAACCAAAAAGATGTCCTGTTTATCTGCATCTCCATCACTTCGACAGTTCAACGCTGCTCCTATATTGTACTTCTTGCTTTTTTCATTTTTTTTGCAACCAAATGAATTCTTCCAGCTACTAATAGGATGTGCTTACTGCTTTTCCTCAGGATTATGTTTTACTTGAATTGTTGTCCCACTGCAGTAGCTGGTACTTGCACATGAGTTGCAATATTTTGAAAGCAACTTTCAAAAATCTCTTGACCACTCCTGTGCCAGCAAAAGGAGTGTGATTTTAATTTCAATACGTCTCACCAGAGCTTTTTCTTCTTGTTTTTTTTTTTAACTTTTGTTTTGACCAGTCGGAAGTCTACTTTCTGACAAGTACCTTGCAAGCTCTTTCAGAACATTATTTTTAACTCTTTTCAGGGTTAAAATCAAAATCTGAGCAAGATAAAAGCAATTTAGAAACAAAAATTCGAGATCTGATGGCAGTTGCAAAAACCAAAGATTTGGAAATCAGGTAAGCCTTAGGGTAGACATTACTTGTTAACAATATTTCAAGCTCATCTTGTGGCAGTAGAGAGGCCAGATGCCTGATTAAATAGAGTGTCTGCTTGTTTAGAGATAGATTCAAAGTATGATTTGGAGCAGTCGCATCAATGATGTAAAAATGATTATTCACAGCTTCCCTGTTCGGCGTTACGCATTAAAGGGCAGTGTAAAGAACTAGCCATTGAAGTTATTATGTATGCCTGCCTTCAGATTTGGGTTTCATTCCCAAAAGATGGTGCAGCTATACCAAAGGCTCCAATTTCGGCGTGTAAAAGCAACATCTAACTCTTAGGATAAGGAAATATGTGTAGTAGGAAATTTATGTGTTCTTTAGGTCATTGAAGATGAAGCTGGATCAAATGATGACTTTGTTGGAGCAGCGTAATGACTGCAGAAGTTTACCAGCAACTCAGCTGAGCAATGTAGAGAAATTATCAGGGAATGAAAAAACTCGCCTTGATAATGTCAACGAATTGCAAAGAGAAGTTTCAAAGCTATTGGTCAGTTTTCATTATTTCCTGGTTTAAAAGTAATCTACCGATTTTTAGTTTCAAAGGTGCAAAGACCTTGTTTTGCTATGATTTCATCATAACTGGCCAGTTAGCTCAGTTGTTATGCACGTCGCTGGTGGTAATGGAGGTCTGGGATTTCATTCCCAGGCCTATGCAGTGTCGTCAATGGCTTCAATGTTTCTTCAAAACTGTGGTGGGCAGGCGCTTGGCTGGGTAGATGGACCCCGCTCGTCATTGCATGCTTTGGCATAATACTGCTAGTGTAATGAAGATTCGATTTTTTTTGAATCATTCTGATCGTTATCATTTCATCATGATTCATATTTCATAATTTTTTTGTATTTAGGTGAGTATTTATCCTCTTATCACGTGAAAACGATCAAAGCACTATAATGAGTTTGCTTAGGATATGTCGGCCATCTGTCTACCACACCAAGATGGAGGAGTCTTGCTAAGTGCTTTTCCCAACGGTACAAGTAAACTTGCCAGCTTATTCTCCACACTGTTCCTTCAATGCTGAGTGTCAATCAAGGAAGCTGTGAATACCAATTTTAAAGTCTTCAATTTAATCAGACGCGAGTTTGATTCCGCATTGGATTTAATTTTGCAGCTCCGGAGGTAGACCAGATCCTCTTACCACTCGGTCATCAGAGCTGTTACACCTTCGGTAATAATTGCATCATTCAAATCATAGATGCCAAGTTTTTAGATGATCATGAGGATCAGGGCAGAGTTATTTTACTATGATAACGTTAGGTAGCCATACAACACTTTCTTTTTATTTTCTCTGAAAAGACACTTGAAAGTAGATATAAGTGGAATCATTCCTTGTGCAGTTAAGCCATTGGTATGTTTTGTCATTGCCGTTTTTCAGGTGTTGTAAGCATGCAACCCATGGTGAATCTTGCCATTAGATTCGCAATAGTCGGGGAGTTTTAATAGTACGCTTGTTGGTAGACTCTTGAAACCGCTTTTCCAGGAGAGAGAGAGAGTTACTTTTTAACTTGACCTTTTATTGCAGCACTCAGCCTATGGTATTTGCAGTAATTACTGCACATTAAATTTAACAAATTTTTTGGGATGTGGAAACCAAACTTTGTTGTCTGTGATGACGTTTAGTAGCAAGGCTGTAATGTTCGCTTGCATTTTACTTTGTACAACCATAATCTTTCAATTCCGTGATTCACCAGAAGAATGATTTTCAATGTTTAGATTGTTGTTAATGATGAAATCACATGCGTTTTGTCTGAATAGCAGTTTAGATGGCCAAATGGTAAGAGCGTCTGCCCCTGGAGCTGTAAAACCAGTGACTGTCAAGTTGGTATTCACAGCTTTCCTGCTTGACGCTCAACATTAAAGGGACAGTGTGGAGAACAAGCCTGCAAGTTTATTTGTTGTGCCGTTGGAAAGGCATTTAGCTAGTTTTCCCAATCTTGGTGTATTAGACAGATGGCTGGCGACTCCTTAGTGAACTTTTCGTGATAAGAGGATACGTATGCATGCAACTGAATACAGTACAATATTAGTGAATATCAATCTTTCAGATGTAGTGCAAGTTTTTATTGACCTAAAAAATAAAAAAAATTGACTTAAAATTTCAAAAATTTGGACTCTATTGACCTTATAAAAATTTAGTTTACCACGTTGATGTTTTCCTAAATTTTTGTATTGAAATGAGAGTTGAAATGAATAAAAATCAAGAAAATTCTCAAAACGCAACATTTGACTCTACAGTCATTTACTACATTCAAGAATTAATGGTGTAAAATCATGTAATGTTTTACATTTTCAATACTAAAGTTTCTGTCCTTGGCCAAGAGTTTTTTCATCATTGAAAAGGTTCTTTTCACAGATGTGCTAGTAGACTGGGAATGTTGAAGCAAACTGTAAACGGTAGGGGAAACGTCTAATCTTGCTATGCTTATTATTTTAGAAATGTCATTGCTTTGCATTCTCTTTAATTTAAGAGCTAATGCTGCAAGTGTCTTCTCCAAAGTCCAGAGCTTGAATCACCTGCGCTACTTTTTTATGGGGAACTTTGCACTTTCCATCGTGTCTATGAGCTTAAGCATTCATATTTGGTCTTTAATTTTGAGTAGTTGGGTAGCTAGACCAGGTGTTTGCAAGCTACCTTTTAGTTGATTTACTAACCAACCAGCCAGACCTTTCAAAATTTTCTGCAATCAATTTTGCTTCCAGTAAATTATTTGCATAATAAATTAATAATACAAGGCAGCATTTGTCCAGCTTTCCCATTTTATTATGACAAGCTGAGGGGGTAACCAATAGCTGCAAACTGTGCTTGTCTGGTTTTGTTTTTAACAGCTGCAGCTTTGATTCTTGCTGGTAGTTGGTCAAGATCTTGAAAGTACAATTTGGCTTTCATTGCACAGTTGTACGGTAGACAAGCCATACAAGTGATATGAAACATTTTGGGGTACAAGTGTTTTAGAACTGTGCCTGCGGCCACCATATATATTGCAGCGTCAGACAATAGAAGGCAAAAGAAATTTTGATTGGTTTCAAGATATCTAACAGGATTGTCCAATTGCTTGAACAACGCTGTCAGCATTTTGTGAACATGACAAAGGTAGACAGTTGTCCAGAAAACTAACGTGAGGCGTTTCTAGGGCTGCAACCAGAATATTTAAATACTATGTGCCAGATAAATCACTTTCATTAACTTCCAAAAAAATCAGTTTGTCATCTACAGCATTTCCTATCCACTGCAATTCATCTGAACCTAGTTTCAGCACTGCTTTTCTGCTAGTACTTTCAGCTGGTAAACTGTGACCAGTGGCGTGGGAACATTTTTGTGTAGGAAGGGTTCACAATGGTACGATTGTATCAACGTCTGGGGCTCAAACCCCACAGACCCCTCTTTTCTCGAATTTACGTTTTTAGGAACAGGACACTTTTGTTCTTTAGGAGACAGGCTGAATGCTAGTGGTGGATGTGAAATTGCAGTGACATCAAGAGTTTGGATTGGATGGATGAAATTTAGAGAATGCAAAGAGTTGTTACGTAGGAGAAGGTTTTCCTTGGGAATGAAAGGGATGGTTTATCGCAGTTGCGTTAGATCAACAATGTTATATTGAAGTGAGACATGGTGTTTGAGGGAGAGTGAAATGGCAATTTTGAGAAGAACTAAAAGAGCCATGGTGAGGTCAATATGTGGAGTGAAATTAGTGGATAGAAAGAAGATGGAGGAGCTGATGGAGATGTTGGGTTTGAAGAAAACGTTGGATAGAATGGCAAAGGCGTATGGAGTAAGATGGTATGGATATGTGATTAGAATAGATGATGATAGTATACTGAAGAAGGCAATGATGCTAGAAGTGAATGGGAAGCGAAAGCAAGGACGATCAACAATGACATGGAGGAGGCAGGCGGAAGAAAGTGTCAAGGAAGTCGGGTTGAAGATCGAGTGAGATGGAGGGAAGATGTGAGAGCAATCGCAGAAGGGATGAGGTATATCCAGCATCCTTTGGTGACGAGGAAGAAACCGGATTGAAACTGGATGATGATGAGGACACACAGCAGACCTGTCTGCAAAGACATGAATTGCATGCGTGCTCAAGTTACCAGAATTTCTTCAGGATAATTTTTTATCATAGAAAGCAAGATTGGTTACTACCAGTAGGCTATTCTATCTGTGCATGAATTATAATTCAGCATTTTTGAGTGCATATACGAGGGTAAATCAAAAAGTTCTAAGACAAATAACATAAATTCAATACTTATTGAAGTTGCACGATTATTTTTCTACGTAAGATCCACCTAACTCAATACACTTTTGCAAGCGATGTTTCCATCGAGAAATTCCTTCTTGATAGAATTCTGGAGTTTGTCTAGTCAACCAGGTCACAGCCTCCCTCTTTGCTTCATTTATGGATTGAAATCTTGTTCCTTTCAAATGCTCCTTCAGTTTTGGAAATAGGAAGAAGTCACAAGGAGCTAAATCAGGACTGTAGGGAGGGTGTGAAAGGATTTCCCAGCGAAACTCTCGTAAAGTTGTTGTTACAGTCTTGGCAGTGTGTGCTGGAGCATTGTCATGATGGAACAAAATTTGACGATGAAGCATGATGGAACGAAATTTGACGAAAATTGCTGGAGCATTGTCATGATGGAACAAAAATTTAGAATGCTGTAACTGGTCAAATTTGTTGTTAAGTCATTGGTGGTACAATTAAACGTTATTTTGTTGCGGTATTTTTACTGAGATTGAATTTATGTTGTTTGTCTCAGAACTTTTTCATTTACCCTCGTATTTGTGAAATGCAAATACTTAAATGACACAACTGAAAAGTAGGCAAAAAAAATTTGTCAGATCTAACTTTTTGCTTTACTGATCAGAATTACGAAACTCCATTAAGGTTTAAAAATACCAAAAAAGCACTCGATCAAAAATAAAGCACTGAACCATTTTTTGACATAATGAAATGTGTAGATATTGGTATTTAGGTAGACGTATTAGTTTAATAGTTATTGTTTATACCAATCATTGGTGCCAGTTTAGTATATGATCTACCGAACGTCCAAACCGAATCTTTTTATTCTACTTTATCTTGATGCGATTAGATAGTAAGTGTCACGTGATTGCTAAAGGAAGAAATTAGGTTAGGTAGATCATATACTATAGTATTCAATCATCTATTTTATCGAATTGCATATGAGCTTTCGCTTATTTGTAATGCCACGTTTGAACTTTTTCTTGCTCTACAATTACACTAGAAAAAGTGATTTCGCTGCTTCATTAAGTAGGCAGAAAAAAATTAAAAACCATATAAAAACTCAACCAGAAAAGAGAACTTGCATAAGCTCATAGAAGCTAGATCAGTGGTGCCCAACCATTTGATTTGCAATCTATCGGTGAATTTTTGTATGCTTGGCTGTCGATCGCTGGTTAGCCACCAGCATTTCCAGTTCATGTAATGCATTAGAGCTGTGAAGACCTTTTTTAGGCTTTTCCCATAGATCTTGGTGGAATTCAGAACATTTGACAGACAGCATATTTTCGTTGCAAAAAATGAAAAAAAAAAATTAATAGAGAAATAGACACATAAATAATAAAGATATATTTTGGAGACGGGGAGGATGCGAAAAACCTTTCGATCATTGAGTCGAGCAGCCACCCAGAGTTGTATTAGATAATCAATGATCAGATAATTTTTAATTAGTTTTTAGGGATAGTGTGATTGATAAACATAAAGTAGTCTAACAAGTAATTAGTGAGAAACTGTACCTACAGCACAGAGCCGTGTGGCAGACGATGGTGTGAGGCAGTTCTCAAAACTAACCCACTAATTAATTTGATTTTAGTTAATATGACGATAGAAGATTTTTGTACCGACTTATAAAGGATTTGTATGAGGTTTCCCTTATTTCTTTTGGAATGGAGTTTCAAATTTTTACTCCCCGTAATTTGATACACTTCTGCAGTCTATTTGATTTACACAGAGGAGTGTGAAGCATATCTTTATTGCTTGATGCTCTTGTTAATCGATCGGATACTCCCTTAACTTTATTAAAGTAATATGTGTCCGAAATTGCTCAAAAAATTTCGGACATTTAAAAATTTTTTCCGCAAGATTTATAAACGAATGATTTTACAAGTTTACTAAATCAAATGTTAATAATTAAGCTACTGCATTTCACAAAAACACGAGACTAGTTTTGAAAACGAAACTTTAACCACGTTTAGTTTTTTTCCTTGACTGTGTACCACACCAAGATGGGGTAATCCCGCTAAGTGCCTTTCCTAACGGCGTAACAAGTAAACTTGCCCGCTTGTTCTTCACACTGTCCCTTTAATGCTGAGCGTCAAGCAGGGAAGCTGGTGAATACCAATTTTAAAGTCATTGGTTTGACCCGACTCGGAATCAAACCCAAATCTACAGCTCCCGAGGTGGACGCTCTTACCACTTGGCCATCTGAGCTGTTAAAATTTGATGACCTTGATTTCTCCCGAAAATTCAATGACCTTGATTGAAGGAACTGATTTTATACGAAAATTATCTTTTTTAAATTACTTTCTTCCGAAGACGCAATGATTACCCTCACTTTCCAAAAATCTATTTTAGCTCAATATTTCACAACTTCACTCAAAATATCAAAAGCAACAAATTGTTTGAAGTTGTCATTAAAGTCTCGAGGGAGTCCAAATCACGAAGCCCATGCGCGATATCGCAGTAGCCACAAGGGTTCTAAACGTCTGGACATAATATCCAAATATGGTAAAACGCAAAAACGGTTTCTTCTTGCTGACAAGTGAGAATGTTGCAATAAGCACGCATGTTGCAAACAACTCGATCAGAGCGTTACAGTGGCAACGGTTTAGTTGCAAAGAGAAACTCGCAAAATTTTAGTAAATTTAGTGAGCATGGAGCCGGTACATGCTCGTGCAATTGTCGTGCTATAAGCAAAAGTTTTTCGGACACTTTGTTTGAAATGACTCCAAATATTTTGGACATTAAGCAAAAAATTCGTACAATGTTTAAAAAATGTCCGAAAAAAAACAACACAGCTTCAAGGTTTATAAAAATCATCAATTTGCAATATTTTGTATTGAGCATATATAGGTTTGACAGCATTCCAAAAATGCGTTCCTGAGATAACTTAAATGGCCCGATTTTGTAATGCGTTTATTTTTCGCACATAGGTAGGAAATGCATTTCCCCATATTATTATTCCATATAGCTACAGGGAATGTACAAGAGTATGGTTAAGTTGCAACAAGATAGTTTCTTGGAAAAAATATTTAACTTTAGTGTGGATGCCAACACCACAAGCAACCTCATTCTCAAGAATTTTTATATGACCCCCAAAGTTGAGCTTATCATCCATAATAACCCCCAATTACTTCGAAGTATGATCCACTTGAATTGGTGATCCATTACTGGTTAAACTGAGGTAGGGGGAGGGTTTTTTTCCAAGTTTTGGAGGAATGATTAGTACACTAGTTTTGGAGGGGTTATCTGTCATCTTATTGACACAGCATCATTCATGAAGGTTTTGCAATTCTCTTATCTAAAATAGTTTGCAAAGATTGAAGGTTAGAAGCTTTTACCAATAGACAAGTATCATCTGCAAATAATATGCACTTACTGGCTAAGGCATTCGCGATATCATTAACATAATACATTATAAAAGTGGTGAATGCGCTTAGGTTTTAACTTTATATTATCTGCGGCAGTTTTCAGCGAAGTGACACAAAACTTTTAATAAAAGTAGCACTACCTACAGCTGTTTTGAAAAAAAAATCACGTCGCTATTACGTGCCATCAAAGCGTTGTCTGGTATATCGCGTGACGCTCATTTCAACGATCGTTTGGGTATTCAAATGAATGCAATGCACGTTGCGCCATAGCGATTTTTCTGCTTTGGAATTGGAGCGTTTTTTGTTACGATTACGTTCTCCGCGTTTGCTTACAAGTTGATTTGTGCAAATGCATAGGTTAGTTTTGCTTTCTGTGCGCTGCTTTTAAATTGGAAAACAAGATTAATTTTCGGGAAGCTTTTTTGTCTGCTTTGCCATTAGGTTATTTAAAAAACGTCCCAAATTATTCAGCTAAATCATTTTGACTAAGGCAAGCTTAATGGTCGCAGTGAACATAATAACTTGCATAACTAAACTCTTCACGCAGCTGGACTCATGGAAGTACTTGGAAAACCAAGCAACCTGTATCATCGTCGAGAATTTTTTAAAATTGAAAAAAAAAAAGATTTACGAAAACTTTCAATTAATAGGAATAATTTTTCAATTTTTTGATCTATCTGCAATCTCCTTGTTTTATGTGATGTATCAATATACATATATGCTGTTTTTTTTTCAAAGTTTTGTTTCAGTCATTTGACTGATTTTAGCTAAATTTGTCCAAATTTTTTCCGTTAGCTTAAGTTTCTAAGCCTCACGTACTGATCTCCAAAAAAAAAGGTCTCCATCTTGCATACAGCAACTGTGCAGCCTTTGTCTGCAACATTTCTTCACAAACTCCAGTTTTTATGGTTATTGTGACCAAAAAGGCCAAAAAAATTTCGGTCAAGGACCAAAAAAACAACCTAGTGTATATGTATGAATTCTTGCCTACGATATAGCCTGTAGACCAGGGGTTCTTAACCTTTTTTGTCTCGTTTACTCCTTGCCGAAAGAAAAAGTATAATTTACCCCCAGTGTAGGCCTACCACTACTGCTTTTTCAATACTGAAAATTAAAGTTTTCTTTAGTCTTTGATTCAGAAACTTTACCCCCTCGATAGGTAAAATTTACCCCTGGTTAAGAACCCCTGCTGTAGACGTTAATGTTCTTTTCTCCTCACCTTCTTGAAAGAAAACCAAAGCTCGCTTTGCTTTTTTTCCTTTTTTTGTGCCAATGCAAATCAGTAACGTTGCGTTGGATGAGCACGCGCTATTCCAACAGCAAAATTTTATTTCAGCAATTACGCTTTTTGTTAATAAAATCAACAGTCTTGATGTGATTTTATCAAGATTTCACTTGCGAAAAAGTATGTTCATACACGTGTGAATCGCACTTGAACCAGGATGACACCTCTTTTGACAAAAAAGTTAGAGAAAAGTTACGATGATCGTTGCAGAACTTGTAATTGTGTCAAAATTGAGAGGCTTCAAAAAAACGTTAATTTTATAGTGATTGCGCTCAGATAATGAAATAGTTTTTATGTATTTATGTTAAAAATTGGTTAATATACAAAGTGTAAGAAAATGTTAGTTTTAATTTTATAGAATTATGGTTTGCGCGCTTTTGTTGCGCTGACTGACAGCGCGCGCATCGGCCACTTTCACTACGTTAGGAAAAAAAGCGGTTCAAGTGAGGAGCCTTGGGGTACGTCGTAGTCTATAACCAGTTTGTTGAAGCAATTTTGGTTAATCTTGACAAATTGTTTTCTATTATGAAGATACGAGTATATCAACTTTTAAGCCACACCACGAATACCATAATTATTCAACTTAAGCATTAGTGTGCTATGCGACAAGGTGTCAAAGGCTTTTTGTAGGTTTACTATGGCTAAGTCGGTATAAAAGTCATCACTGATATTTTTGTAAGCAGAAATAACAACATCCAGGATTGCGTGGGCTGTGGAAGCATTTTTTTGAAATTCGTATTGATTTGCATATATTACATCATGCTTTTTAAAAAAATTGAAGAATCGTACATAAATAAGTTTTCAATAATTATGGAAAAACAAGTCAAAATCGATATAGGACAATAATTGCTAGCCTGGTCTTTCGCTCCACTTTTAAATATAGGAGTGATACCAGCAATTTTACAACTTCTTGGAAAAATTCCTTCTGTGAACATGTACTCAATAAATAATGTTGAGTAGAGGGTAATTACGTCTTTAGCTGCTTTGAAGAAAAAGGAAGAAATTTTGTTATGCCCCACAACCTTGTCTTTAAGAGACATTATTTAATCAAAAACTTCGATTGCATCAGGGGGTGCTAAGAAAATGGATTCAGAAACTCTTCGTTTAAGGAAATCTTCGTACTTTTATGTTTCAAACTGGTTATCTTCTTCGCCAATTTTAAGCCAATTGTGCAAAAGTAGTTGTTAAATTGATTTGCAATGATATTAGGATCCTCAAAAAGTACACCATCAACCTTTAGAGCGGAGAAAGACTCACGACTAGAATTTGTCGGTTAGACAGATTAAGACAGATCGAATTATCTCCTTTGCTATTAGCAAATTTAGTGCTGAAAAAAAGTTTTTTTGAAAGTGCTTTAATTTTTGTTAACTTATTTGAATAACGCTGAAAACAACTTTTTTCAGCATCATTATCAAGAATAAAATGGCTTTGAACATTGAATTGTTTTTTGAATCAAAGTGAGGATACCTGTAGTAATCCACGGCTTTTTTGCTAGTTTTAGTTGAAGGATTGAAGACCGTTTTTTGTTTGTACTTCATTCCTGGCGCCCTTAATAACAGGCTTGCCATCGTGCAGGCGCTGTTTTTTTGTGGAGGCTGAGTACCAAAATTTGATAATATTACCAAAACTGACGTTTTTACACTAGTTGGCTTGAAATATATTTTGTCTCCTCATTCTTTCAAAAAGCATCGCTAAAATTGTGGTTTTGCTGGTAGCTTTGTATTGTGACTGTACAAAAATTTAAAAATTAGTTGCAACATACCATACATAAAGACAACTGCAAAAACGTTAAATGAACAAGGAAAGAACTTTGAGGACCTATTCCTAATAAAGCTGCAGAATCTTACAATCACGATTTCAAAGCCTCTGGAGAATTATGTTTACGCTAATAAAAATGAGAAGTGAAGATAGAATAAGGGGTACCAAGGGTAGGCATGGTTTCAACAATGCAACAAAACTAAATGCATAAATTGAAATTCAATGAACACAATCAAGGTCTCCATTTACGGTGTACTTTCTTCACAAATACACAGTTAAAATTTTAGCAAAAGACACAGTCCAAGTACAACATTACTGTTAACTTCAAAAACACAGTGACTTGGTACCAGCATAATCATAGTATATTGCAGTTTCCTACCAGTTGGCAATTAAAACAGTCAGGCACAGCATTACCGGTAACTTAAAAAACATCGTGACTTGGCACCAGCATAATCAAGTACCCTACATTGCAGTAGCAGAACCCTATCAAGTTAACAATAAAGCCATGGCACTCTTAATGCCAAGAATAAAATCCTAATTAATACTCAATCAATTTTCTGGACCCACTTATCCTTGGGGGGTCGCGGGGGCAGCAGCTCAAGTTGGAGCCTCCAAGCATCTCGATCCTCTGCAACCAAGGATAGATGCTCTGCTGGGATGCCAAGGCGAGACCAACTAAGATCTTCTACGTAATCTCGCCATCGAGTTCTGGAACGGCCTCTAGGCCTTCGACCAATCGGTGTTGAACAGAGCAGTTTTTTGGCTGTTCTTTCCTGGGACATTCGTGTCACATGTCCATACCAACGCAGTTGCGATCTTTTTAGTCGGAGAAGCAGCGATTCGATGTTTAGAGATTCACGAATATCTGCACTTTTAACCTTGTCCAGCAAGGTCAAATCGCTAATTCTTCGCAAGAATCCCATTTCGGCTGCTTGAACTCGAGACCTCACTTTCTCATTCATGATCCAACACTCCAGGCCATAAGTCAGAATAGGAACATGGACCGATCTGAAAATGGATAGCTTTGCCTTGGTGCAAAGCTCCCGTTTCAGTACCACAGATCGGTGGAGCTGGCGCATTGCTGTACTTGCTTTTCCGATGCGGATATCCAATTCGCTATTTTGTCTGCCGTCACTTGTGAATGAGACGCCGAGGTACTTGAATTTCTCTGACTGTTTTAGTGGTGCTCCATCAATTTGGAGAAAGCACTGCTTTGGTTGTCTGGACAGGCACATGGTTTCTGTTTTTGTTGAACTAATTTTCATTCCAGCAACAGAGCATGCATCCGAAAACCTGTCAAGAGCTTGCTGGAGACCATTTTGGGTAGAGTAGCGTAGCACAAGATCATCTATCTGCAAATAACAGACGTTGTACAGTGCATTCACCGATCTTTACTCCGCCACAACACTCAATCAATCAATCAATTTTCTGGACCCGTTTATCCTTGGGGGGTCGCGGTCGCCACAACACTCACTTTTCTTAACTATTCTATCCATACAAAATAAGGAACAGAATAGGTGAAAGAGAGCAGCCTTGCTGTTGTCCCACACTTACTCTGAACGGTTTCGTCGTTGCACTGTAGACACGAACACAGACCTCGGAATGCATGTACAGCGACTTAATGGCAGTTAGTAACTGGCCATCAATGCCATACTGCAACAGCACCGCCCAAAGCTTGTCTCTAGGAATGCGATCATATGCTTTTTCAAGATCAGCAAAACATGCATTGACCTCTTTTGCATATTCCCACGACTTCTCAAAGATTTGCTGCAAGGCAAAGATCTGATCCATTGTGCTTCGGCCAGGACGAAAGCCACACTGAACATCCGTTAGTTTAGGTTCGACTATTTCACGGCATTTCTTTTCAAGGCATTTGGCATAGACCTTACCTGGGACACTGATGAGAGATATGCCCCTGTAATTGGTGCATTTTCTCTTGTCTCCTTTCTTGTGGATAGGTATTATCACACTAATTTGGTTTCTGAGATGGCAATTATATTAGGTGTTGGTTATTATGGCTATTATATCAGGATATTATATCAGCTCAAGCAGCTAGAGAGTGCTGCACAATCCCTTAGGCCGTACCATCAAAGCTGACCAGCATGTTTTGAAAGCTGAGAACAAGCAAAATTTCACCCTTCTCCCTTAGGCCTTACCATCGAAGCTGACCGGATGCTTTGAAAGCTGAGAATAAGCAGAATTTCACTCGTTGCGCCAAATCTAATTCTTTAAGATCAAAAGCTAAGCTAATGCAGAAAGATATCGTCAAGCACATGTGTGTTGTAATAACCTTGAGTGCACGCGTAAAGAAAGTTTAGATTGAAGAAATTAGCATTTTTCTTGAAGATTTTATGAAGAACCTGTTGATATGTGATAAGGAGAGTGGAGTTGAATGTTTTTTTTTTTTATTTAATTGTTTCAGTGTTGTTTTCATTCATTTTCTTTTACGTGTTCAATCAAATGCACAATAGAATGTGATCTTGTTTTACCTACATTATCCTTGAGAACAGAAAATCATCTCGCCAGACTGAATGATGTTTGATGGACCTCAAGCAGTGTGTTGCAGAATTTGAAAGCGAAGCAACTATCTGGTCACATTATAATGTGTGGTCCCAACACAACAAAGTGTCATCTAATTGGCATCTGGTTGGGTGGCTTATGTATATGTCGTAATAAAAAAAGAAAGCGGTCGTAAAAAGTGGTCTACAGGATTCTGTACCATAAATTTAGTGAACTTGATTGTAAAATCTAATTTGAAATTTTTATGCGTTTTTTTTTTGTAAGCTTGGTGATCAATCTATTGATCAATCACGTTTATTTCGTGCAACATTTTAGTAAAAATGATGAATACTATTTGTGAATTGCTCGGTGCATTGTGTCTTGATGAGCTCAATTGTATGTACAGTGTTCTGCAGGGGTAACCAACCTTTCAGTTTTATGTGCCAGTACCCTACGATTAATTCAGAGGCGCTATACCAACATTCACTTCCTTTTAGTTTTTCAAAACGTGTGGTTAGAGAATGGAGATGCATTATTTTGAAGTCATAATTATATAGGCACTCCTAGTTTATTTGTAAATATATGCTTGATGACTACTTGGTATGTGTATACAACAAGCATTATCCAATAGTTTTAATAAAGATGGCACATATAAATTTTGTGGAGGAAAGCATTTTGCACAGCATTTTTTAATTTCCATGAATGGTTTCATTTGGAAAGAAAAGCACTGCATTGTGGTAGTTTTGGAATAAACTTATTGGGTAGTAATAAGCCGACAAACTCATCGAGAAGTGTTAATTTGTTCCCTTTCAAAATATTTTTTGTGCTTTATAATGTATAGTAAATTGATGAGCTCTGTGCTTTTATACGGTGAGCCGAGTCAATGTTGAAATTTGTTCAATCTGGTTTACCAAATAGCTTAGCTTGAAGCTTGATGCCATATAGCATCGAAATGTTTTTCTTAGCATGGTATCAGTTATATATTAGTCTCGTATTCAATTCTGAAATACGTTGTATAACTTTTAAGGTTAATTTGTTATTTGTCAAATCCAACTTGAATGGTTAGTATTGTTTATTTTGTATTTTTAGTATTTAGTTGCATATTTATCCTCCTATCACGAGAAAACGATCAAAGCGCTATACGAGCTTGCTTAGGAGTTGCCAGCCATCTATCTACCACACCAAGATGGGGGAATCCTGCTAAGTGCTTTTCCCGGTGACACAACAAGTAAACTTGCCGGCTTGTTCTCCACACTGTCCCTTTAATGCTGAGCGTCAAGCAGGAAGCTGTGAATACCAACTTTAAAATGGTATTCACAGCTTTCCTGTGACTTGAATAGGGTTGACTTGAATAGGAGTGATTTGAATAGCTCAGGAAAAAATCAGGGAAAACTCGGGGAGTTTGAAATTGAGAAAATGCTGGGAACCCTGTGTTCAGCTCTTGCAAGGAAATATCAGCAGACAAAAATGCTTTGGCCCCTTTTTTTACAAAATCGCTGTCACTGTTTCTCAAAAATGTTTCTTTAGCAAGTTTGGAGCATTAATTTTGTACCTCATACCTCTTAGCGCTTTTTGATGTTTTGAAGTTTTCCAATGATTTAATCATGAATCGTTTGGTGCAGGAAACCACGCAGTTGCACTAGTTGCAGTAAAGATCTTTGTTGTAATTTTGCACTATTTCACCAGGAAAATCGTGAAGTACAGATTTAATTTTTGATGTGTTGGGCTTTCTTTTTAGGGATTATTCAAAGATCATATTGAACTAACTTCTGGACTAAAGCTAAACTAAACAAGTAGTTGGTCAGTATCACCCTTTCGATTCTGCTGTAGATAGACAGTAGCATTTACTTGCGAGCTTGCTCACTGAACTTCCATAAATACTGTAGCTGGTGGCTACACACGTTCTTGATTTATTTTAACAGGCATCATCAACAGTTTTGTGCTGTATTTACTACATTCACTTCTGTCCAGGAAAAGGCAAGTGCTGAGTCTTCTTTCGACTATAACAAAAGTCTCGTCAGCCTTGCTACAGACAGCCAATCCAGGCTAAACTCATTCCAGGCTGTAAAGACTTTTTTGCATTGCTTTACCTGGACATCTACACTTCATCTCTTTTCTAGGTTGCGCCCTATTTTTAGCAGGCGACTATCCCCAAAAAACGGTACCCTATGAAAGAGCCTATAACTACTAACCCACAACTAAGTTACTGGTAGCCTAACTAGCCCACATCACCAGATGGCATGGCAACCCATTCATGGCAACCCATTCATTTGCAGCTGCAGACGCGTTTCGACCTTATTATGGTCTCATCAGTGCTGCATAGCAACCTCCCACCTTCCTGAAAAAAAAAATACTAATCTTCAAAAGAACTACACACCCCAAATCTAAGCCTCTACTCGTTCTGCTGAAGGTAGAGCATTTGAAATAAAACCTTCAAGGATTAGTACAGGTTGGATTATGATGTCACAGATTCCCTGTAAACAATCGAAAAGAATAGAGATGACCGGTTGGTTTAAACATTATTTTCCCGGTAATCTGAAAAGGAATTTCTTGTTTACAACTCCATCCTGGTTTTGTATCATTGAAACAAGATTCTCAGTGAATTCTTCCTCAGTCTGATTTTGCACACTCCTACGACTGGTGTTCAATTAGCCTGCTTGATTAGGCCTACCAGTACACTGGGACATGTACGTACTTGTCCATACGAAACTGATAATTCAATATTGTACGTACTTATTAGCACATAATGGAGAAAAATTTGACTGCATTAAGCACGTAAACTGGATGTATTAGGCGGCGCTTGGATTTATTAACCGAAGTTTTTATAACGGGAAAGGATTGGGACGATTCCGTTCCAAGCAAATTGGATGTAATAAGCGGCTGGATTGATTAACCGTGGATTCATTAACCGAATTCCACTGTAGTCACCTGCTAAAAGCAGGGCGCAAACCTAGAAAAGAGATGAAGTCGAGATGTCCAGGTAAAGCAATGCAAAAAAAGAGTCTTTACAGTCTGGAATGAGTTTAGCCTGGATTGGCTGTCTGTAGCAAGGCTGACGAGACTTTTGTTATAGTCGAAACATTAATTTGTCCCTTGCAAATTTCTTATCTGAGTCTTCTTTGTTTTTGCTTTTGTTTTTTGATAGGAAAAGGCACTTTTTGATTGCAACGCCGTGGCATAAATTGCTGCAATCCTTCATAATTGCGCCCATTCAGTGCAACATGGGGTAGCAACCTACGCAGCAAAAAAAAAAAAAAAAAAGAAATTGGCAGCGTTTGCAAACGAAGCAATATGCTGATGAGAATCAGTTTTTCTCACTGGTATCAAACAACATTTTGAAAAAATGTATTCAATTTTAAAAATTGACATTATTGCTCTAAAAATACGAAATTGTCGTAATTGTAAAAAATTGACTGTTTATGGACCAATCAAATTTATAAACTGAAATGTATTCCTTATATCCAGAATTCTTGCTAAAAATTACGTTGCACAAGCTTACCAATGAAAATTGCTTTCGTTGACAAAAACTTGCTCTACTCAGAGCTTAATTGCTGAAAGCTAGCATACCACTTTCTACGGTCAAAGATGGCTCACTCTTGTACCCCATTGTTTTCATTATATAATATACCCCCAACCACAACCATTATATTCTTGATTTATTTCGTGGGCGAGGGGGTTTTGATAGCCCATAGTGCAATGATAATTAGTTAATTTTCAAATTTTGGAAAACACTTAGTACTTTTCTGCTATCCATGATAACAAATCTTCATCTCTGTTTATTCATAACCAATCAGATGGGCAAGTGAATACAGCAACTACGTTGAAATTGTTGGACTCAAGTTCAATTCTGGTCAAACCGCAAACTTCAAAATATTTGTGTTCACATCTTTCCTGCTTGACGTTTGGCATTAAAGAACTGTGGAGATTGAATTGCTAAGTTTTTTCATTGTGTCCTTGGGAATGGCAGTTAGCAGTACCCTAGATCACGAGTTGTAGACAGATGGCTCGCAACTTATAAGCAAGCTTGTTACATAGCATTGGTTGCACTTTTAAAAAAATGAGGATGTATTTTTCCTGGCCATTCAGTCTACTCGGCGTAGTGGCCCAGTCTAACAAAAGACTTGCTGCAGAGCATCTAGTGCATATGAAAGAAGTGATAATCAATGATTGCGAGACACATGATTTGACTTCCCTTATATTTTTTAGACTGAAAACTTGAAATTAAAAGAAGACTTGGAACTAGTATTAAGGAGAAATCCGAACAATACTCATCACAGTAAATAAAAATTCTAATGTTTGTTACTTTTTTATTTATTTGATTTGTTTTTACTGTATTTACACTAATGGCTCGTGATTATAGTTGCAAATTATGAATTAATGACCCGTGATGCAGTTTCAGCATTTTCAAAAACGCTCTTACCAGAATCATGGTCATGGACAGATTGTGTCTTTTTTTTTGCTACGCCTAATCATGGTAAGAGGGTGCAGTCTCTGCAACCGTGCCACTTCAATTCTCACTGGTCCATGTTATTTTGCTTCTTTTTACCTGCAATACCCTTGATTATTGTTATTGCGTTACAATTATTATTCAATTTTTATTGCTGGCCTTGTGTTGTTGTAGCAGCAATATAATGTGTGATGTGTTATTTTCTAATTTGTTCATACTTAACGCTTATTTATAATGGCTTAATAATCTCAGAAGGAGGAATGAAGTTCAAAGTTTTTGAAAGTGAGCACATTTTGAAAATGTTTTTTAGATACAGAAGTCGGTGATGATGTGGCTAAACAAAAAGTTCTGTCTTCCATCACATGCACTGAGAATACTTGCAGTGCAGTTGCATTGATACACGAAGATGATGGTGAGTTGCTGCATGACACCTGGGCGAAATAGGTAGATGGGCAGGTTAGTAGGTACACGTTTATTGTCAGTAAAACAAAAGCTAAACGAGTAGGAGCAAAGCCATCAAATTAAGATGGTGTGGTTGCAGAGTTTGCTTTTTTTCAAGCGAAAAGGTAGGTTTTATTAATAATGTACAAATATCACATTTTTAAAAGCAACTCATATAGTTGCTGATTATCATACCTTCCCTTTTATGATGATCATTGCTGGACGTATGGGTGTAAATCATCGATATCGCAAACAGAAAGACTAGATAGCCCATCGCTAGTCAAAAAATGAAGTTATCTGAAGCAAAGTTGTTATAGGATACTCAGACATCATTTATTTGACGCTTCTTCCAATGAAAGCAAGTGTTCTTTGGAATAGTATGTAAATGATTTTGGCGTTCTTGCAACATTATTAAATGGATTTAATTTGCTGAAACTCGTTAAACACTTTGTCATGACTAACCACATTGTGTAAGCAGTATGAAAGTTTTTTTATCACGTTACCACTGCATGAGCAAATCAATTGGCCTAACAAAAAAGTTTTAAAAAATCGATATTTAAAAAAAAAAGTGGAAAACGGCTTAATTCAAAAGCAAAAGTTAAAGGTATATTCGATTCCTTCTAATCAATACTTTGTACTAGCTGCATAAATCAATAATATTGTTTGTTGGATAAGAATCAAAATAAATGCAACTGACATGGCGTTTCCATGTAATATCTAAAACAACAGGTATGTCCACCAATTTGGATTTAAATGAACTGGTTTTTGGTATATATTTTTTGCGAATGAGGACCGACATTGGATTTTAAATGCATGACCATTGTTTGAATTTTGAAAAAGGAAATATATGGGATTGTTTAGGATTTGGGTTTGTTTTAACAGATTAGTATTGGTTTGAATTTGTAAATCACATATTTAAAAACATCGTAGGATTTTACACTGTTAATCTGGACTTTTCTGCTACACGCACCAAAATAGATTTCCCCTGTCACTGAAATTCATCTAAGTTTTTTTTCTTTGGTTACCGATACATGAGAAAAGAATTCTCTTAAAATACTTGCTTTATCTTTTTTATTTTTATTTGTTTTTTTTTTTTTATAAAACCAAAATGGTTCACAGACAATGGAATTCTGCGTTATTATGGGCGGTATACATAGCAATATCAAAGAAGTTTTACTTGTAATTAATGTGACCAAAAATCGACTAGAATTCACTTAAGTAACTCAGGTGTACCCCAATTTAATCAAAATGCGAGTCAATTGAAAGAAACTAATTATGAAATCAAAGCATAAAGGCATTAGGCTAATCACAAAATAGACAAAACAATCATGAAACTAAAGCGAAAAGGAAAAACAAAGGTGTTGTGTATTTGCCAAAGAGCAATGTGTCGTCACTGAGGGCAAACTATCGATGGTAACGTTCTTGTACCATGGCTTCATTTTTTCTCTGAAAGCTCAAGCGGCTATGCACTATCCATCTATCTAGTCTTTCTCTTTATGATGTCTATGGCGAGTTTATTTGATGATGTGTTCCTACAAAGTTGTTTTTTGTGGAGTAGTGTTTTGCTTCGACAAAAATTAACATCACTTGTACGGAAAGTGTGTCAAAATGTGTCTGCCAGCAAAGTCAAAATCAAAATAACGAGCTTACATGTTACTATTATATAATGCAGACAGCAGCAGCGATAAGACAGGAGATGATTGTGTCAGTGATACGTCATCAGTGACTGTTGCATGTTTGACGGAGCGAATTCATCAAATGGAGGAAAACCACATTAGCACCCACGAAGAACTTGAAGCAACTGTGCAGGTTGGTTGGTAACTTATTTCCTGTCACAAGAAAGCGATCTTCAGTGACAGCCTCTTCATCCATTTGCCCGTATGAGCTGCTTAAAGTTGTTTAGTTAACCTGCAATTTATGCAAGATATTGCATTGCTAAAACCTGTCATCGACCTTTTTTCAATTACATAGTAATACTACTTAATTTTTTTGCTTAGTATTATGCGATTGAAAAATAGAAACATATTTAGGAATTAAATGATCTGCAAAAATCAATTCCTGAGTTGACAATCGACAACAACAGATTGCAACACGAAAAGGAAATTCTTGAAGTAAAGCTTGAGAAGCTTGGCACGCATCTATCACAACAAGCAAATGAAATAAGCCACTTGAGGGTAAGTACCCATGATTTCATGTGAACGCAATGTTAGATGTGGAGGTGTTAGATTAACCTTCCATGAGGGCTAATTATCGGTTTTGCTGCAAAGTTTAGTTCATTTTTATAGCCTACCAAATTTTCTTATTCCTGTTAGCATTCCGCAATGCTCGTGGTTTTATTGCTTATTTTCGTTCAGTCCCTTCCACATTTTTGTAGTTGTTTATGTGTATGAATTTAAAAGCATCAACAGTTGAACACAATGAATAATTTTTTTCCGCAATTAATTAATTAGTTGTTGGGCCAGAATGTCTGAAAATGCTATTGTGATGCAAATGTTGGGAATTCAGGGTTACCACGCCAGTCTTGAAAGTATGGAAAAATAATATTCGTTTTCCACGTTTAAAAAGTTTGAAAAAAAATTTTTTTCACATGTTGGCTTGGAAAATGAAAATATCTTTCCTGGCTTGATCCCGCATTTTGATAATGATTGTGTGTTTTTCGATTAGTGGTTGATCTGGGCATGTCATTGGGAGTCGATATTCTAAATAATAGCAGCCAGGCATTGTTTGTAGAATGCTGGTTTTGAGTTTCTTTTACTACTCAGGTTTTGCAATATTAACATTGGTTGCAGTACTCAGTCTTTTCTTTTTGAATATTTGAGAAGCATGAAGTAGATGGTCGTTTACATCGCCAACATGTGGGGTAGGGTGCTTCAAAAACAGGGTAAAAATTTTTTTATAGAAATGTTAGCAGGCTACCCTTACAAATCTCTTCATTTACTATAAAAACACACTATGTAAAATATTTTTGAAAAATATGAATGTTTGGGGGTTCCCCAAGCCCCTAATTTTTTGATTTTTTGACGCTAAACCATAAAGTGAAAATGGCGGTAATGTGAAAGTCTTTCATGTAAAGTTGTAAACATAGGGTTGTTTGGGTTTATTTTTAGCAGCATGATGAGCACAATAGGATAATGCAATTAAAAAATGCATGTCAACATTTTTTTGATATTCGATTTTTTTATTCTAAGTGGATATAATATTTTATTTTAAAACGTAAAAACCTGATCCGAGCAATAACCTTTATGCATTTAACTCCCGCCATCTATCTAATCAAAGTATCCTGTTTTTAAATTAAGAATCTGCTGAATGATTTATGAAAAAAACTACTTTTGAATTTGGTACAATGTGAAGAATGACATTCTGTTCAATTTGTCACTATTAAGATAAATGACAGACGTGATTGCTCTTCTCCCTTCTCAGGGCTTTTGAACTTGTAGTCTTGGCTCTGAACGGCAGAACTAGCCACTGGTTTAGATGCAGTTTACTCCTTAGCACCAGACTAATTGGGTGACGAGTTTGGAGTCACGTTTTTTGTCGCCCTTTCGAGCTGCAGATAGGGGATAACTGCAGCAGTGCAGCACTAAAACTGGAATAGAACATAGGATACATACCACTCAACTAAAAGACTTTTGAATTTGAGATTTGGGAGGGTAGTTCGCAAACATTTCCATAAAAAATTTTTTACCCTATTTTTGAAGCACCCTAATGTGGGGTAATGGAAAGATTACATTGTATAGTGCTTAGCTTGTTTTTTCCACACCAGTTTCTTTATATGATTTTGATTTATGGTCGTTAGGTTGTTTTGCCTTATGAGCTTGCCCTCATGTATTTTATGCCTGAAGTTTACACCAGTGGGCCAGCATTTGCCTTCATGTATTTTTTGCCTGAAGTTTACACAATGATGTTTGTCTGGCTCTTCACTAATGTGTTTCAATAGTGTAGAGCAGGGGTGGGCAAGCTTTTCACACAAAGAGCCAGATTTGGAAAAACTGTTGAAGCCGCGGGCAGCACGCTGATTGGAAAACAAGTTGAAGGCCTTTTTTTGGAGATCACGGTCCACAAACGATTGTGATCTCCAAAAAAAGGTTTTCACCTCGTTTTTTCCAATTTTGCACCGTCGAGGCTTATTTTTTAAAAAAATCACTGCCATCCATGCAGTGGCATAACAAGGGGGCGGGGAAGGCTTGTTCACCCCAGGCAGCACTCCCGGGGGGCGGCGTTTTTGGATAAGCTTTACAGTATGTAATTTTTTTCTAATTATTTTGAGCAACCATTACTTATTTGCTATATCGCTTAATTGCTGATCGTAAATCATCTTACTGTGTTGCCTAATGCCCAGGCGCAAAGTTGCGGAAATGGTCCCGCCATCTCGTTTACGCTTCGGAGTATTCCCGCGAGTATAATAAAGTTTTGATTTTAATGTTTATTGTGTCACAATTGCGTACTGCTTTCTTCTTCGTCTTTGCATTATTTGAATCGCTCACACTCAGCAAGCCTCTGCTTATAGACATAAGCTGCGGAAACATTTTAGCATTGTCGATAGTGAATGCATCACTGCATGCCCTTTTTCGATAAAAAAGTGTGCTAAAATAAGTGTTTTTATGTGAAAATCGTAAAAATTCGTTGGCGGCTTGGGGTTTCACGTTCACCCCCAGACCCCCGGTTGTGCCCTCCCTTGCCAAATCCTGGGTGCACCACTGATAGGCCTACTGCATATTATTTTTGCGTATTATTCTTGTGTTGACAGTATGGAAATGAAAGACACTTACTAAGCCGGTTAATACACACTAGCATGTAAATCATTGCTGTAATTAGCAAGTCAGCGCGCTTTTAATTGACGCATATCTTGCCATGGAGAATAGATGCTGGCCGCATTTGAAGCTAATTAATGCTTAAAAAATTATTACTCATTCGGGTGTGGCAATTTCTTGAACCGCCCCGGGCGGCAGAATCTCTAGCTAAGCCACTGCATCCGCAATCTCTCAAGGAAAAAAAGGTCTTTCACTCAACTCACGGAGTTTAAGTTTGTGTAAGTGCCGGGCTGCCGGCGGGCCAGAATAAAAGGACCGGCGGGCCGGGTTTGGCCCGTGGGCCGTAGTTTGCTCATGTCTGGTGTAGAGTTTCAAAACTACAGTTATCGCCAGCTTGAGACTGTATGCGTGCATGATGCTTTATGGAAGAGGCATCGTAATGCGAAACTCGCAATGGCTTTGTGACATTGGATTTGTAAATATTTTGGTTATTGTGCAATGTTAAAGACTAGTTATCATCAATCTTGTGCTGTTGGATAAGACTCTTACTTTTTTGTTTACGAAGAAGCAACAGGTTTTAAAGTTGAAGTTCTACGTGTGCACTTTCTGTGTTTGTGATTTTGCGAGACCATTTTGGGTAGAAAATGTGTTGAAATGTTTTTCTGTCTTTTATGTCTGGTGTAAATTCAGCATTAACTTAAATTGGCTGTTTTTAACCTGCTGTTTTTAACACAATTTTTTGTAGTATCAGTAGAAGAAGACACATCGCGACTAAAAATGTTCTATGCTGTGCAAATCAAAAAATCTTCCATTATACTCGCGGTGTTATGCTGAAGTGTGTAACAAGCGGTAGGGCCCATCTATGCAGCTTAGCGCCTAGGCAACACAGCTCCAAAGAAACGTCGTAGCGGTGGCCAGCTGCTGGCAACACTGTGCCGATTTGACCGGCCTGGGAGTCGAACCCCAGACCTCCTGCACCGATAGCATGCTCTTTGCAACTGAGTTGACCAGCCGGTGATTTTTTAAGGCTGGCCAGGGTCGCTTTTTAAAGCTGTTGTTTTCACACGCTGTAAAGTATGAAAATAATATTACATTCAAGTTCTTTCTTTTCTAGATATTTTGCTACTATTGTTTTAAATAATAAAATTTATTTAATTTCTGGGAGTGAATTATGAAACGTGGTTTGAGCATATTAGCCTATTATGACACGTTGTCTCAAGTAGTAATAGATAGATGATTTGTTTAATGAAAGAAATGACTAGTAGGCTCTTGTTTTTGGCAAGACTACAAAAGTAATAAGGGTAGGTTAATATTTGATAAGTTTTGTAAGAAAAGTTGAAAATATTATGGTCTGAGGTACATTTGGGTGGTCGGGTACTCCTCGCATTCCAAATAAGTTTTGGACAACTTTAACTAAAGTTAGTTGGAAAAATTTGTATGGGTATGTACTTCGTTTATGCAACCTTATTTCTGCATTGCTATAAACTCCATATATTTTCTGCATGTAATTGTAGCTTATATCAAAAGTCATTAGGTATTAGGTTTAAACTATGTGTTCATCAACGTATTTTAGTATGCCTATGCTAAAAGTATGCATCTTTTTCTAAGCCAAGCGATTGTGTGTTTTATGCTTTTTGTTAATTTTTGTAACCATTGGTAGTTGTTAATTTCGTGAAAGCATTGGTAAGGTACAGTAATTGTATATGGTAGCTGCTACCTGTACTTTTGTTGTATTCGTCGAAGATTAAGTCTTGAAAAAGGCTGGAAAACGAAATTCAAAATTGTGTGGGAACCCTGGGAATTACTAAGCCTGCTAATACCAAATCAGAGCTGTTTCTAGGGATGGGCATTTCAGAATGGTTAGGTATTGTAGAATAATTAAACCGAATCTAAAATTTCAAATCCTAGTCTAGAGTAATTCTTCAAACTTTTGGAAACATAAAGCTATACATTAGGCCTATTTTTTTTTATTCAACGAAAATGACAACACAAATGCACTATTTTTGCATTTCTAAATTTTTCCCAGTCAGAAGAGATCTCAAAGCAGATGCAGTTAAATTTGCATGGGAAAGAGCAACTTTTACATCTACATAAAAAATTACTAGAAAAAAAAGATAAACGTGGTTTGACCGTTGCACCAAACAGAGAGCTCAATGGCACACGCCAGAGCATAAACAGAAAATCGGTCACCAAATAAAATTAAAAATTAAAATAACCCCAACAGGCTGTTTCGCCGTGAGGCTCTTCAGGGGGGACGCTAAAAACTATAAATGGTAAAATCTAAAACAATAAAACATCAAAGATTGAAACAACAAAATGATAAAACAATGTAGACTTTCAGGGCGAAACTCAAGGTTGATTTACGCGATAACGTATAAGAACACTGCAACTGAGTGCATCAAACTTTGCAGGGCTGTAAAATACAAAGCAGCGATGGTGAGCGGCAGGAAAAAAAGACACAGTTGTAAGCGCTTGATTACGATTGCAAGACAGGGAACCGGATGAAAACGATGTAAGCGGGCGGGATCGATTCTTCGAGAAAGCAAATCGATTCTTTATTTAGAAAAAAAAGATTAAGCTGCTTCGTTTGCAAAATTTAGTTAATTAGAATTATCATTTCAGTTCCAACTATGCGAAATATAGTGACTTTTTGGATTCAAATCTTTAAGGATTCGGATTCGAAATTCTAGAATGCCCAACCCTAGCTGTTTCACTCATCTTTTGCGCATATTAATGTGTATCTTGATTGACTCATTAAAACAGAAATAATTGTCAAGTAAATATTTAATTTCTATGCAAGTAATTGTGTCATGTTTTTTGGCATTAGCATCAAATTGATGATGTGAAATTTAATTTTTTGGTAAATATGTACATAAGATTACATCACAAAAAAATTTAGCCTGGTAGTTTAGACGTAAGTGTGTGTGATGCATGCTCCTTCTTAGTAGAGTAATTTCGAAGACGAGCCTGGGACTTATTGTCAGTTTGAAGTGAGATTTTAATATTTTAGTTCAAGTTTTCCAATTTTTTTTAGAAATCACTGAAATGGTCTTTATTAAAAACATCTTTGTTACTTTTCAAGCTTAATTATTATCTACCATAGAAATTCGATTATGTTGAGGTGGAACAGGATTTACATGTCTTTGGTGGTTTTGTGTGACTAGTTATAGTGGAATGCCAATGAGATGAGGTAATCTTATTCACCACTGCACTGACGACAGATTGAATGTGGCGAAAGGTTTAATGCCTCTAATTTCTTTTTTATTTTGATGTAGGTTTTGGTTTCTGATCGGTTTGGTGATACTTCGAGCAGCACTGACTTGCAGCAACAGTATATGTTGCTACTCAATGAACGGGAGGAATTACTTCAATACCAGGAAACGTTACATAAGGAGGTACAGCATGCTACTGAAAAGAAGAAAGATTCTGAAGAACTGGCCTATGCCTTGCAGGAACGCATGCGTCATCTTGAGCAAGAATTAACCCAAGCTAATAAGTCGCTTCTTGATAAAAAAATGAAAGTGAGTAGATTGAGGTTAGTTCTTCTTCATTCCTTCATGTTTTTTTTGTATATTGGCAGAATAGGAAAGAGTTATCTGGAGGAGAGCCGCTGATGGCCCTCCATGCTGTGGAGGAAGAGTTGAGATTGGAGCGACACAAGAATGAGGAACTGCTGAAGACTGGCAACATCTCTGATAACGTTACAGATCTCATTGGAAGTTTACAAATCGAAAACAGGGTGAGCTGAGTACTAGCTTGTATTGTTGTGCTGTGTAATTTGATATGTTTGGTTTTTGAAAATATGATCTACTTGCAATGAGCAGAAGTGAAAGTAGGAAAGGGAGAGAGAGAGAGAGAGAGAGAATTTATTTTTGTACAGAAAGGCACAATGGGTGATACGAAATGAAAGAAAAAAACGATAAATGTATAAAAGAAAATTATGCAATGTCTTTTTGGTGAGAGGCTGCAAAAAGATTTGTGTCCAGTTCCAAGGAACTGGTGCGGTTACCAAGGCTGCAGCATCTCACTCCTGCTAACAATATAAATAACTAATGCGTAATAGTGATATAATTCCACAATGCTACACTTAGTTATAAAATACTTAAGGAAAAGGAAAAAAAAAAAAAATAAATAAAATAAGGATCTAAGCGCTAAGTACACGAAACAAACTTGATGCGACTAAAATGAAAAAAATTCACTACTGAAGCGTTGTTGTTCAAAACTCATGTTTGGTCACTAAGGAATTGATTGTACCTTATCCTGTTGGTTTAATGTACTTGGTTACAACACTTGCAAAATGAATACATGTCCTTCAACGTCAAAGTAGACTTTTAAAAATGTTAAAATTGAGGACTTTTCCAAATGTGAAGTGTTTAAAATTTGGTTAGCTCAGTTGCTAAGTGCATGCTATTGGTGCAGGAGGGATAGGATGCAATTCCCAGTCTGGTTAATTTGATACAGTGTCGCCAACGGCTTTCCATCACTGCAGTGTTGCTTCGGAGCTGTATTGCCCAGGCACTAAGCTGTACAGATGGGCCCCGCCACTCGCTACATGCTTCGGTGTGGTACCGCGATTATGATGAAGGTCTGATTTTTTAAGGAAGTTGATACACTAAGTCATGGGGTTTTTGTCACAAAATAGATCATGTGCATAAATGTGACATACTCAGTTGTGAAGTCAATGTCCTACTATTGATTGATTTATGCTATGCTGCTCTAACTAAAATTTATGAGAAACAAATTGGGGTGGGTATGTGGAAAACCAAAGCGGAGGTAAAGGCAGTTTTCGAGTCATTTAAAACTCGAAAAACCCCTAATAAGGTTAGTATCAGACCTGAAATATTAAGAAAATGAACAGATGTGGCAACCGTTTGCTAACTGGTGTTTGTCAGGTTGTATGGAAGACTGGTCAAGCTTCAATGCAATGGCAACTTACCATGGTAATACCTATCCACAAGAGAAGAAACCCGAGATAATACACCAATTATAGGGGCATTTGTCTTTAAGTACATTGTACAAGCATTCAAGGTCTGTGTCAGTGTAAACAGAATGACAAAACTGACAAACAGATTGCAAATGTATTAAAAATCGATCTTTTAATTTTTACATTTAAATGCATTAAAGGCGGGCACAAATTTGTTAATCGTTAATAACAAAGCTAACTTTTGATTAATAAGTTAATTCGTTAAAACTAACTTAGGATTCGTTAGTGCTTGAAGACTTCCATTGAAATTTTCTAAACACTTATTTACCAGTTTTGCCAGAAAGTATTTTGTATTTGCATTTAATTACTTTACAGCCACTGTGTTTTGTATTTGTATTTAAATACATTTGGAGAGTATTTTGCCCAAGTCTGGTTTTTCATTTCACCCCCCAAAAGCAACTAAACTATATATATCACAGTTGCATGTATGATGTCGTCATTTCGGCATTGACTTGACGAGATAAAAACATTTCACCCCCCAAAAGCAACTAAACTATATATATCGCGGTTGCATGTATGATGTTGTCATTTCGGCATTGACTTGACGAGATGAAAACAATAGAGTTGTCTGCACTAGCGCCCTGCATGCTGTCAGCTTATGTAGTTTTCCTTCAATCGCACACGCAATTGATGGTGAAATTGCTGGTAAAATTGTGCGAGGAAGAAGAAGTTATGATTATAGTTGAACCATGTAATGCGCGCGCATTTTCTGCAAAAATGACACTAATGCTTACCTAGCGTCTTTCAGGAAACTGCAACAGCTCCAGTTTTTCTCTTAAACGTTTAGGTATCTATAGACGTGTTTCCAAAGAAAAAATTTTTTTCTGAGCTTTCCTTTCGAAGCTGTGACAGATTTTGCATGGGGTACCTAATGCGTTCAACTTTAAGCAAAAGCGCGTAAAATTGTTTCAATTGCGCGTTTTAGTTAAAAGTGAGAGTCTGAACTTGCCTGATATGTTGCAATGATTCCTAAATCACTTTTAGTAGAATGGAGGGTGTATTGAGCTCTAGCGAAGTCACCCCAAGACCATCACCAGTAGGGTCGCCTCCCTGATTGATTTCTTAGCCTCTCGATAAATATTAAAGTGCAGCACAGTGATGCATTACGATCTTCTAATTTTTTTCGAATACTGCTTGCCTCCTCCAATTTCGGATCCTCCTCTGCTTCAACAAACTGGCGATGCCCCTTAGTCACTTGAAATGAAGTTTTTGAATAAATAGCCTACACTTAAAAGTTTTTGACTGTTTTAAAATTGCAAATAAACTTATTTTCGCTGATGAAAAACGGGACGAGTGTACTTAAGATTGAGAAGGTAGAAAGCAGAAATGTCCGGATTTTACTTTTCAAAATCCTAATCCGACCCAAATCCGTGAGCTTAAATTCAAAATCAGATCCTACATTTTGTGAGCACAGAGTTCAAATCCTAAATAATCCAAAATCGAAAAATTAATAATGGAAATACTTTCGTTGAACTCAGTTATTTCTTTAACATTTTAGCTAGTTTTATGCGCTTTCTTGCGATTAACTTATGTCCAAATCTGGTCAATATTCGAAAGGCGAAAAACTTTGAAATCCTAATCCGGTTCAAATCCGGTGAAATTGCTAAAATCCGGTCCAATTAAAACCTAATCCAAATCCGTGGACATCTCTGGCAGATAGTCGATTGGATAGATCGTCAGCTGCTGGATGGGTAGACTCCGTGTAAACAAACAGTGAATGCGCATTTTAATCAAACAGTAGTTTAATTTAAAAAAAACGAACAGAGCAGACAGCTAAAAATGGCTTTCTGCGTACAGAAAAATGGTTATCACGTTCAGGCACAAGTATTAACTATGCTTTATAAATGTATTGTGATGTGTCTAAGTGACTTGAAATACTAAAGAGGTGATCTAAACAGATAAAAAAGAACCGTATTCTAAGTTTTAAGTACAACCAATGCGATAGCGAAAGCAATGACTGCGTTTCTCCCGCGAAAAGGCATGAGCATTTTTGCGCACAAAAAATCTACGAATTAAAAAATTTAAGGTAATGAGCAACTCCATCTGGAAAGAGAAAGGAATGTTCTGGTTGGCTGATTTTTTGTCAAAAGTCCAAAGAAGTATCCCTGAACAAGTTGGCCATGAATAATTGTGAAAAACTGTGAAACGGTAGGTTGCACAAGCAAAGTTATAAAAAAAAGTAGGAAAGTTGAAAATGCTTAAAATTAGGTAGTGGTGGTAGAATGCGTGATTTTAGGTTAAAGCAAATTTGATTTCAACCAGTATTGATTCCAGTTATGGCCAAGGTAAGCATGACGATTTACCAAAAAAAAAAAGAAATTTTTTTTCGTTTTTGTTTGTTTATTAACAGCCACCCGCGCTATACCAACAAAAAAATGACACTCTGCGCATTACATGGTTTGACTATAGTTTAGTAAATTGCTTCCGAGTTTAGTAAATTGAAGAAAAAAAGAAGACGATTGAAAAACCAAGTATCGAACATTGTCATGGTGTGTAGCCTATATGGATGGGCTGTCGTTTTTGTAGCGAAATAACAGCTCATAAGCGGCATAACACTTATGCTATGCATGTGAATAAGCAAAACTAACAATCACTGCAACTGATAGGCATGAATGCTATCCATAATTAGTATTGAAGATGGTTTGAAAGTTTTTACAGTAGGGAAACGTCATCAGCAGTAAGGTAATCTGTTGCCTGTCTATCACTTTAAGGTCACAGTAGGCTACTCGTCACAATGTCACGTGTTGCATCTCAAGCTAACCAACAGTAGTGGTTGCTGTGTAATGCTGCATTCGTCAAGAACTATTCTTTAACGCTTTCTTTTCCTACATATCGAGCAATAATTAGTAACTGAGCTCAATTTGTTACATCTGTAGACTCGCCAAGTTGAATTGCGAATCAACTTTCCGATCTACAAGTATTACTAATCACTTGCTGCAAAACATCCTCTTACATTTCCTCAATTCTTCATTAGACTGTATCATTATTAGACAGAGAGATAAGTTTTTCCACTGATTCTTCTCCATAGACACGACTTACCATTAGTGTTGGAACAGGTTGGACCCGGTTTTTCCCTATATGTGCTTTTTTTTTGCTTGGCAATGATGAAAGAAACTTCAGAAGATGCTTTTAGTGAAGCATTGGTTTGTGGGAAAAACATGTGACCTTTATCCAAGCGTTGTTTCTTAAACACTGATTCTCTATGCTTGAAAAAGTCAAGATTTTTGTCTTTGAATTCTGGATGAGCTTTCTGCAAATGCCGAGTGAAAAGGCTCGGTTTCATCAAATTATTTCCCAAAGATTTTTGACTATATACACATACTGGTATATCCAAACCATTGTTTTTTGTAAATGTAAATTCCAATTTTAAGTAGATTTCTAAATATTTTCGTTTTTTAACACTCATTTATAGCTTTTTAGAAAGTCCGAAAATAGACAAAAATTTTAAGTAAAACAATAGAAGTTTTTAAACTCAGCAGCACAATTAGCTAATTGTTAACCGAATTTATCCCTCCGTCTGGCGCAACTGATCTGACTGGCACGCAGATGACGTAATTGCTTGTATCTCGAGTTTTGACTGGCGATGTCAAACACACTTGTAAACCAACCACACATACCACGTGCTGGTAAACAACATTTAGAACAATTGCAGATTTGACATTTTTGAAGGCAGATATAGCGTAAAGGATCTCTTAGGCACATTGCGCCCGATTACGTTATTAATTTTATTAACAGTTTCAAGAAAAGACTTTTTATTTTTTTTTTACTTTTACTGTGTGTCTAAGGCAACAATGCATAGTGATTGATAGTATTGTCCTACTCCTTTTAAAATCTGTGCTTAATTCTTGGCTATTTTTATGCTATGTAATTTCAGGCATATATGCTAAAATAATGAGCGATGCTGGTAGACATTGCACCTGATTACGTTATCAGTTTCAAGAAAAGACGTTTCAATTTCTTTTTAAGCAACAATGCATACTCTCGGCCCCCAAAGTCTGGCTCCGAACGTTTTTGAATTGAGTTATAGTTTTACAAAAGTAGCCTACTGTATTTTTAACGTTGTGCCCTCAAGGCACATTGCTCCCTGTCATGTGACAAATCACATTGCGCCCGACGAAGGGTTATATTGCCCACCAAACCTAAAAGCAAATGAATACCTGAAGTAAAGAACTACATGAGTCACAAAACACAGTTTTTGAAAAAGGAAATTGAAGTTTTGAAAAACATTGCAAACTTATTTTAATCTCATGTTAAGTATTGTCAGTCTTATCCTGAAAAGGGGTTAGGCTACACCCAAAACTCATGCAGTCTCAGTTTTTTTTTTTTTTTTTTTTTTTTCGGTTCACTCCATGGGCTTTCTTTTCATTTTTTTTGCAATTACTATCAGTACAGCAGTGTAGAAGTCCTATCCACTGCAGTTTCAAATGTAATCAATAAAAGTTATCACACGTGTACGCTCTTCTATTCTTTTGAGTCATCACTCTAAATCCATGTCTTATTGCTGCATCTGCGACGAAATGCAAAAGTGGACTTGGTAGTTGTTGTAGTTGCAGCTAAAACATGTACTGGAATAAAAGTATGACTGGTCTTCAAATTATTAACATCAGGTAATATTAAATATTTTAAGGCAGATTTGAAGTTACGGAAAGAATATCCTTACACTTAAAGTCAACATGTACCCCTGGTGGTGCATGTACCCCAGTTTGGGAACCCCTGGTCTATATCATCTTTACCATCAGCTAACTGATGAAGGTCTCTTAGTTTTTCAGCTTCTCACTCCTTTTTTTAGCATCATGTGCAGCTTTCTTCATCTGAGCTTCACGAATGCGATGCCTTTCTTTCATAAAGAACTTGCTTTTGTGCTTGTCATCTAACCCCAGCTCTTCACCTTGGTTTTTAAGTGTATTTGTATTTTGTTGCATGTTTATCCTCCTATCACGAGAAAGCGATCAATGCGCTATATGAGCTTGCTTAGGAGTTGCCAGCCCTCTATCTACCACACCAAGATAGAGGAATCCCACTACGTGCCTTTTCCAACAACACAACAAGTAAACTTGCCGCAATGGCAAAACAAGTAAACTCGCTGGCTTGTTCTACACACTGTCCCTTCAATATTGAGCATCAAGCAGGGAAGTTGTAAATACCAATTTCAAAGTCATTGGTTTGACCCGACTTGGAATCAAACCCAAGTTTACAGCTCTCAAATCAGACGCTCTTACCACTCGGCCGTCTGAGCTGTTAAAGTGCCTTTAAAAGTTCAGAAACAAATTTACTTGCCATCTCGAACTACGAAATGGACTTGGTGTGATTCCTTGACAAGCCCCCAGATATAATTGATGGTACTGTCCCAAATGGAAAGAGGAAGTTTTGTCGACGTGTTCAGTTGATCTTCAAAAATATGGCAACTCATTTGATAAAATTCCTGTACATTTACACAATGCACATCATATCTTATCGAAATTGACTACAAATAAAGTATTGAAAATATGTACAAAATAACAGCATTAATATAGAAGAAAAAATGCTGACTTTTTATGAATTACTTCTGAACTCATACAACTGTCCAAATCACTGACTCTTTGAATCCCACTGGGATAGTTAGTACTGCATATGGCAAGAGATTGCAAATTTAACGATAAGTTGGTTTACCCGGCAGAATGTCACTTAAGAGTATAAAATGCGTCTTAAAATGACTTTCATGAAATTGCATTTTTTGCACAATTTATGACTCTGTAGGAAAAAGGCATAAGTGAAGTCAAGGGAAAAAGCACAAGCACAAAGGAAAAAACATATTCTTTCGAGTGATTTTGCTAAACGCTTTACAATGCCTCGTTCTCATGGGGAATTGTAAAGCGTTTAACAAAATCACTCGAAAGAAATTGGTCCTAACCAGCCTTTATAAAAGCCTTATAATACAATTCAAAGCATTGCTATACTGATTCAAATCGTTTGAACTGCCGACATGTATTGTACATAAACTGGCATAATGAAGAAATTATGAATAAAGGCTAGCAAAACTAGAAAGACTTTTAAATTATTATTGTGACAGTCATGTGGTGAATATTTTTGTGCTGTGTCGATACTAGACGAAGAGTACCTTCAAGAAATGAATTATACTGAGCTTATGAAAAGGTTTTTGTTAATATTCAGAATAGAGAAAAATTAAAATTTTGCAAAATGCCTTTGATAAAACATTTTGGTTTGGTGATTAGCTGAGTGACATGAATTGATTTCAATTTTATATTATTTTCAGAATTTTTTGTGTCAAATGAACAGGATAAGCTTCACTAAAGGTTTCATTATCAAAACTTAGTGTTTTTTTAAAGGCAATTGATGATTTCTCATGTACTTGTTTAGAACTTGAGTGAGAAGTGTTCATTGATAGAAAAAGATGCTAGGAAATACCAGGAAGAGTGCGAAAGGATGGAGGAAAAGATTGCTGATCTGGAAGAGGAGCAAGAAGCTACCTCTGCCAAAGTAAGAAAATTTGAATTGTATGAAACAGTGCGATGTAAAATGCATTTTTTGTTATTTGTTCAATAAGCCTGATGCTGTTTAGATTGAAAAAACGGTAAAATTTTCCTTTGTAGATCGTATTGCTGGATTTAGGCTTGAGTATTGGCTTTTTGTTTTTTTGTGGTTAGCATTTAAGTATGTCTTTGTAAATGTTAGACAGTAATAATGATTTTGTTCCAACATTTAAGCAGTTCAGCAGTTGTTAAACTTACTACCATTTATGAACCATTGCATTATGTGTTTTTGGTCACAGAGTAAACATGACTTGTCAGAGTTGTCTGAGTTGATTGACAAGTTGCAAGAAGATCTGCGCATGAAACAAGCAAGTTTGGATGAAGCTAGTGAGACTTTGTTTGTGATGGAAGATTCGGTTGAACAGCACTTGGCAGTAAAAAAACATGACAACCACATCATTCAACAACTTCAGAATCAAGTTTCGTCACTAAAGGTTGGTAGCAAACAGCTCAAGCGGCTGACCATTTGATTTAAAAATCATTGCATTTACTGCTCAAAATGCGTCATTAAAAAATGACACTTCAAATGCCATGTTGAAGCATTAGCCTATATGATGGAATATAGCCAGTTCTATTACCGAAAGTAGCATTGATTTTTTTTTAGGTGGGAACAAAAAGTTTCTGTCCAAAACTTTCTTATTAAGAGATAGTTAAAAGGCTTCCCTTAAACTGAATGTTTTTATCAACGGTTTGGATTGGATCATGATTGAATGACATAATTTTAATCCGAAACGCATGCTTTGAAAAGATCATGACAACTGTAGCAGCTGAGAGGTCATATCATATATTCTGCGTCTCTTCACCCATAGAAGCGACACTAAGAGCCAGTGATGAAGTCGAGTACTCAACTTCCGAGTGCGAGTACTGCAAAAAACTTCGAGTGCGAGTACTGATATTGAAAAATGTACTCGAGTACGAGTGCTTTTTTTCACTGAAAATCAATGAAGACCAAAAAAAAAGGTCTTCGTTGTTCGAAAGCGAAAGTCAAATGTACTCGTGTACTCGGCGCTTTTTTGACCGAGTACATTGACCTTTGAGTACGAGTACTGTACTCGAGTACTCCATCAGTGCTAAGAGCACGCATGAAATGCAACAATATAACGTTGATATCGAAAAAAGGAAACAAAAGATGGAAGAAAAAAACATACAAATAAACAAAAAAATGTAGCGAAGTGGTTAGATCGTCCAGAGTGGAGCATCGTTCTCACAATGATCATGATTACTTTGGTAAGCTTGGGAAGTTTTATTGCTTTGGTGGGTAGATAAATGACGTGTTAAAAAGAAAGGAGGTAGAAACAAACTTAAACTGGTGAATACTACAAAAATTTAAAGAAAGGCTAGTATACATCTAACAAAAACAAGTAACATTCATTAAACAACAACCAAGAGAAACATTATAAATTTTTTTTTAATTTAACTGGTTTCAATGGATTTTGTTAAATATCTCTCTTTCTGATCAGTTTTAAACTTTCTGCTGGTTTGCTGTTTTAGTTTTTTTCTTCCACCTAAGGATTGTGTTTTGCTTAGGAACTAAAGTGAATGTTGTGAATTTTGAAGCTAAACAATTAAATTAACTGGTAGGGATGGGCATTTTAGAATACCGAATCCAGAAGAATCCGAATCACAAACTATTGTGCATAGTCTTTGCAACGTAAACCGGGTATTTGGATTTGATTTCATTGTTTTACGTGGTAATAAAGTGTTGCTTTGAGTAATTTTTTTCAAATAAATTCTTTTCACTACTGTTGCTGGTTTGCTGCTGAGTCTTTCGCAAAATAGGTTCATGTGAAAGCAGAATAGGATTCGGTTGTAACTATTCAGAGTAATTCCAGAATAGTAAACTTTTCTGAAATGCCCATCCCTATCAACTGGTTGCTTGTTAAATGTTTTTTGCACAATGTGGCATTGATAGCAATGCAATAGCAATAAAAATGTGACATTATCGATGGTCGAAAACAACAAGGTTGTATGCAGGGGCGGATCCAGAAAGTTTTGGTGGGGGGATGTAATTCTGAATGAGGTTGAATGTAAACACAACACAAAGACGTTCAGACCCGGAAACGAGTGTAAACAAACTCTTTGAAATTGTTTCGTCAGTAGCGCATTCGGAAAATTTTTTTTTATCAGGGTAGGAGCACCAAATTTCGTTACTTCTTCAAGCGTAATTTTTTCCGACAGAGTTAATTTTTAGCAACTTAAGTAACAAAAACAACTCTAGGGGGGGTCCGAAGGCATGCTCCCCCCGAAAATTTTTAGAAATTGGCATACTATAATGGCCATTTTAGGGCTTTTTGAACAATTTTCGGGCAAATTTTGATTATGTTTTTGGCCCCTAATTTTGAGTGCTTCACCAAATATGATGCATTTTGTTCGCACAGTTTTGATGAAAATGGATGGGGGGGATGCATCCCCCCTGGATCCGCCCTTGGTTCTATGTACAAATTCATACTTTGAGAAATAGTCAAAAAACAAAGTTTGAGCTCGATTTTTTGCCTATGATATGAACATTAACTAGTCAAGCGAGTATCTTTTACTATCTAAGAGAAGGAAGCGTCTTAGATTGTGACGTAGTGGTTGTGAGAAAGTGATGTGAAAAAAGAAATAAAGCAAATTTTATCTCATTGAGCTTGTTTGTTTTCAAAAAGTTTGTCAAGTTACGATTTTTTGTCAAATTACGATTTCAACAGCTCAGATGGCTTAGTGGTAAGAGCGTCCACCTCGGGAGCAGTACACTTGGGTTTGATGTCAAGTTGGGTCAAACCAATGATTTTGAAATTGGTGTTCACAGCTTCCCTGCTTGACGCTCAGTAATAAAGGGGCAGCGTGGAGAACAAGCCAGCAAGTTTACTTGTTGTGCCATTGAGAAAGGCACTTAGTGGGATTCCCCATCTTGGTGTAGTAGACAGATGGCAGGCAACTGCTAAACGAGCTCGCAAAGCGCATTTGTTGCTTTTTCGTGGTAGAGGGATAAATATGCGACTAAGTATAAAAATGAAATATGTAAATTATATGAGCAATTACTTCTTGGTAGTATCTAATCTCTATTTTGTTATTTTCGGAGGTTTTGCAGTTAATACTGCATTATTGCTAATAATACTGTGGCGTCACAGGAACGTCCTTTTCAGAATATCGAATTCTATGGAACCGGTTTCTATTTTGAATCAGTTCCGTTTTTAGGATTCGGTTTAATTGTGAAGAAAAATTGCGCGTGATAACTCTTTTCAGCCGTTGTGTGAAAAACACAAGTGCATGCTCGGCCTCGTGTGTGTGTGTGTGACCATGCGGTGTTCGTCGTAGGCAGTAAAACTTTGTGACAGGCCATGAGTGTAGTATTCGCTGCCTGTAGGGAATGACTGGGGCAACAATTTTGGCCGGAAGTCTGGCCAGGGCTGGGGTTTATACATTACTTTATATTGTGTCTAGAATACATAAGTAAGTAGGCTATTTACGTTCTTACTTCTCATGTAAATGCCTTCAATGGTGTTAGGTAACCTGTACTGCTTTTCAGTTACACTGTTAGGGTATGTTGAATTGAATGTTGTTACAAACGAAAGATCACACCAAAAATATACACAAACAGCCACTATTTTTCCTTGTTCTTAATTTTACATTACAATCGATCGCAATAAAAACTGGATTTAACCGAAGTTTTTGCAATGGAAAAGGAATAAGAAAATTCCGTTCCAAACAATGGGGATGCACAAAGCGGCTGGATTTTACCCATGAATGTATTCAACAGATTCTACTGTATTGATGTTGTTCTCTCGCTTTTTTCGATGTCACGTCAGTGCTCTTTCGTAATTGTACACTCTTTTCATTAGTGCATGATGAACCTCAACAACGCCCCAAGGTTACACATTCTTTTTCTTTTTACGCACCACCACATTTTTCATATAAATTTAAAATATTTATGTAAAAATTAAGATACGACTATTATATTCAATTTATGAGATTGGAGTGGGTTTTTGCACTTTGAAGGTCGTTTTATGTGCCGGAATATGCAGTAAATAGGTTTGAAATTCAACCCTGGCCCCGGCAAATTTTCATGACCCCCGGCTGAGGCCAGACTGGGGTAAAAAGTGGCATCCCTGGCTAGGGCCAGGGCCCCTAACTGTTTGTGTACATACTGAAGCCTATTTTTTCACCTGTTTTTAATATTTAAGAGGGGCATGCCCGCTGTTAACTCTATGACTAGGCCAGTGCATATTGGCAATATGCATACTTTTCGAATTTATTGTGTTGTAATGCTTGTGCTGGTTATAAATTTATTAAAAAAGAAACAAATGGCTGACTTTTTTTTGTTTTGCAGTAGCTGAGTGGTTGCGTGCTGAACTGATATCAAAATGGTACTAACAGTCATTTTATAGATTTAGGATTTGGTTAAGGCTTCGAAATTCTAGATTCAAAAAAACAAAAAAAATTCGGAATTATTCTAGATTACGAAATTATTCTGAAGAGGGCATCCCTACTGTGGCGATTCAGACCATATCCTCAATTTATTATGATTTGGTGTTATACATGGTCTTAGTGGATATTAAAATGCAATAATTTGTTTTTTTCGTGTCTGCATTTTCAAAACCTGCTGACCATTTGAGTTATTTGAGCGAGTTGAAAATGCCGTTTGTAGTATTAAAATTTTCAGCTAGTAATTGCTTATTCAGTTTGCAGAGTTTTTCAAAACAATAACCTACTTCATCAATAACTTTCAGTCCATTGAAAATATTTGTTGAAGAAGCGTACTGAAAGGGGAAAATGGTGCTCTGATAAACTTATTTGATTTTGTATCTGCAAACTGCTAGGTTCATTAATAGGCACAATAACTACTACAACTCTGTGTGACGTTGATATCGTGATTTCACAGGATTCCTCCAAAGTAATTAACAGGAGCAAAATAAGACGTGCTCGGTCACAACCAAAGAGAATTATTCAAGTACACCGTCAAGGTGATGATCTATTTTGGGGCTATACTTCGATGGCAGAAAAGACAACCGATGGAAATCGTATTTGAAGACTGCTTATCAGTGGTGACTGACAAACATTTTCCCAAAATTAAATTGTCTAGAAAGCAATACAAATTCGCGAAAAAACCTTGGATAACGCATGAGTTTGTAAAGTCTATCAAACTCCAAAACAAGCTTTATATTAAATATCAAAAATCTGGTAAGAAGAATGATTTCACAACTTACAAGGCCTACAGAAATAAAGTAACTCGACAAAAAGAGACATCTAAAGCGTTATACAGTAGAATTTGCCTATATCAGCTTCTCAGGGGGATTGCAAAAAAGTGCTGATATACGCAAACTGCTGATGTGGACAAATCACTATAAATCATTTCGAAAGTGCCCTTTAATTCAATATAGTGTTGCGTTATTTAGTCAGCTTTACCGCATGATATCATGTAACATGAAATCAGCGTAAAGCACTGCACAAACGAAAACATATGTGTTCATTGTACTGTACTGTATTACTTCCTTGCCAAAAAGTCATTTATCTTTAGTTGTTTGGTTTTTGTAATAGATTTATCTACTACGTATTGCTGGATTTTTGTTAGATGACGTAGCATTTCTTTGTCCCTTGTTACCATGGACAAAAACAAATGCTTTGTTGTAACTTGTGTCGCAGCGAAATTAACTCGTTGAAGAGATTACAGTCTGGAAGCATGAAGCAATACCGTTATAAACGTACAAAGCACTTCTGCGGAATAAAAAGAGTGTCGGTATAGGCGAAATGGCGATATAGATGATGCTGATAAAGACGAATTTAAACGTACATGAAACATGGAATTCTACCGGGTCCAAAGAAATTGTGCCGATATAGACGAACTACAGATATAAACAAAGCTGATATAGGCGAATTCTATTGTATTTCCAAAATGACATAGGTAAAAGCAAGAACAGCACTTCGACATGGAAAGCAATCAACAAAAATTCAAGGAAAGACAAACAAAAACCCAATGCGCTACCCTCTAAACTAATTGTAAATGGAATTTCCGTCACAGATCTTGCGAGTATTTGTACAAAACTTACCAACATTTCTGTAGCATTGGTCATAAAATGGCTAGAGCTAGCCATCAAAAAACCTTTCTTCAATGCCTTTTTACTGACAATGAGTTATAAACTCGATTTACATTGAAGATGCAAGTGAAAATGAAGTCTTGGTTATCATTAACAATTTATACCCGAACAAAGCACCAGGTTATGATGATATTCTGACAAAGTTTATCAAAGCTGCTAAGTTTTCTCTTGCTCCTTTCCTTAACATTATTTTTAATTCCTGTTTGAAAAATGGTTAGTATTCCAATGAGTTCAAAATTGCACGAGTCATAATGGAACAATATGGCGTGAGAGGAGTTGCCAATAATTTAATTAGTTCATACCTATCCAACCACGAACAATTCGTCCATGGGGGTGGTTTCTCTTCTTTGCAATTAAACATTGATAAAGGAGTGCCTCAAAGCAGTGTACTAGAGCCAATTTTATTTCTGATTTATATTAATGATTTATGCTACTGCTCAAACGTTAAAACTACTTTGTACGCCGATGACAGCGTGCTGACGTTGTCTCATAAAAATGTGAACTGTCTGCAATCTAATCTGAACCTCGTGCTACACAAAATAAATAGTGGGTTGAACTGTAATCAACTGTCCCTAAATGTCACCAAAACCATTTATATTTTATTTACCAAAAAAAAGAAAATATCACGTTATATTTAAGAGAATTTGCACTTAGACAGACTGACTGTTTAAAATATCTTGGAGTACATATAGATACATTTAACAAATTGAAACCAAATTGTCTGCTGCTTCCGGAGCTCTGTATAAACTTCATAAATATGTTCCCAAAAAAGCTCTTTTATCAATTTACTATAGTTCAGCTTATACGCATTTACAATATGCTATTATTTGCTGGGGCAACTCTAACAAAACCTTAATAAAAAGTCTGCAAGTTGAACAAAATCGTATCGTTAAAATATTGTGCAACAAACTTGGGAGGAAAACTAGATTTAAGCCACTATACGATGAACTACGAATCCTAAAAATCAACGGAATCTATAAACTAGAAATTGCTAAGTTCATGGCTAAAGTTAGCTCTAACATTTTGTCTGAAAATTTCTTTAGGAACTTTATTGCATTAACCTCAGTCCATAAGTGTTGTACCCGCAGCGCTTTCTCAAAGAAGTTTTATGTGGAAGGAACTTCGTATGTCAAATCTAACTGATCCCTAAAAGCATCTGCTGTTAATGTTTGGAACAGTTTACCTGATTGCGTCAGAGATAAAGCAGCTACATCCGGCTGCAAAACTTATTCAAAAATAGTCAAAAAACACTTTTTATTACAGTTTTAATTTTTTAAAGATAACTCTCTTTATTTTGCTTTTTTAGCGACAGCTAGAAACATTAATTTACCAATGTCGTTGCAATGTTGATGTTTTGTTGGCAAGGGTGTTTGGTGCAGCTCATGACTCGCCGCATTATTTATTATTTATGAAAATCGTACTTGCAGCTGCAGTAATGACAAAATGATTCTTTTATATCTAATGACGGAGGTATACGTGACAAGCAATAAATCTTTAATTAGCGTAAGAAAGACGTAAGTGCAATGTTCAGTACGTACGACTTTTTACTTTTCAAATTTTACTCTCTAACTGCACATCTGCTTGATACGTCTTTCTTTTTTGTTTTCAAAATTTTTGAGCATAAATCTCTGTAACTCTGAAAGTAAACATGATGTGGACTAGCTGAAAACAGTTATGGAAATGGTACACGACAACTGATCGTCGCAAACTGGCTGCAAAACAACTGACTACCGTAAAGTGGTCGCCATGCAAACTCACCGTGAACCAAACTCGCCACCACGACAACTGACTGCCAAAGCACGAGGCTCAAAAAACCACTTCGCACCTTACCGTTTTGCGACAATTATGTACTTAATGATCGTGTAAATTTGATGGTAACTTTGCACCTTATTGCTTCTGAAATAGTTGTTTAATTAATGACCTTTAATTATCTAACTAATGTGCAGCACTCCTGCTGTGAGCCTTGACCACTGCGACATTACAACTATTTCCTAAAGGTTCGAAAAACGTTTTTCATTAATCGCAAATATGATGTTTAGATTTCCTCCTGGAAAGCGTCAAAATGCTGTAATGACTTTATGATAATACCCAGAGTGACATTCTTTACTACGCTGGGGCAGTTAAAATTCGAATTTTAGTAACGCAGTTATCTGGTTAATAAACAAAATTTTGAATGCACCATCATCAGCTGTACCTAAACTTTTCAAAACAATGAAAATTTCGGAAATGGACTCTTAAGCAGTGTGTCTTTTTGTAAGAGCACGTTTTCTTTTATATTTTTACTTTATAGTTCATACTTTGAGCGGTTACAATCATTTTAATACTGCAAATTTATTATGACTTGCAATTTAAGCTGTGTGGCTTTTTGTTAGAGTGCGTACAATTCATACTTTGAGTAATTGCAATCATGTTAATAATTATATTATGGCTTGCAGTTCAGGAATAGAAGCATTCTACCAAATTCACACGATCATTAAGTAAGCAATTGTTGCGAAGCGGTAAAGTGCAAAGTGGTTTTCGAGCCTTGTGCTTCGGCGGTCAGTTGTCGTGGTGGCGAGTTTGCTTTGCTGTCAGTTTGCATGGCGACCACTTAACAGCGTTCAGTTGTCTTGCGACCAGTTTGCAGCGATCAGTTGTCCGTGTTCATAATGGAAAGCCCTACGCGCACTGGTTTTTATGTTTGAAGAAAATTGTTTTCTCCAAAAGGTTACTTACGACCTTATCGTTTTCGACCATCGATATAAAAGTACTAATTTGTCTTTAATTGCGTGTGTGTGATCAGGAATAATCGTTCAGAGTCATTGCTATTAAAATGCTGGCAACTTAACTTTTTCAATTGATCTTAGATTCGTCTTAAATTTTTCCAGAAAGGCTTGCGTTAGGACGGAAGAAGCTCTCGTAGTTGTTATTGATTAATGTGTTGTGTAAATATGCTGTAGGAAGAGAGATTCCGATTAGAGAAGGAGATTCAACAGTTAAGGAAAGAGCATAGAAACCAATCTGAAGAATGGAAACAGTTTCAGAACGATCTCCAGATGGCAGTTATGATTGCAAACGACATGAAAGCAGGTTGGTAGCAGTTTTTTTTTTCAAATTTTCGTTTGATGAGAAAAAGGAAATGTTTTGAAAATTTTTCGGCCATCTTGCCATTTTTTCAGAGTTTGGTAACTTGACAAATTCTCAAATTATCAGTCAAAATGTTATGCCGGAACTCCACTTTATAGCATTTTGGTTTGAATCTATTCGGTAAAATACACCTAAAATTGATTTGCGAAAGCTCTTAACCCTACAGTGCATGACTTTTTTGTGTCTGTTACTGCATGAAAGGGTATGTGAGATCCCAGCGTCCAAAAAATGGCTTTAGTAAAACTATGCGGATAACTTGGTAGTTTTAGCACGGAATGTGGTATCTTCATACATTTCATACATCTGTTTGTTAAAGGGCATTGCAACACTTACATGGGTGGTCAAAAAGGGTACCTCGAGGTCTTTAGTGGTGATATAAATTGCCTGAAAGAATAGGTTTAGATGCTTTTTAGCTCTTTAATTTTTTTATGTTGATGGACTCGATATCATTTATTACCTTTAAAAGAACTGCCACGTAAATTGAATCAGCTTTTAATAAAAAAAGATTAGAAAAGGCGTTTTTAAAATTAAAAGTCGGTTTCCGGCAAAGATTGCAAAAACAATAAGGGCAGCAGCACTGTGAACATAAATGCAGACAAATAGGGCGATTTTTTTGTAACCTAAAAAACTTGAAAACGTGACTTTATTTTTGCAAAAAAGTAACCAAAAAGTAACTTTGTTTAAAGAACAGCTCAAAATAACTGGAGTTTGTGCTAAAACGCAATAAAATATTCTCAATTAGTGCTCAAATTATAGTGCACGCACATATTGTGCTTAAAATTCTTTGGTAAAAAGTTTTTGTCGTTGGCAAGTAGCTTGTTTGTTCAGCATGGAAAAACTTCGTTCTGCTGCGGCGTTTGTTGGTTGGCATCTTTCACGCAAGCCATATACTGCAGAAGCGACTTCGTGACGACTCATTTTAGTACAATCCATCATTTCATTTTTTAAATAACTCTAGCAATGCAATAACAGTTGTTCCATTACCAGTGGCGTACCCAAGATTTGGCAAAAGAATTGGCCAAAACCAGTGAGCCTAACGGGCTTAATTGGTGCTCGACTCCCACCAGCCAACGGATTTTTACGATTTTCACACAAAAACACTCGTTTTAGCACACTTTTTGCTGATATGAATTACCTCTGATATGTCTTCTGGCTCAAAAAAAAATTTACAATTAGCTCAGTTAATTCCGATAATTTGGTCTATGCCTGCCTGCAATATTTTCTTTTTCTTCAATCGTCGTTGAAAACCAGTATTTCATATGTATTCATCTACGATGTTCATTTTAACCCTTCGGCTTTAAAACATACAAAAGTTGGTATAGGAGACTCTAGGTGTTAAATTACTGCTGTTATTTTTATTGAATGGTAAAATAAATCTCTCATTTAAATCAAAGAAAATTTTTAAATTAAGTGTTTACTACCGCAGGCTGTGAAAGCTATATTTGAGTTTTGGTAGATACGATGTAATGATTTACAAGCCAGTATCACGTCTTAAAGAGTGGAATGTTATAAACACCAGTCCATTCGCTTTTCACCCAATCTTATCTTCAAAAAATGTATTGTTCTGAGCAAAAACTTATCAATGGAATAGTTTAATCAAGCGCTTGAGAATTCTAAGTGCTGACATCTCAAAGATGCCATTGCATTACTGGAAGATGTAAGGACTTTATGTTTAGTGTTTAGTACATAACCACCTTGATGCACTATGCAGATTGGAAATCCATTCCAATTGTTAGCAAGAAAAGATAAGGAAAAAGAAAAACTGGGCAAAAAATTGCACAAAAAAATTTGTAACCTAAAAAATTAAATGTAATCTAAAAACACAAAAAGTAACTTTTCGAACTTTATAACTTCTTAAATACTGGCCCCACGCCCGTGAAATTTTGGTTCCACGCATTTTGTGTTAATTGGAGCCAGCAAAAAAAGTAGTTTTTGTGACCTTAAATTGCCCTACCAATGTTGAAATGCAATAAGTATGAAATGCAAGTAGTTAACAAGGAAGAAAAGCACAGCCACGGTAAATCTCAAAACTGGATGTTTTAAAAACATAGATTCAGCTGTTATCATCAGCAGTGTAAGCAAAACTGGAAGAAGTTGTGTTTCTTTTATTTAGTACTACTTGCTTACACTGCTGATGATGACAGCTGAATCTATGTTGTCGAAACGTTCAGTTTTGAGATTTCCAGTGGCTGTGCTTTTCTTCTTTAGTTTTACACCGTTTATGATCTTCAGTGGTGAACAGAAAATTAGCCTACTTGAATAAAGCTATCGGTTGTGATGACTTGTTACGGCTGAAAGTACTTCTCGTCTACTCGATCTTATAGTACCTAACAATGTCAAATTGCGTTTTTTCAGTTCCCTCGCAAGGGATAGGCACGTGAAAAAATCAATAGCTGTGACATGTCTTGTTGCATTCATTACCTCATTTTCTCCACTGCATGGCCCGGGATCAGTTGTCTGGTCGTTCTTGGTTTACGTAGATACGCACAAAATGTAATACTGTATGATTGAGCATCAGCTAAGAGTCCGAACTTCAACCATGTTTAGCGGGCTTTTTATATTGAATGCATGCATGGGCATTGGGCATCTGCCTCGAAATGGGTAACCTACAGCCCTTCATCAACAGTCACGAGTTGTCATTGTCTTCGCTAGTAGCCCTATCATCTGACTCGGTAGGCCTGCAATATCATAATTCAACAGATTTGGCCGTTTTTTTTTCTGCATAGTATGCAGAGAAAACTCACTTATGGCAATCGACCCTAATTGCCCTGTTGGTATTATTATTATTATTTTTTTTTTTATTATTTAGTTGCATATTTATCCTCCTATCACGAGAAAGCGATCAAAGCGCTATACGAGCTCGCTTAGGAGTAGCCAGCCATCAGTCTACCACACCAAAATGGAATATCCCGATAAATGCCTTTCCCAACGGCACAACAAGTAAACTTGCCGGCTTGTTCTCCACACCGGCTTGTCCTTTAATGCTGAACGTCATGCAGGGAAGCTGTGAATACCAACTTTAAAGTCATTGGTTTGACCTGACTCGGAATCAAACCCGAGTCTACAGCTCCAGAGACAGACGCTCCATACCACTCGGCCATCTGAGCTGTTAATTTGAAACTTCTTGTAGGGAAAAGCCAGCGTCAAGGGGGGCCTGTCCCCCTCAGTCGACATGCTTGCCCTCCCCATGAGGCACTAGTTCAACAGCCATTTCTGTAAATAGCATTTTTTTGGCTAATTGATGTGTGAAATTTTGTTGACTTTTTTTTGTGTGTAGAAACTCAGTCAGAAGTTTCACGGTTAAGGGAGGAGAACCAACTGCTGGAAGAACAGATTACAAAAGTTCGCGTTGAGAATGACCAGTTAAGACGCAAGCGTGTGTCATCTGTGTCTGGCAATTCATCTGCTGTACTAGAAGCTGCTTCATTGCGGCAGAGTACTTCCACAGACCTGAGTGCATTACGAGAGGTTAGCGCTATGTTAAGTTGTGTTGTGACATTTGTAATTGCTTTGAATCGCAGAACCTTACGTGCTTATAGTGAAATGATCTCAAATCCTGAAGCACCATGTTTATCCTGAACGCATCATGGTTAAGTTGTTTCATCAAGTACTTATTATGTGTAAAAATTTTGAAGTTTGATGTTGCTGGTATGAGTTTTGCGGAGTTCAGTTATAATACTACCAATTTTGAAATTTTTGGTGAGGCACATTAGGTGAATTTTGAAAATTTTGGAATGTATCCTCATTTGAGTAGTGCACCTCAAGGTATGGAGCACATATTGTTATTTGACAGAATATTACTAATCGAAATTTTCGAGCATATCTTCTGCTTTTTGCTAACAATTTTTTTCATATTGCTGAAATTAAATTACTTCCACCACGTGCCTTAAAACTTATCTTTGCTGGTCTTCTTCAATCAAGCTTCCAAGCTTTGCTTTGAATTTAGTACAGTTTTTAATTTTTTTTTTTCATTTGAATTCGTTTTGGTCAGTTTTTTCGTAAGCGTAGGAATTATACAATTCCCAATTTTATGCAATAAGCAAAGTATAGTTTCAATTGCTCAGTCAACAGTTTATTATTCGATAACAAATTTTTGTTCACAGGCTAGAAAAATAAGTTATACATTTAATAATCCAGTACAGCATCACGCAAGCATCAACAACTTTTGACTTACTACTACTTTTGACATTGATTTGACAGTTAAGTCTTGTATTACATTTGCTATCCAGGGTGCATACAATAAATTGCATTCATCGCAAGCCTAAACTGAAAGTTAAATTGAACACAGCAAAAGATACTCGTAAGGTTAAATTTAATAATAAGAGATAATTATTTCTGCGAAATTTTTGTTACAGCAATGATTTTCAACGTTTAGTAATAAATTATTGCTCAAGGGTTTCTTGACTGACCTATCAAAAGTTTCTCTAAGATTCCGCTCCACCCAAGAAGTTGAATTGATTGTCGTTGTGCTGAAGTAAATTGCAGGCTGTCCACTTTTTTTTCTCTTTTCATTTTTTTAAGGGCGTGATCATCTTTTTTTGCTCTTCACTTGCTTTTGCACGAAAATTTGGACAATGGACATCTGCAGACGTGATCACCTTTTTTTGCTTGTCACTTGATTTTGCGTGGAAAATTGGACATTTCCGGATTTTCTTCATTTTTTTAGTAAATATGTCTTTTTTTTTCATTTATTGCAGCAAATTGATAGCTAGCTGGACAGCCTGAAATTATTGAAGCAATTACTATGATTTACACTGGTGATGTGTAGGGTCGGTCATCAGTATGGACGGTGGCAGTTATGACATGATTGACATTGCAGCACAACAATGTCAATGGCCAATATGGAATCTTACCTGCTTTACACTTCAAAAGCTTTCTGCGCAAAAACAATTCAAATTGGAAATTAAATTTATATATGAAAGACTCAGCGCCAGCAAGTGTAAATCATGAAAATATTGATGGCATACTTTGCTTGTTTGAACACATCAGAAAACAATTCAAAAAAGGCGATCATTGCTGCAAATTTTTGGTCACAGAAGCTTATAAAGCTTGGTATATCAACATTCTTCCAAGCAATACTGTGCTCTATGAGGCTTCTGCTTCATCATGTTCCAAGAGGCCCGGTATAATGTAGCTTCTATACGTTGGTTTGAAACAACTAAAAGCTTGCTCCGGATTGACGTTTTGTCCTGCATTACTGCTTTCATCGCTTCTTGATTGAAGTTGATGATGCCATGATCGAAATAGAAAGAAGAAATGACATGCAATGATTAATTCATACAAAAGAAGGGAAATACTAAACGTGTACCATTGCTGATTCTATAGCATATTTCCCGAAATAATGTGAATCATGCTTAAAGAAAACTAAATTTGAAATTGTTTACGTTAAAAAAAATGTTTCTGTTTGGCAAAGATTTTTGACATCGATAAGGTTAGTTTGATAGCATAATGATTGCGGTTTGGCGTGAAAGAGACCGTTGGGTTTTGGGATTATATGTTTTTTTTCCTGTAACCTGTATAGCTATTTTTAATAACAAAAATACGACCTAAGTCATTTGCGATGATGGCATCACGTCAAAAAAGTTAATTTTGCTAGTGTAAAGACTACAAGCAGTAGACTTGAGCTCACGTGTGTTCAATTCAACCAGCATTGCAACGGCAATGATGATAGTTTTGTCGTGTTATAGTAATGACGTTTCATGACGTTATCTTTGAAACCATATTAGTCTAGATTACTAGTAATGCACTGATTAGTCGATACATTTCTTTTCGTCATCTTTATTGTGATCCCAAACTGCGTTTTCGCAAGCTTCGTATGGAATTAACTTCTTGTCATCGTTTTCAATCTCTCAGAGGTGTTTGCTAAACACTTGAAAGAATAGATGCTATGCTTCAAAATTGTTTAAAATTGTGGTTTTAATTTTTCATCCAGGGTTCCCACGCTACTCTTGAAAGTATGAAAAAGTAATATTACGTTTTCCAGGCTGAAAAAGTTTAGGAAAAAAAATGTTTTTGACATGTTGGTATGGAAAATGAAAACATGTTTCCAGACTTGATTTTGCATTTTTGTAATGATTGTACGTTTTTCCCCTTCAGCGTTTGATTTTGACACGTCATTGACAGTCGATATTCTGAATGATTCTAGGACAAATGGGTCCTGGACAATTATTTCCCTGACCTGTGCGGGACTCAAATGTCCGAAAACCTTTTGAATAATAGCAGCCAGTCATTGTTTGTAGAATGCTGGTTTTGTAGTTTCTTTTGCAACTCAGGTTTTGCAATATTTACATTGGTTGCAATACTCACTTTTCTTTTTGAATATTTGAAGAGGGTGAAGGAGATGGTCGTTTGCATCGCTAACCAGTGGCGTAGCGAGAAATTTTGGAGGGAGGGTACCATAATTTCCACATAAAATGATCCATCGTTTGAAATTTATGGAATTTGAGAGAAATGCTGTTGTTTTAGGGTGCTATCGCCCTACTGCCCTCCTCCTGGATCCGCCATTGGGGCGTAATTTGTTATTATGAATAACTGAAGCTTGATAAGGCGAAGTTTGAGCCTTGCATTGTTTAGCAACCTGTTTCTCGCAAGTGGTATCTAGTCAAGACATGTATTGCATAAAAATGTTCATTGCTGCCTTAAATGATCTGTATACTTGTATCATACTCAGGATTAATTGACAGCGTGTAACATAACTCTGCTATTGCATGGAAAATGACATAAACGGATGTTTTAAAAATGTGATATGCAAAGCTTAAAAGCAGAATGAAAAACAACAAAACGTCAATATGGCTGGTGTTGTAATTGTGTAACGACGTTTTGTAATTTCAAATCTTCTACATTGGAAGAAAATTCTTGTCAAGGTTAGACATCCTTTGCCCCCAGTTTTATCAATGAGTGTATTCTTTTTCTCACGGCACTAAGTGAAGAGGATTGAAGCCAACAATAGGCATAAACGGATAGCACTGTTGTTTTTCTACGTAAGCAATATTTTCATAAGAAATGCATTTATCTCGAAAACTAGAGCCAGTTTAGCAAAAATAAGACCTTTTTTGAAATCAGCGCAAAACCGTTGAAATATCTCCATACCCTAAGCCGTTGAAATACCTTCGGCAAAAGTTTGTGTGTTGACTAGTGTTATTGGAGAACCGCACTTTGAATCTTGAAGAAGCATTTAACTCTTAAACGCCTATGTGGTCTCTAACGACCTGAGCAGACTTTTTTTCTTCCGTTTCTCTTGGACTGCTTATCTTTACAGCGTGTGACCACCAGTATTCTCCTATTGCAGGGGTTCTTAACCTTTTCTGTCTCGTTTACCCCTTGCTAAAAGAAAAAAATATAATTTACTTCCAGTGTACCACTACTGCTTTTTCAGTACTGAAAACTAAAGTTTTTGTTAGTTTTTAATTCAGAAAATTTACCCCTGGTTTAGAACCCCTGTTCTAGTGTCTAATCTTTTCCCATTTTACATCCACACGTTTAAAATTTTTCTAACCTTAGAAAAGTTATTGAGGTTTTAGAGTAAAAAAAACAATGAGGTCGCGAGTGACCTGTGTTAGGTAATAGTGTAAGTTTTTTTAATGGCAAGCTTTTTCGTCAGTAGTTAGTTTTTGAAGTACCACAAATATAATGTTTATATGCAGTGATAAATGTAGTCAAAGAATTCACGTGCTTTTAGAATAATATTGCAAGTTTTTCTTGAAGCTAAATGGTATTGAATACAGCTACAGCTGCAGTTCAATATTAGGTCTGCAGGTTAGTCAGATTTGGAGGAGAGTGTTTTTGATGATCAAACCGCCGTTGAAAACTAGTAAAGATAACATTGACCAAGCATCATTAAAAAAACGTTGGCATAGCTCACACAAGTATGGATGATGAATTATCTGCTGTCGACATCCATAGCCTAATGCAATCAGAGTCAGTGTCAGATTATGAAAGCTAAGGGCGTTGGATGAGGGAGGGCTGAAGCCCCCCCTATGTTTTTTTCAACCCCATCACAAAATTTTTGAGCCCCCCTTCAGCCCCCCCCATTTCAAAAAGTTATAGCTACAGTACACCCTAGGCCTATAGCACTTCAACGATGGCTTATGGCGTCACTTGTCATTCGTTTCTTTTCTTCATGGATACCATCAAGCCAATATTCAAACTTTTGCAACTTTGTGACAAAGGTCAACAAAATCGCAAAAACTGTTGAATTTTCTGGTAACTTCGTATACAAAGCTCTTAGAGCTTTATTATGATGCCACAGTTAAATTTTCTCCATTTTTAAAAGAAACTTTTGGGCAAATAACAGCGAAACAACTAAATATCAAATTTACTTGGCTAGCTTATTCTAGGAGCAGCGGCGTAGCGAGAAATATTATAGGAGGGGGGCATAATTTATACATTTTTTTCAAGTGTGTTTTTTTTTTTTTCAGAATTCATTTGAAGCTGATTGAGAAACAAGAAAGGCTCTAAGGGGGTCCGGGGGCATGCTCCTCCAGAACATTTTTGAATATCATACATGCAGTAATGGCTATTTAGCAGCGTTTTGAGTAATTTTCCGGCAATTTTTAAATTTTTGACCCTAATTTTGAGTGCTTTGCTAAATGTGATGGATTTTGCTTGGACATTTTCGATTATGCGTGCTTAAGGCATAAAGCTTATTGCTATCAAAGAGATTCGAAATTATGGAAAAATTGTTCACATTAAAGACATTTTTTGAAAAATGGCTGATGGGTGGATGCATACTAGGGGTATTCTTTAAAAAAAATAATTTAAAAGCAAAAGTGCCAGTGGATGAACTTATTATTGCGTAGCAAGAATGTAAAAATGATTTTTTTTTTAATTCTGAAAAAAGTTTACCCACAAACGTAATTTTCTGTCCTCGCCTACCCCCAATCTTGTGCTTTTTTGTTTGCAGTGCTTTTCTGGCTCAAACTACACGCTTAATACCCCTTTTGGAGGATGACCCTTACTCTTACACAGACTTTAAAAAATGTGGTCGAAATCAAACAATGGGATCAAGAGATATAAGCGATTAAATACCACAATTGCACAATACTCTCCCTAGGCCAAGTGGCAGAAATGCAAAATGCTATATTTTTTGAAGCACTTGGGTGATTTGTGTAAAATTAGTGTCTAACCCTACATTTCCGATAACGAAGAGTTGAGTAGAGTTGTTAGTTTTGCAGAATTTTGCCACTAGGGGGCAGCAAACATCACTTGATTGATATTAGTGATTACAGCGCATGCTGTAAAAGTGTCATAAATTTTTGCTACTAGAACTAAACACTTTAGTTCTTTCATGACAATTTTAGAGTGCTTGTAGCTTAAAAATTTTATGCATTCGTAACAATCTTTTTTGATCATTCTGCAGATTGCAAATTTGCTGACAAATAGCATATGATTGGCAGTGGAATGATTGTTAGCTTTATGTCAAGCTATATCTAGCTGGGTATTTCGCTGCAAGTTTTGAAGAAACACTTTTAGCATTTACGTTTGTCTATAGATAAGCTTTTTCTCCTTGCTGAAGTTCGGTCTCCATCTGTAAGCTATTAAACTTTTAAAAACAATAGTGGAGCACAGTTTGAGAATTTGAGATAGTCTTTATAGAGACAAAATCGTAAAATACAATTCAAAATTTATTGGTAGCCACAACTTTTAGATGCCAATGATTGTCCTTCGAGCAAACTTCATAAAACTCTTGCATAAGTTTCACACCTTTTCTAGTTGTTTGCCGTCTTTTTCTTTTAGGTAGCTCATCTTCTGTGTCTGTTATATTTGCAGAACTTGAACCATCATTGCTGTCATATTCTGGAGCTTCCACTAACATTGTTGTTGAAAGTTCACAGCTTTCATTAAAAGGTTTCTTCGAAACCTTTTTTTTAAAAGGTGGATGGTGTTCAAGAAAACTTTTTTATTTGAGACATATCCAATACTACCATTTGATTTAACTTGATTTGCATAAAGCTTTTTGTCTTCCTCGCACAGCCACTCTCCTTCTGATTTTGTTATATCAAATATCTTGGACATCTCTATTTCAATTGGCCAAGAGCTTATTTAACAGCTCAGATGGCCGAGTGGTAAGAACGTCTGCCTCGGGAGCTGTAGACTTGGGTTTGGTTCTAAGTCGGGTCAAACCAATGACTTTAAAATTGGTATTCACAGCTTCCCTGCTTGACGCTCGGCATTAAAGGGACAGTGTGAAGAACAAGCCGGCAAGTTTACTTGTTGTGCAGTTGGGAAGGGCACTAAGGAAGATTACCCATCTTGGTGTGGTACACAAATGGCTGGCAACTCCTAAGCGAGCTCGTATAGCACCTTAATCGCTTTCTCGCAATAGCAGAATAAACATGCAACTAAATTTGCTTGATATTAGGTCTGTGCTGATATTTTTTATATTGCTTGATAAGACGGTTTAGACAATATATTACACCTTTTTTTGTTAATAGGAAAAAGTTCAGTTTTTCCCAAAGACTAGTAAGCTTCTTGCATACGATTGGAAGTCTATCTTTCTTTGACTTAGTGGTCTGCATCAAAAAGTAGTAATGCCCGTTATATGCTGTTTTATGGGTAATATACACACAAAATCAGTTCAGCAGTCAATCTTTGGCAGATGTCGCCTTGTGGGTTCTTGCAAAGAGGGACTTTCGGCAGGTAGATTATCAGTCCGTGCATTAACATTTTGAACAATTCTCGCTGATTTGTAATGCGCTGTAACTCTATACAAATGAGAAAAATATTTGGAAACATAAAGGTGATTTGCCAAATTGGTGAGGCAAGAAAAAAATCAGTTTATAGTTGTTAAAAATTACACTTATGCTTTTATTGCATTTTAGTTTAAGTTGTTATAAAACCGCTGAACCAATTATTTGTGAAAAACTTAACACTTGTTTAATGCATGATTATCATCACAAATATTAATGAAATCACGTTTGCTGCCCCCTAGTGGCAAAATTCTGCAAAACTAACAACTCCATTCAACTCTTCATCATCAGAAATGTAGGGTTAGACACTAATTTTACACAAATCACCCAAGTGCTTCAAAAAATATAGCATTTTGCATTTCTGCCACTAGGGGAGTATTGCGCAATTGTGGTATTTAATCGCTTATATCTCTTGATCCCATTGTTTGATTTCGACCACATTTTTTAAAGTCTGTGTAAGAGTAAGGGTCATCCTCCAAAAGGGGTATTAAGCGTGTAGTTTGAGCCAGAAAAGCACTGCAAACAAAAAAGCACAAGATTGGGGGTAGGCAAAGATAGAAAATTACGTTTGTGGGTAAACTTTTTTCAGAATTAAAAAAAATCATTTTTACATTCTTGCTACGCAAATAATAAGTTCATCCACTGGCACTTTTGCTTGTTCTAAATTCTGAAAAAAAGTTAAGGAATACCCCTGATGCATACTCTCATCCAACCCCTGGATCCGCCCCTGGCCATAAGCTACAGAAACCATCAGAAGAGTATGGCATATTTCAGTCACTTGACACCATTAATTTTGTTCTTTTTCACTAGAAGGCAAAGTCGAAAGGGGGCGGGGGACACGTCACAATGCCCCCCTTCCCTCAATACGCTCCTGCTTAGGAGCCTGAGACTAGGAGCTTGTAAACGGAAAATAAGTTAACACGTTTACAAACGTGGATCTGGCTACTGTGTGTTATGCTAGCCAGAGGAAAGCTTGAGTTCATCTAGCAGTCTGTGAGTGACTTTTATTGAAGCAAAGGGCATGATACGCATGATGTATGATGCGATAACAAGGGGTGGGGTCTGGGGGGCATTGCCCCCCAGCAGTGGCGTAGCCAGTCCAAAATTTCGGGGCGGAAAAACTTCGTAGTTTTTTCCAGTGTTGCACCCAGGATTCGGCAAAGGGGGTGCCCCAACCATGGGTGTGGAGGCGAATCCCCCAGCCGCCGGAGGCTAAGGAGGTCTGGGGGCAGAGCCCCCAGCCGCCACGGATTTATAGGGTTTTTGCAAGAAAAATACTCATTTTAGCGTAGTTTTCTTGTCGAAAAGTGGTCTTAATTTGCCCCTGCTCGCGTTGTTGGTAGATTTACGTTATAGCATTAGTATCTTTGTTAGTAGGCTAGTGGTCACTGAAAATATTTCGGGGGGGGGGGGGCAATTGCCCCTTTTGCCCCCTTCTGGCTATGCCCCTGCCCCCCAGACGTTGGTGTGGTAACACAAATTTCAGCCTCCCCTACTTAAAAGTACTTCCAACGCACTGACAAAACTGCAGAAAATGATTTGACTAAAAGCAGTATAGGGTCAAGAGTGATGTAAAGACCCCACTGTTGGTAAGACAAAAAATCTTTCAGTGAAAGCTTATTTTAATACAGAAATAGTCATGTGTGGGTTACCAGAATTTGCGGATAACATCTTGGACAAATTATCGCTTGGCTATATTTGGAACTGCAAAAGACATTTATAATGGCGATAGGTCTTTATATTTTCTTGGCACTGATAATGATTTACTGAGGCAGATTGCTGCTGTCCATCATTTGAAAATTGTGCAAGAAGGGACCTTAGAGCAGTGGGTGCCATCTGGTTTGTTGGTTGTGTTTATCTGATTGATGTGCATTAATTTCAATACGAATCTTTTTGTTGGTTATCCGTGGTTATTTGGCTCATCAGACAGAGCTTCTTTTTTCAGCTTTTTTGCCATAATCGGTACAGTAAACCCACGCTTTGATGGTGATGAAGATAATAAAAGGAGAGATAAGTTTGCTGCATTTCTACAAATCAAAGCATCCAGTTCAAATGAAACAACTTTCAAAAGCTGCTACCAAAATCATAGCTGCAGAAATGTGGTTACAGAATTATCACTGACTATTCTCAGTCAGCTACACATCACGCAGCTACACATCAAGTAGTGACACCGACAACGATCGTGATGCAAGCTCAACTCGCGTAAGTGACAGTTTCTTGGCTGTTTGTTCACACAATCAAAGCGACGAAGATCTAGCAATGTCGATAAAATACAGAGGAGTTTCTTTTCGCCTTGCCCTCACAAACTGTTGATGCAAACGCTTTAACGCACGAAGAACTTATGGAACTTTTAATTCATTATGATACTGCTTTTCCTTCTAGTCATGATCGTATTTAAAGGCGGGGGGTCAAAAGGGTAATCCCCTTTTGACTTTGCCTTTTAGTAAAAAGAACAAAATTAATGGTGCCAAGTGACTGAAGTATCGGTATGCCAGACTCTTTCGATGGTTTCAGTAGCTTATGGTCAGGGGCGGATCGAGGGGGTAGGATTAGGGGTAAGTAGGCCTATCCTCTTCACCTGGCATTTTCAAAAATATTTTTGATAAGTAGGCCTACAATTTTTCATAATTTCGTATCTCTTTGATAGCAATAAGCTCTACCACTTAGCCTAAGCACGCATAATCGAAAATGTGCGAACAAAATGGATCATATTTGACGAAGCACTCACAATCAAGGTCATGAAATTTAAGCAAAATTTGCTTGAAAATTATTCAAAGAAGCACTAAAACAGCCATCACAGCATAAAAATTTTCTAAAGTTTTTTCGTGGGAGCATGCCCCGGACCACTCTAGAGCTTTTTTGTTTCGCAATCAGCTTCAAATTAGTTCTGCGTCATAAAAACTAAGCTTGAAAAAAATGTCGAATTAGTGAGCCTCCCCTTTTTTAAAATTTCTTGCCACGTCACTGCTTCTAGTGCTGCAGTTGAATGACTTTTTAGTATTGAAAAAAACATTTTAAAGCTGAAGCACTATGGGCTTAGCAATATATAATCACTTTGAAATGTTATCGCTTATGGAAAGGCAATCAATTGTTATTACTCTAGCATTTATTGTATCAGAATCGTAGCCTACTTTCGTTTGGTTTCAATGTAAAGATGAATGAATGATCTTTGTTAGAATACACTCCATGGAGCTCTAGGCCTACACGTTAAGAATTGATATTTTTTTTTTTGGTTTTGCGGCATGCAAAAAAGTAACTGTAACTAGTTTCTTTTTTTTAAAGTGGCTTGCCCACCACTGATTATTGCACGTCTTAACTTCGAGAATATTCGCACAATCGAAATAATATTTTATTGAAACTGCAAAAAATTCAGTTTGTTCATGCTAAAACATGATCGTTGAGGGTCAATGACAGGGAACATGCAACTTCTTTACTTATTTCGTATGCATATTGGAAAAAAAGTGCGAATTGCAACCTATGGCAATGGTTTTTAACCCCAGGGTCGCTAGCGACCCACATAGGTAATAGTGATTGGCGAAGCACTTGAGCATTTAAGGGTTAATCAAGCGAGGTCAATGGAAGCTGCAGAAAGAAACTCTAACATGTATAACCTCCAACATGTTACTTCAACTTCTAGTCAAGCTGTTGAGGAACTTATTCAACCATCTGTTAAAGAAAGTGAATGTTTATTGGCTGTTAAAGGAAAATTGCAACCATCCAACAAAACCTGTTACTTGCACTCCTTGACGTGTTCAAGTTACCACTCTTACTGCTGCTGATCCTATAGCTGCAGGTGCTCCTGCTTCGCTTCAATTGGCTAGCACTCCCATCAAACTTAAAGATCTACGTGCTTCAGCTCTTATAGACTCTGGTGCTTCGAGTAGCTTTGTTAGCCGTAAGTTAGTGTTAAAGCATGCATTGTGCTACCAACCACATAACAAAAGCATAATCATGCTTGGCTTCTAAAGATTTTCAAGCTTACGTAATTGGTACCATAGCTTTTGACGTTATTCATCAAGATCAATTATATTTGAATGTTTTGTTTAATGTAATGGATAAGGTTTGTTTCAACGTATATCGTTTTGTCTCTGTAACCTGTTTTTCGGCCATTGTTTTTGTTCCTTGTTTTTATTAGGTGTTTTTCTGGTCGTTAAATAAAATAAACTACTACTACTACTAAGTTACATGAAAAAGTGATATTTGAAACTTAAAGCTTTTGTAAGCCACTTATAATTAATAAAGTAAATGACAACTATTGCTGTGTTACTCAAGCTCTTGTTACACTGCCGCATGTTTTTCATGTTAAGTAATTGTAAACCAATTGCCACTAAATCACGGCAATACAGTAAAGATGATTAAGATTTCATAAGAAACAAAGTTGAAAAATTGCGAGTTCTGGAATAATAGAACCCTCTGTAAGCTCATGGCGCACACAAGTTGTCATCATTAAAGATGCTAATCACAAAAAGCTAAAGATAATACTTTATTTGCAAACTGTTAATCGCTCTACTGTGCTTGACGCCTATCTTTTACCTAGCATTGATGAGCAAGTTAACCAAATTGAAAAAAAATCTGGCTTCCCATTCAGCAGGCCAGGTAGGACGACGTTGTGTCTTGCTTAATATTACCATTGTTGGCTACACACAGTCAGAACACAATGCTAATTTGCAAGCTTTTTTAAATGTTGCTAAGTCCCTGAACTTAACCGCTAATGAAAAAAATCCAATATTTCTGTGAAAGAAATCAAGCTGTTGGGTTATTTGCAAGGTTGGAAACCTGGCTATTTGACGTTAGAGGGTCAGTTTCAGTTTCGGTGTGTTGAAACCCAGATAGCAGGTTTCAGTTTTGGTTTGGTTTCACGGCTGTTGAAAAATCAGTTTTGCTTAGGCGCAGCTTCGGTTTCTGGGTTTCAGTTTCGGTTTAAGTTTCATCTAAGAAAGTTATTTTACTGTGAATACGTATTATTTAAATCCTCCACTTCTTGGCGTTTTTGTTGCATTGCGATGATAAGTAGCAGCTCAGATGGCCAAGTAAGGAGAGCAATCGCTTCAGAAGTTGTCAACTTGGGTATAATTCTGAGTTCGGTAAAACCAAAGACTCAAAAATTAGTATCTGCAGCTTCTCTATTTGAAGCTCAGCATTAAAGGAACTGTACTGGTAATGATGGTGATGACAATTTTAAAAATCCAAAACCTTAGAAAGTTTTGAACAGGTTTTAGTTTCAGTTTCGGTTTTGACGTTTCAAGAAAAAACGGTTTTGGTTCAAGTTTAGGTTTTCAAAACTTTGGCTTAGTAGGTGTCAGTTTCAGTTTGGGTTTCCAAAATTTCCTTTAAAACCGGGTTTTCAGGTTTGGGTTTGAGTTTCCGCTTTTCGTTATTTGCTGTCACATGACTCTATCAAACCAGATCCAGACCGAATTAGACCTTTAATGGAACTTCCCTTGCCTTCGAACGATTGTGCACTAAAAGGAGTACTGGGTAATGGGTATGTTTGCCTATTACGCTATGTCGATCCCTACTTTTCTCAGAAAATCAGTGCACTCACTCAGGCATACTCCTTTCTGCTTACAACGGAACCACCTCAACCTTTAAAAACACTGAAAGAAGACCTCTTGAATGCTCGTCTGCAAAGCATAGATGAAAACGCCCCTTTCATGGTAGAATGTGACACGTTTGATTTTGCAAGCTCTGCGATTCTCAGTCAAAATGGTAGACTAGTGGCATTCATGTTGCGCACGCTTGCCTGTTCAGAAAGTCACTATCCAGCTATCAAAAAGGAGGCTGCTTCCATTATAGAAGCAGTGCAAAAGTGATCTCACTACTTGCATGGAAAAAATTTAATCGTGTGACAGATCAAAAGTCATTTAATGTTTAAAAACCGTAAAAGAGGTAAAAATTAAGAATGCTAAGATCATGATGTGGAGAATTGAATTCGGGGTTTTCAGCTACAACATTGTTCACAAACCTGGAAAGGAAAACGTTGCACTGGATACTTTTTCTCGAGTTTGTGCTTCTACCGAAAACCAATTAGATCTTTGGAAGATTCATAAAAACCGCGGCCACCCTGGAATTACTAGATTCGTGCATTTCATAAGAATGAAAAATCTTCCATCTTTATGAATGATGTTAAACAAGTTCGTTCGCAGAGCCGTGACTGTGCTGAAATCAAACCCCAGTTTTACAAACCACATACTGATCATCTGATAAAAGCTACTCGCCCATGGGAACGCACCAGTGTTGATTTCAAGGGTCCAGTAAAGTCAATGGGCAAAAATCGCTATCTTTTTACTGTTGTCGATGAATATAGTCATTTTCCTTTTGAGTTTACTTACAAAAATGTAATGTATGTACTAAAACGGTTGTCCAGTGCCTCTCGACTCTGCTTGCAATTTTCGGACTTCCGGGATATGTCCACAGCGACAGAGGGTTCAAGTCCAAAGAGTTGAAAAAAGTTTTTGCACATCGAAACAGTAGCAACCAGCAGAACTACTCCGTACCATCCTACAGGAAATGCTCTTTGTAAACGTTATAACCAAACACTTTGGAAGGCAGTGTTATCGCTTCACAAAAACTAATAATCTTCCCAGCGAAGAGTGGTAAATAATCCTCTTTGATGTCTGCATTCTGTTAGATCATTGATGTGTATGTCTACTAAAACAACACCGCATGAGAGATTTTTTTCTTTTCCTTACAGATTTGTGAGAGTGTCTAAAAATGAGCCTATCTGTGATACAGTTGAACTTCTGGAAGCAAATCCCAATTTTGCCCAGGTTCGTTACCCAGATGGAAGGGAATCCACTGTTGCCGTTAAAAGCTTGGCACCTTGCCTTTCTTCCCCACACTTACGTCGAAACCTATCTTGCGATCTTGTTAACACAGAAGATGTCAAACCAAGTTCCTTAATCAAAGAAAACCGAGTTAACAACAAAACCACAAGAGATGTTTCACAGCCCCCTCCTTTTCACCCTGTGACTCCAACCCGCTAATCTGGCATTTCTTTACAATTACAGAACCATCGTCTGCAATTACAGATAATCACTATGTTACACCAGTTACAGACAATCACACTGTTACACCATCACCTACACCCTTACCTAAACGTTCTACTAGATTATGTCGTGCACCAAATCGTTATGGCAACTGTGTTTATTGGAAGCTATGTATTAGGGTGATTCAAAAAATATCAATTTTCGATTTTTTATGGGGCACCCTCACTATGGTTCCATCTCATAAAAAAATCCTTCAGTTAAAATTTTATGAAATTTGAATAAAAATTAGAGGTCGCTATCGACCAATTAGTTGAGCCAAAAAATGGTAAATAACCAAATGGTGTGTCCATTCTCCATGCAATTTTAAGCTTTGTGACATCATAGTAAGCTTATTTAGTAACGATTACAAAGTAAACCGCGATTGGCACAGCATCGCAAGTTACTCTGACATCATAATTATCAAACATCAGGAATCTTACAGGATCCACGTCATGCATGCATTATATTGTTCAACATCCAATTACAAGTATTGCCGCTATTATATAAGCGGTTGGAGCTTTTATTTGATCCTCACTGCATCCATGGTAACTTGCAGAATAAGGAGTTCTACATTTCAGGTCCTTGATTGTTGTTACAGAAACGTGTTTTGTGGTACTTTAACATTTAACCCAATGCACTGTAGTAATTTAATAAAAAATAAAAATTTGAACTTATTGCATGTACAAAGTCTAAACTTAAGCTTGTGACAAGAAATGATGCTGATATTTGGCTGGTTGTACATTTGGCATCCACTCCGCACACCACGAAGCTTCTTTCAAAGAAAGAAGTTCCAGCATTTCTGCATGCATAAAATAGCATGCTGTGAACAAAATAGAAGAAATGTTTAAAGAATGGGCTGAACTGAAGAAAAACAAAGCCAAGCATTCTGAAGAACTACAGTTGAAAGAAAAAAAGTGGAAAGATGGATTAGAGCATTTGTTCGACATTGCACAAGCTAACGCATTAGGCATGACTACGATTCAAGAGATAAAAATTTTCTTAAAGAGAAAAAGGCCTCCCTGGAATGATTGGTAGGGTTAATACGGCAATGTTCAATCAACAAGTCGAACTAGAAGACAAAAATCTCTCAAACAAGGAAAAGCACAAGCAGAAGATGGGTAAATAACTAGGGAAAAACTTAAACGTTTAGATTGGTCATCTTCATAAGCGGAAGATATAACAGTATCAACCAGACAGGAAAAAGACCAATTTGAAAATTTTTGCATCTACAGTATGATGCATCAACAATGTCACAGCCACATTGGCTGTGAATTTTTTCAGTTTAGCCCATTCTTTTGATCATTTCTTAAATTTTTTTCACAGCATGCTTTTTCAGGCATGTGGGAATGCTGGCTTTAGCCCAGGGGTGGTCAAACTGCGAGCTGCATGCGGTTTTGCGAAATCATTTTATGCGCCCCCCAGGCATTTACATGAATATATACCTTGCTCCTTACTGATGTCAGTGTAATATAGGAGATTTGCAGACGTTGATGATTTTTTTTTTTGCTCTTCACTTGATTTTGACTGGAAAATAGGACGTCTGCGGACGTTGATGACCTTTTTTTGCTCTGCACTCGATCGTGAGTGGAAAGTAGGACATCTGCGTTTTTTTGCTCTTTTGATTTTGAGTAGAAAATAGGACTTCCGCGAACGTTGATGACTTTTTTTATTTTGCTCTTCCAATTAGTGTGCCCCTCGGCCTCAATTTTTTTTTTCAATGGGGCCCTTCATGCGAAGTTTGCCCACCCCTGCTTTAGCCCATACTTTCATAACATCTTCGGCGGTACAAATGCAACGCATCATAGACTGCTTTTCTTTCTGCCTCTTCATGGAGAAAAAACAAAGTTAGAACTTCCTTCTTGGCATGCAGAGTGGATGCCAAATGTCAGCATCATTTCTTGTCACAAGCTAAGTTTAGGCTTAGATTTTGCACATGCCTTTAGCTTAAATTTTTATTTTTGATTAAATTACTACAGTATATATGGTCAAATGTTAAAGTACTGTAAAACACGTTTTTGGAAGAACAATGAAGGACCTGAAATGTAGAACCTCTTATTCTGCAAGTTACCAGGGATGCAGTGAGGATCAAATAAGAGCTGCAACCGCGTATATAATAGCGGCAATACTTGTAATTGGATGTTGAACAAAATAATGCATGCATGACGTGGATCAAGTAAGAATCCCGATAAAATTTGATATTTATGATGCCATAAAGCAGGGTTTCCCAAACTTTTTGTGACATGTACTCATTTTTGAGAATCAGGTTTACCGCAAACCCCGCTCTTTATTTGCGTTAATATTTTCTCACTGCTATCGTAGAAGCATAATACAGCACAAAAATAATTTGGCTCTACTAACAAGATGCAAAGTGAAGGCCGTTAAAGCTTGCATATTTTATCCAAACAAGCTTGCATCGGCGTCTCTCTTGTCTAGTTGAGTTTATCATTACTGTTCTTCACTTGTGAGTTCAACTTGTCATTGCAAAAGGCTAACAACGTAAGCAATAAAGGCAAGAATATCATAATCCAACTTTAATCATGACACTGCGATTAAGAGCCTTTGTTATGTTGTTACCCTTAAAAAACTTTGATGTGTCTCAGTTTCCCCTTTTTCGAAAAACGGTCACAAAAGACTTCGAGACCCAATAGCTTCGAGTTTTTCTTCTTCCGGTACAAGGGTGGTTTGTAGTTGCTTCATTGAGACAGGGCTTTATTAGTTCCAAGCCAATTGTGTGAGGATTTTCAATTTTTTGCTGGAGCAATGCGATAATATGATGCCTCGATTACTGTTTGTTTTGTTTGACCAACATTTCCCCAGAATCAATGCAGCGATTTTTCAAATGCTCAGATTTTTGCCTAAAGTGGTGAATTGGTTTTTTTGCCAGTTTTGCCACGACAAGACTCAAAATGCAGCTTCAATTTGCTTGGTTTCATACTTTTCCGAGTAAAAACTTTTCAACATATGACATGCTGTGGCTTTTCAATCGAATCTTCAATAACTCTTGTAGGTTAAAACCAAAGTTCAAAAAAGCTTCTTCGTAGCTTTGTTTCTTCAGAGGCATTTTAATGAGTTTTTGGCTATAAAGTAGGCTTACTGCTGCAGCTATGCTGGCCTATTTGTGACTAGACTGGACTATAAATTGTTTTTGAAGCAAGAGAATTTAGAAGAGACCCAATAGCTTCGAGTTTATTGCTAAAGCGAATATTGCACTCCATCTTTTTATGATGTCACTCTCTTCGCTTCGTATTTGTGGCTAGTTTTTGTTATTGGTCTCGTATCTAGATCAAAGTCTGGCATAGTTTGTAAGAGTTCACACATATCAAATCTTCAATGATTTCTGGACGACCTAATTGCAACCCATTAATTTGATAAAGCCACTTTAAACTAAATTTGATAAAGCCACTTTAAACGGCTTTAAATAAAGCCAACTGCCAACTTCATCTCGCCGTCATATGTGTGCTTTTTTTGTTCTTTATTACCTTATTTTAGTTTAATCGGGTGTTGCGACCATGCCTACTAATCCCCTAATCTTCAAGTTTTTCTACCGCTAGCATGTTATCGTTTTGTTGCTTCTTCCCTTTTCTATGTCCGTTTGTATTTGAAACCCTATATTGCTGTGTTTTATTTATATTGATGGTGCAGAAATAAAAGACACTACTACTACTACTAGGGATGTGCCTCAAGGAAAATGACTCGGACTCATCAAGTAACAAGTATTCACGACATTACTCGGCGGAGTCCGAGTATCTATGGCGTCAAGATATTAACTCAAAATCAGGTGAAGAGCAAAAAAAGATCATCACGTCCGTAGAAGTCCTAATTTCGACTCAAATTCGGACATAGAGCAAAAAAAGGCCAAAATAATAATACTTTAATACTCGTCTGATTATCAATTAATACTCGGGCGAGTACTCGGACTTGACTCGGTGCATCCCTACTTTTATTTCCACTCAAATCTTTTCGTTTTCTCCAAAAGAGAAGTAGAAGAGTATCTCGGCGAAAGTATTACACCATAGAAAGCACAATGATTATAGTAAAGTTGTGGTCACACAAGGCGAGTTCTCGCAAGTGACTCGCGCAAGAAATTTTTCTGTGTTACCACTTACTCCCAACAAAAAATCACTCGCGCGAGTGAAGATTTACTTGCACAAGTAGAGTTAAACATGTTCAACTTTACCTTCGCAAGTAGCGAGGGAAATCCCGTTTGCTTCAAATAATCAGCTTGAAAAGCAAATTAGGAGTTTGATTCCTATTCATATGGCAATTAGCAGCGACGAATAACCGCTAACAAAGCAGAGCATTAAGTTAATGGGATTGAATTGTCATTAATAAGAACGCATTTAATGCATGCAAAGAATGTAATTCAGCTTTAATAACAAAAAAACAAGACTTTTTCACATCAAAGCCGGCTAACACTCCATTAACCTTAGCAAACTACCGGTAATAAAGCACAAAATCGCAATCTCCTCTTGTTGAAGCTAAACCACAAGCGAAAGCAAAACCCCACATCGAACAACGTATTAATGAGTGGATAGTAGGAGGTCAGGTCATACAACTCACAAGAAGAATTTGGATGGTCAAAGAAAATATATTTTCGCATGTGTAAGGAGAATGTGTTTTATGGCGGTAGTAACTACAGTAGGTGATGGATAAGTCACAGAATTTGAAACATTAAGGAAAACACAATTTTAGAAATTTAGATGAAAGGAGAATGTGTTATCTATTACTTCATAATCGTACTCTAAAAAGCAATCCCAGAGAGCGGAAACTGTTGCCACTTGCCAGGGAGCTCAAAGTTGTTTCCAGTTTAGTTTCACATGAAATAGACGATGTTATGACTGTGTCTTGCTTTTTTATGGCCGATGAGATTAATGCAACCAATTCCTCAAACTTAACTAGATCCATACGCAGCACATTCATGCTACTGGCCGGATCTTCTAAAGCTAATTCCCCCAAAAGATTTAACGAAATTCCCCCTTTCAGCTACCCATTCTTTCTCCCACTTTCTTTTTATTTTGGACCTAAACCCCTTCAAGACCTCTTGCGATATTTTGATGCATGCTGAGCGAGCTAAACGATGAATAACTTGGCACTTAACTGATGACATATTCACTAATAAATATCTAACTATTAATTAACTTAAATCAGTGGTTTTCAATTTGGGGTCTGCGGACCCCCAAGTGGTCCACGAATGATTTGGAGGGGGTCGCAAAGGATAAAGGGTCCTCACCTTCTTTTTGCACTGCACTTGATTTTGGGCGGAAAATTAAACGTGTGTTTTCACTTGATTTTGGCCGAAAATTGGACGTGTGCGAGTGTGTTGACCTTTTTTTTTGGTCTTAACTTGATTTTGGCCAGAAAATTAGACGTGTGCGGACGTGTTGACTTTTTTTTGGTCTTCGCGACTACAAATTGCTTAACTTAAGGAGTACGCGACTTTAAAAAGGTTGAAAACCACTCGTTCAAATCGTATAGATTCTCAAAACAACATTGGTTTAAATGGCGGGAGTGTTGGCGCGAATGGTTGCTTAGTAACTGCCACACGGCAGTGTTACTCACTGGTTGAAACTCGTGCGAGTAACTCACTCCGTGTGACCACTTTTGCGAGCGATTACTTGCGCGAGTAACTCGCCTCGTGTGACCACAGCTTAACGCACAACAAAAGTTTTAAGAGTGGGCAGCCCCACACAATAACGTTTGCCAAAAAAGTTGTTTCTTTTTATTTTAAAAATTTACATTCTCTTTTTAAAATGGCAACCACAGGGTAAAACAAAGTTAAAAACCACTGAGATAAAGTGTATGGAAGAAAAAAAAATCATGAGATTAACAATCACTGCAGCAATTAATTGGATCTGTGTGTGTACTGCAGAAATCATTCAGAAGTTCTATTTTTTTTTAATATTTTTGCAGCATTGTCACGGACCCCCTGTGTGGTTGTCGCGGACTTCCGTTTGGGAAACTCTGTCATAGAGTAACTTGCGGTGCTGTGCAAATCGCAGCTTACTTTGTAATCGTTGCTAAATAAGCTTACTGTGATGTCACAAAGCTCAAAATTACATGGAGAATCAACACACGATTAGGTTATTTACCAATTTTCGGCTCAATTAGATTGGTCGGTAGCAACCTCTAATTTTTATTCAAATTTCATGAAATTTTAACTGAAGAGTTTTTTCATGAGGTGCAACCATATGAATGGGTGTCCCATAAAAAATCGAAAGTTGATAATTTTTGAATCACCCCACTATGTATGTTAGTTATTGTTAGGGCCCGCTAAAGTCAATAAAGTCAAAATTTTTTCAGGACCTTCTTGCATGATCAAATGTGTACTAACGTTCGTTTCAGGTGTTCAGGAGTCTGTTTTGGTAGATTTTATAAGTCAAAATAAAGTCAAAATTTTGCATAAAGTCAATATTTGTCAAAATTGTCTGTATCAAAAATTTCCTTACAAAAACGAACAAATTTATATTTTTTAAATATTTTTTTGAATTTTTGAGCTGCTATTAAAATTTTATGCGCGGTTTTATTTGATTTTAAACTTTTGAAATAGTTGCAATATTTACACTATCGTCACAATAATGCGTGCGGTAATTGAGAAGGAAATAGCACTTATTATGCATGAAACGTCATTGTTGATGCATAAATACATAGTTGTTAGACAATTAATCTAATCCTATAAAAACCCACGTGGTCTTTTAAGTTGTAGCTTCCAAAGCAAAGAATGCCAAAACAAGCCAAATCTTCTATAGTGAAAGTTAGGCAAACTTGCCAGGAATATCCGGATGAGTTTTCGGCAACTCCTGCCGGCGACTTGCGATGCAGCCTTTGCGACGTGTTAGTCAAATGCGACAAAAAGTTTTTTGTGGAAAGCCACCGAAAAAGTAAGCAACACCAAGGAAAGTTGGAGACGAAGAGCAAATCTCAAAGTAAGCGAACTTTTTTACATTTCAATCAAGTAAACTTCAAGGAACAGGTTGTTTCTTCATTCTTAGCTGCAGATATCCCACTTCATAAACTGAACCATCCTTCTTTAAAGTCTCTGTTTGCTAGAATGGAAAAAGTATTGCCTTCGGAGACTGCAGCCCGGGCATGTGTTGCTAAATTGGCATCCCAAAAAGAGAAATAAATTCAAGAATTACTTCGTGACAAAAACATTTTTTTGGTTGTGGATGAAGCAGAGGTTGCTAAACAAAAGTATATTAGTGTGCTTGTGGGCAACTTAGATGCTCCAAATCAGACATTCCTCGTTAATTGCCATCCACTTGACAGCGGTCGCAATGTTAATAGCAGTATTATTCTGCACACTGTGGATAACATATTGCGACAACTTGAAATAAAACGCGAGAATTTTTTATTGTTCATGAGTGATGCTGCTCGGTACATGTCTGCGGCTGGAAAGACATTAAAGGAATTATACCCTTCTTTGATGCATGCCTCCTGCGTTGCGCACTTACTACATAACTGCGCTATGCATGTGCGTGCTCATTTTAAAAATATTGATGAAGTGATAGCAACGATCAAGGCAGCCACAATCAAAAACAAAGATCGCAAGAAAGATTTTCATGATGCTGGTGTGCCATCTCCTCCTGACCCTGTAATTACAAGATGGGCAACTTGGCTTAGAGCTGCCTTATATTATAGTGAGAACCTTTTAGCTGTTTGTATCATTGTCAACTATTGGACAAGTGCAGGCCTCTTAGTCAGCAGAGCAAAAGACGCTATCAATGTGGAAGGTTTGGTGTCGGACTTGGTTAAAATAAATCAATACCGTACTCTAGCAGCCAACGTAGAGTTCTTAGAAGGAAGTGCCTGTACAATAACCAAAGCATACGGACTGCTGAAGAATATGCAATTCGATGATGATCCTTGGGCAATTAAAGACTCCAACTCTGATTTAGAAACAATAATAAACTGTACTAACTTGAAAATTGACCCAACAAGCTACGCACTATTGCAAAAAGCTCAGCCAACCTCTGCTGTTGTTAAGAGGTTGTTTTCTATGCTCAATAAATTACTGAGAAAAGACAGAAATTTTGATGTTAAGAACGTAAAAACGTCCTTGTAATTGTACTGCGTGGCTTTCGTTAAAAAAATCATAGACATACTGTTAGTGTACAGTACAGTTGCGATAGCAACGCAATTTTTGTATTACACACTAATTGATACCGGTACACACAATGGCTCGTTATCCTAGGTTTTAACGTCATGCGTCGCTTTGTTGCATTAGCTTCAACACTGAGTAATTGAGAAAATGTTCGAAGTGGGCTACCTTTTTCTGTAAAAACTTATGTAAATTGCAGATTATAAAACATATTTAATTAATAAAGTGCAACAAGACATAAATAATACTCGGTTTTCTTTCGGATGACAGCTTATGTTTTGTTAGAATAAAGCCGCATTGACGGTAACATTTACTCGTTTATGTCAAACAGTTTACGAGTATTAGGTTCGTGCGACTCTTCCAATCTGACCAGTGTGACTTTCTTGCATCCGATTGGCTAATGAACAGCTCAGATGGCCGAGTGGTATAGAGCGTCTGTCTCTTGAGCTGTAGACTCGGGTTTGATTCCGAGTCGGGTCAAACCAATGACTTTAAAAATTGGTATTCACAGCTTCCCTGCTTGACGCTCAGCATTAAAGGGACAGTGTGGAGAACAAGCCGGCAAGTTTACTTGTTGTGCCGTTGGGAAAGGCACTTAGCGGGATTCCCTCATCTTGGTGTGGTAGACAGATGGCAGGCAACTCCTAAGCGAGCTCGTATAGCGCATTGATCGCTTTCTCGTGATAGGAGGATAAATATGCAACTAACTAACTAATGTACCACTGTTTCGTAGACGTTTGAATATGATATTTTTGAAGCACGAGACCTTGCTTTTCTCACTTTGGCGCGATTTCCCACTGACGAGTGTGTTACCAAAAACTTTTGGGACAAGTAGCTTTTTTCCAAGCTATACAAAAGAGTTAAGACAAAGCATTTCTTACAGCCTAATGCAAAAACAACTTTTTTCAATGCTATTATTACTTAATGTATGTAATGCTATTATTACTTATATCAGTTCTGTTGTTTGCTCACTTAGCCACTCTGTCATGTGTTTATTTTTGTTACTGGAATCATGAAATCACACTTACTGAAATGTCAAGCTATACTTTCTAGAATTTTTTTACCATCAATCAATAATAATAAATAACTGAGGTTATGTTGAAATTACGTTAAACTGAAAGATCAACATTGATTGAGGGAGACTGCGAAGTGAGCTAGCGCTCTTCGAGTCAGCCGCCACCCATTATACATGTCAAGTGCAATCGGCTCCAGCCGCGAATCAAACCCGTCATGTAGGATCTGTCACCTGCACGCGGTATCACTAGGCCATGTCGCTGACAAATAAAGCAGGTTAAGATTCAGACAGATAGGTGACTTGTTAGTTTAGATAAACAAAACACTGTCACTGCTGTAGCAGTTTTGTATTTGTTGCATGCAGAATTATAATCGAAGAAGTAATGAAAATTCTCCTGGAGTGCAAGGACTCATTAAATCATTCAACAAGCAAACCTGTTCATCAGATTCTCGACCTCAATCTATCCTTGCATCTGATGCTAACCCTGCATACAAAATGCGTTCTTGTCAAAGTCCGGTCACTGTAGCAGTGAGCCCAATACCTCGTCATCACTCAATTGCAGTCTCCTCCTCCAATGATGGTGCTGGATCTTCTGATGAAACTCGAGTTACTTGTGAGTATGTGATGTGGTGTTATGGATGGTGGCACTTGTTCATTGTTAAGCTTGTTATAGCCTCTGATCTCACCCAACTGTCATCGTTGTTGAGACGTAATTCTGATACACATGATGCAAGAAAGACTGAAGCAAATCAGCAACACACAGGTATTTATCTTGCATTCTTGTTGTTTTCAAAAAGTTATGCTTGTTGACAATTTACATCCTAGCCTAATGTGTTATTAATGTTTACGATGTTTTAGATAAACTGGATCGTCGGAATGCCACCCCATCTGGGCAGTTCTCTTCGATTCTGGCCCCCTCCAAGCCCACAAGCGATGATCCCCTTGCCTCCCTTGCACGTCGTTATGGTGGATCAAAGCGCAATGCTTTGTTACAGTGGTGTCAAGCGAAGACCAAAGTTAGTTGCCATCTGCACAAGTAGAACATGTGTAACCCTTGTCGTGTACCTGTTATTAGTCACACAGCACATTTCTTTGTAAATGAAGGGTTTGCTATAAAGCAATGCGATATCACAGGTCCATGAGAGCTGATCGGAGGGAGAATAATAGTAAAACTAACTATGACTTTTTTGGTCAGATATTTTCATCATCATGCCTTGAGTGAAAATAAAAGTTAACTGATCTATTTAAGTACAAACGTATTCCAGATTTTGATATCACTGCTTATTTTTTTCGTTAGAATCGTGATTCAATTTTTTCTAATACTTATTGAATTATTTCGTGAATCAAGCGATTTAAAAGCACTGGACGAAATAATTATTGCTCTTTCAAGAAAGTATAAACACAAGAGAAGTGCTGTACTTTGATCCCTATGCGCAGTAAGTATTAAGCGATGCTATTACTGCAGCACTCATTTGTGAGAAAAAGTTTTGGGTCAGCTGATTTACCTGGGCATGCAGGCCGCGCCTCATCTAGAAAGGTATTTCATCGGGGAAGGGGGGTGAAGTAAATTCACTTCCGATGTAACATAAGACAGGTTACACAGTTTAGCCTTTTTATAGGCCCTATCAGTAATCCTAACGTTATGTCTGAATGTATTATAATCCCCGAATAAATGTACACGATAGAACTCAACAGGTTAAAAAACATGAAAAAATATGTTGCAAAAGCAATGCACATCAAGCGAAAAAGAAAGGAATCTCTTGCACACACTTCAGTGCAACAATGCCGAGAACTTAACAGTAACGCTTTGCAACTGTGAACACAAGTAATCGAGAAACTGAACCATAAAGTGAACTACGCTATTTTGTTGAGAGCCTACTGTCGCGCTGCCTGCGACTTTGCTGGCGTCTGCTAAAATTACCATCTGTGGAAAAGCTAATTCAAATTGCTGTCGCTTAGCGTGATATTTGTATCAATAAACTCAATCCAGCAAAATTTATTTTCCTAAGTCTTTGTATTCGGGAGTAAGCAAATTTCATGTTTAAAACACGAAATTTTCACGTCTGGGCTGAAGTTGTGCAAACTCTTCTATTACTTCGTGAATATCGACTTCAATCATTCCGGTAAACAAAAGTGCCTGGCCCGTCAACCTTGTTTTGGCCCGTCGAATTCCGCTAGCAGGGTTTTCATCTTTTCAAGGTTGCCTGGATGCTGGTAGAGCAAGCAGTATTGCCTGCAGCATCTTAATGTTAGGAAATTAAAGCTCGTACACGACATTGATCGCTTTCTCGTGATAGGAGGATAAATATGCAACAAAAAATACAAATAAATCATCGTTTCATTTCAAGTATGCCTGCGTCATTGTGAAGAAAATGTCTGTTTTGACTCTGGAACAAGTGTCCATTTTTCCTGCCGTATAATAAGCTCAGCATGGAATGACGTCGGCGCAGAAAGATTCTCATAAAATCTGCATTAATTTATTTGTATGTAGCTTACCCCATTAGGGCATTAGCTTTGTTATGTATGTAGCTACCACAACTCTGATATATCGGTAATCCTTAATTATGAATCAGGATTAGGAAAAGGTGAAGAAACTGGTGTTCTTACTGACTGGGACACTAATATAAACATGACTCAAGAAGAGTTCGAGCTTCTGCTGGGCCATATGATAAGCTCAGCGTAGAACGACGTCATCGCAGAAAGATTTTTATAAAATCTGCATTAATTTATTTGTATGTAGCTTACCACATTAAGGCATTAGCTTTGTTATGTATGTAGCTACCACAATTGTGATATATCGGTAATCCTTAATTATAAATCAGGATTAGAAAAAGGTGAAGAAACTGGTGTTCTTGCTGACTGGGACACTAATATAAACATGACTCAAGAAGAGTTCGAGCTGCTGGTGGGCTGTAAATTTGATGATGAATCCGATTTTAAAGTGTTATTTGGGAGTCGTGCTTATACTGGCAGTTCGCTTCACTAGAGTGCCATATTTTGTCAATAAGTTTTTTTGTCATAGCCACATTTTTTCAATAGCAGGTTTTCTTTTTTATCCTTGGTTTGAGGTGAAAAAAGCTATACTAGTTTTCGATCAGAAATTAAGGGTGTGCATGTGACTCGAATAAATACGATGCTTCCCCTTCTTACTGTTTGGATTATAGATCGGCACAGTCTTTTTCAGTCTTGGTTAATTATTGTTTGCCATTAAAGTTGGTCTTCATATTGCTAATGCATATTTTTTGCAGTCTTATTCTGGAGTGGATATCACCAACTTCAGCAGTAGTTGGTCAGATGGACTTGCTCTTTGCGCACTTCTGCACTCCTACTTACCTGCTCATATTCCATATGAAACCTTGCGACAAAATTATGACAATGCTGCTGAAGACGTATCTCGTTTGCAGTTGCAGGTGAATGTTTTAATATGTTAATACTTGAAATGTTTTTGTAATCATTCTGTTCATCCATCAGACGGCTGATTGGATTAAGCGCAAGCCTGTGGAAATGGAGAGGAGCAAAGCAGTGCTGAGGAAAGCTAAGCGGAGTTAAAGAGCTGTTGGTCATTTTAGGTCAGATCAAGTTGAGGAAACAGGTTGGAGCTGAAGCAAGTTCAGCAAAATAGAGCTAAAGCAAATTTAGTCCTGAGTGACAAAACATGCTAAGCCGTGTACCTAACTCGGCGTCTGTGTGTGGTCTGATTCAGGGGTGGGCAAAGTGCGACCCGCGGGCACTTACAGAAATATACACTCCTAACATAATTTAAGCCAAAGACGATTTTTTTCTACTGCTCTTCACTGAATGTCAGTGAAAAAAGGGCATCTTCGAACCGGGGCAGGACTTTTCGTGAAACGTCTCGTCGTTGAGACGACTCGACGTTGAGACGTTTCGGCGCGGAAAGGTGTGATTTGTGAGCGGATGTAATTATCGCGTTTTGCGCTAGAATGTGCGAAAAGACGTAATCACGTTTTAGAAGTGGTAAAAGTAAACAACAAACGACTTTATATCTACAGCTTTATAAAAGTTTTGCGACATATTATTTTAAAGAAGTTCAAAATTGTTTGACGTAAGTTTAACGAAAAAGTGGTGAGAAAATGTTGTTATAACGTTTAGTATTTGGTTTCATTTTATATAACATGAAACACAATTGCGCGTTTACCAAGCAATTAACAAGCGCTGCGACTGCATTTGATATTCATTTTTTGATTAATATGCAGCAAAAAATGTGCATTAACTTTACGTAAAAAAGATTAAATAAACATAAGAAATTTTGTTGACGAAAAATATACCCGTGTAAAGGTCAAGGTCTCGGCTTGGTCGGCTGAGGCTTACTGAAGTAAACTAAATCGGAAGGAAAATGCTTGATTACTATGCGAGCAGCCCTACACAGCATTTAATTTTAATTGTCAACACATGGTTTTTCACCTACCAAACATAAGAGTGATAAGGCTGCACCTATGGATCAACTGATGTTCAAATCTTTTACCACGTTTCATAAAAAATTAAAAAATTGACATTTTATGATTGCAAACAATGTTTCAATCCAAACCAGGCCATTATTTTTTGACTGCATCTTCAAGAGCTTTTCAACCTTAGAAGAGTTCTACCGTTTTTATTTCAGCAGTGGCGTTTTTGATAGTTGCTGCGGTCTGGGTTTATTTTTTGCTGTAAAATTTCGGTCATTTAAAAATTTTTTCGGCAAAATTCATGAACGAACGATTTTACAAGTTTGCTGAATCAAATATTACTAATTACTACATTTCACAAAAACACTTTCAAAAATCTATTTTAGCTCAATATTTTACAACTTCACTCAAGATATCCAAAGCAGCAAATTGTTTCAGGTTTTTATTAAAGTCTCAAGGAAGTCCAAATCACGAAGCACGTGCGCGATATCGCAGTAGCCACAATCGTTCTGAACGTCTGGGCATTGCGTGTAGAGCTGCTCGCATAGTAATCAAGCATTTTACCTTCCAATTTACTTCACTTCAGTAAGCCACAGCCGACCAAAGTCGAGACCTTGACCTTTACACGGGTATATTTTTTGTCAGTAAAATTTCTTGTGTTTATCTAATCTTCTTTACATTCAGTTAATACACATTTTTTGCTGCGTATTGATCAAAAAACAAAAAATCAAATGCAGTCGCAGCGCTTATCAATTGTTTGTTAAAGGCGCAATTGTATTTCATGTTATAAAACGAAACCAAATACTGAAAGTTGTAAAACATTTTCTCACCACTTTTTGGTTAAACTTTGTCGCGAAACTTTTATAAAGTCGTAGATATAAAGTCGTTTGTTGTTTACTTTTACCACTTCTAAAACGTGATGATTACGTCTTTTCGCACATTCTAGCGCAAAACGCGATAATTACATCCGCTCACAAATCACACCTTCCCACGCTGAACCGTCTCAACGATGAGTCGGTCACGGCGAGACCTCTCACGTCGAATCGGTCACACCAAAAAGTCGTGTACTGTCTTGAAACGCAGTAGCGTATTTAGGGGGGCATTGTGCCATGGCTCCTCCTTTTTGACTATGTCTATTAGTAAAAAAGAATAAAATTAATGGTGCTAAGTGACTGAAATATACCAGACTCTTTATGATGGTTTCTGTAGTTTATGGCCAGGGGCGGATTTAGCGCAGTATGATGAGAGGTATCCTTCCTCCCACCAGCCATTTTCAAAATTGTTTTTGATGTAGGGCCTATACAATTTTTTCATATTTTCAAACCTCTTTGATAGCGATGAGCCTTACACCTTCAACACGCATAATTGAAAAGTTGCGAACAAAATGCATCATATTTGGCGAAGCACTCAGGATTAGGGTAAAAAATTTCAAAATTTGCCTGAAAATTATTCAAAAAACACTAAAATAGCCATTACAGCATGTAAACTTTCAAAATTATTTCGGGGGACAAGCCCCCGGATTCCCTTAAAGCCTTTCTTGTTTCTCAATCAGCTTTAGATTTGTTGAAAAAATTACGCTTTCAAGAAATGTGGAAACTATGCCTCCCCCCCTTTTGTTTAAAATTTCTCACTGCGCCCCTGTGCAGACGTGATGACTTTTTTATTTTGCTCTTTACTTGAATTTAAGTAGAAAATTGGACATCTGCGGCCATTGGCTTCAAAATATTTTCAAATGCGGCCCTTCGTGTGAAAGTAATTGCCCACCCCTGGTCTGATTCATACTCCCTGGAGAATCGGCTTTATTTTGAATTATTTATGTTTTTTTTTGCTAAGGTTGGCCTTTTTGATTACAAATCTAAAGTCCTGTTTAGGGGCGCACCCAGCATGTTTCAAAGGGTGGGGTCTAAAAAAAACTCGATCTTGCACTCAGGAGCAGATCCAGAAAATTTTGGTGGGGGTATGAAATTTTAATCAAGTTAATTGTTAACTAAACTCAAAGACGTTACACCAAAAAAGACGTAAAAAGCTCTTTGAAGAATGATTACATGTTCTGCGGCATATTGAGAAATTTTTTCAGGGAGGAGGACCCAAATTTAAGATATTTGCAAGCGTAGTTTTTTTCAGTAGAATTACAGGATGTCCATAAATTATCGCTACAATTTCAAAAATTCGCCACAGTCTTACTTTTTAAGATATTTTCAATCAGTTTGTTTTATAGTAAAAGGAAATGCTTCAAGTTTACGTAGGTGCTTAAGTATACTTTTACGTGTGCACCATCAGTCGCACGTGGGATATCCAATCGATATTCAATTTCTAGCCACCATGTTCTTGCTAACATATCCACTGTAACTGTATCAAGTGCTTCAATTATTCGTTGTTGCTAATCACTAACGTCTCTGACTTTGGTTCGGTAAATGATATCCTTTACATAGACCCCAGAGCAAAAAATCCAATGGTGTGATATCAGGGGAACGATCAGCCATGGAATGGGACCATCACGTCCAATCCATCTTTCTGGAAATGTGTCATTCAAAAATTGACGAACATGAAGACCCCAATGAGGGGGTGCACCCTGCTGGAAAATAACTTGTGGTTAATACTGTTCAAGCTGTGGTGACACATATTCTGTCAAAAGGTCGAGGTAAATTTGAGCTGTAATTAATTTCTCAGCAAAGAAAAACGGACAAATAATTTTATCATGCATGATTCCACACCACACATTTAGTTTAGGGGAGTCTCGTTCAAGTTCGAAGGTTTCATGCGGATTCTGTGAGCCCCATATTCTTGAGTTGTGTCTGTTTATTAATCCAGAAACGTAAAACGTTGACTCGTCACTGAAACAAACACGTTTCAAAAATCCTGGGTCTGAATCTAATCTGTCTAGCATCGTCACTGCAAATTCTTTTCGTTGTGGCTTATCTTCTGGCTTAATGGCTTGCAGTAACTGCACTTTATATGCATAAAGTCGCAAATTTTTATGCAAAACTTTGTGAATACTGGAGCGTGGAATCTGCAATTGGGTACAAGCCCTGCGAATAGACTTTTTAGGGCTTCTGGTATATGTCACTCGCACAGATTCAATTTCTTCTGATATTTGAGGTCGGCCAGCTCCCTTTCTCTGTAACACACTACCAGTCTCCATAAACTTTTCATGCCAAGCTCGAATGGTAGATCGTGCAGATGGCTTTTTTCCACACTTGCGAGTAAAGTTTCGCTGTGCTTGGATGACTGACTTTGTCTCTATGAACCAGGAAACACACGGGGCTTTTTCCTGCTGAGTGCTCATTTTCATGAACTCTACTTTCACTACTTTTCAAAAATATTCGGCGTAATTACTAAACAAGTTGTAATTTTTAAACTTAATATTTCCACAGCTACGAGCTAAGAATAAAAAAACTTGAAGCATTTTCCTTCACAATGAAACAAAGCGATTGAAAATATTGAAGAAATTGACTGTAGTGATTTTTTGAATTTAAAGCGATAATTTACGGGCACCCTGTACTTTGAAGCATCTTGAGAATAAAAAAGACTTTAGGGGGGTCGCTCCCCCGGAATTTTTTTGAAAATTTACATACTGTAAGGGCCATTTTAGTGCTTTTTGAACAAATTTTGTTAATTTTTTTGCCCCTAAATCGGAGTTTTTCACGAAATATGATGCATTCTGTTCGTACGTTTTTGATTATGCGTGCTTAAGGTTTAAATGAATGACTGAGGTTATTTTCAAATTATATTGAACTGAAAATTCAACAGTAATTGAGGGAGACTGTGAAATGAGCTTGCACTCTTTAAGTCAGCAGCCACCCGTTACATACGTGAGATGCGATTGGCTCCAGCTGTGAATTGAATCTGTTACGCAGGATCTGTCACCTGTGCATAGTGCTGCTTGGCCATGTCGCTGACAAAGACTTATTGTTGTGGAAAAGGTTGGAAATTGCGCAAAAATTGTATTCAATAAAAACATGTCTGAAAATGGCTGGTAAGGGAGATGCATCCCCCACATCCCCCCTGGATCCGCCCCTGCATGCGCTAATAACAATGTCTCTTACCACTACTCCAACCAGTCCATTTGGCTTCAGTATAATGTGGGGCAAATTCTGTCGCAGCTGTTTTGAAATAACAGCACGTACGACACTTCACTTTAAAAACAAGGGTTCGGTTTTAAAAGGAGGAGGTTTCGACCCACTTCCCTGTTACATGTTTGCGCTTGACTTGCTAACACAATAAGAGCTATCACTTTGTTCATGGAAGTAACCTGTTACTTTTGCGATTGAAATGATGCTTGAAACAGTTTGAAGTAGGGATGATGAATGATTGAATTTTTCATGTTTATTCTTTTGTCACGAGAAAGCGACAAAGGCGTTTATGCATAGGATCCTGACTCACTTGTAATGAGTTGTTTTTGTTTCTGAGTTTTCCGGTTGAATTTTTTTCTTGACTTCTTTGATTGGCTGCTTGTTGGATTCCAACAAGCAGGAATAACTGTCATAAAACATCTTATCCAAAGTGGCATCGGCGAGATTGAAATGGGAGTTAAAACGATCTACCTTACAATGATTATGGCCATGTAATAACGACGCTCCAAACTTCTTAATTTTTGTTTGTGGGGTTCCGTGACGAATGCCAAAGTACTTTAGGGGCTCCTTGTTGTTAAAAACGTTGAAGAGCACTGGCCTACATCATTATGTACTTGACAAAAAATAAAACACAATTAGTTGATGGCTATCGTCAATTGTGTCGAAAGCGTAATGGGGAACAGTATCTGAAAAGGGCACTTATAAATAACATATTAATTGCGGTGCTGCAGTATGTTACTGCTAAATTATCAATTTTTGTTCACATGAATATACTACTAGTATGCAAAATCAGTCAATAATTTAAAACTTTATTCTAAAATTTAAAATTGATTTTGACCAAGGTGTGTCATCCTCAGTTAGTCTGCAAAATAATAAACGCTCAACTTAAGGCTTGAAAATTGTATTTAAAATACACACGTAATGGGCATGCACAAACTAAACTTTGAATGAAACCGTTAGGAACCACAGTGCATCTGAAGATAATATCAATCAAGCGCAGCGCAAAGTTGAAAAGCAAAGTAGAGACCACACCATTCAAGAAACCTTATTTATATTTGTGTAGAATTCCTTTAGCTATATGAAATTAAGCATCCAATTTATAAATCCATTGGCTTTCATAAAGGTCAAAGTTTTGTTTGTTTTTTGGATTGGTGTAGGAAAATTACTTCAGATAAATCCGGGAGCTTTATGGAGTGAGTTGTGATATTTGATCATGTGGGCATAAAGAGCCGAGCTGTCATCTGCTGTTGGAGTTAATTTGCTATTGGAGTTGCCGCAAGCTCTCCACGAGGCACGATGCCCAGCCCATCGCTTGCAAAACCTATTGATGCTCTGGTTAACATAGAATCAACTACACAAGAGACACCTTGCGGCGTTAATACCATAGTTTTTACGATTGAGCTTCTGTTTAAGCGTGAAAATTTGACCATGGAGATTAGTAAGTTTTAATGTTTTCACCATATTATTCCTGTGAGTACCAAAATTTTCGCATAAAGCACAGTTCCCACAGGGTTTAGATTCACCTGAATTTGGGGTAGCGGCAGCATTTTTTTGAAATTAAAGCAATTTGTTTGTAGTTAGTCATCATTGAGTTCGATGAGCAAGGTCTTTTGTAAACAATGGTGGCGTGAGGAATCAATGCTTTTTCTTTTTTCGTAAGAGACAAAATATTCTTGAATGTGGGTTGCCCAAACTATCCGTTTTTTATTGTTTTAGTTGCTAGATTTAGGTTCAAAGCGGTCGGTTCTAGTCATGGCTTTTTGAATCATGTCATTTAGCTTGGATTCGACCTAGGCTTTTTGTGTATTGGATTTGACACTCATTCAGTCGTCTCCATCGTACGACTTCACCAAAACCCATCGACTTAAAAACGGGTGGCAGATGATGGGATTTGCCGTGCAAGAAAGTTTTATTAGCAGCCGTGGGTTTAAGAAAGTCCGTGGTATAAAAGCCTGCTGGAAATGACATGTCAATAACATAGTCAACATCCAGGAACTCCAGGCTTTTACCCTATTCTGTAGGTCCCGTACAGATACTTCGAAAACTCAGTTCACGGTGATTGCTTTTAAGAGCCTGGTCTCCTGCATCTTGGACAACTTAAGCATTTTCTTTTCCATGGGAAATCCAAATGATGTCATTTATAAAGCGGCAAAAGAGAACAGTAGTATTGATGACATCAGTGGCAGGCAACAACGCATAGTGGAGGGTCAAATTAGCGATGGAAACTGAGTGGTAGTCTCCTGTGACAATGCCACTGGACTGTGAATAAAATAATTCACCATGTTTCACGAAACGCTTTCCATGCAAAGAAAAAGCAGTTCCATGAAGTTGTCAATGCCTTCAGGAGAGAATGTCGCAAACCTGGACAAAGCAAATCTTATGGCTGAGTTAAAGGTCTTGAAATATTTGGATAGAGAGCTTTAACATTCCCAGCCATCATGTACAAATCGTCTACGTCGGGATTAAAAGAAGTGTGTCGTTTCCATGTGGTAAAGCTTACAGGAAGCCCTTGCTATCACGGCAATATTCTTCGAACTCCAACTTTACAGAAAATGACGCTACAGTAATAGGACTGAGCAGATGTTCGATAAATGTTGTAATGCGACATGTGGTGATAGTGCAAACCGATTGTAACAAACGAATAGGTATGTCTAAAATAGCTGTAGTTAGCAAAGCATAAGGATCCAATTTATGGGTCTTATAAAGCAGATAGGCATATGCGGGCTGGTTGCAAATGAAGTGCTTCGCAATAACATCAGGAATTTTACAGCATTCTTTGGCATACTTTTTAACACTAAAAATGTGCTTGAGAAAAACATCATCAATTACAACATCATTCATTTAGTTTGGGCTACCCGCTAGGGTGGAGTGAAAAAAACTTTTTTTGGAAATCGAAAAAAATGTAGTTCTCAAATCCGGCCAAATGGTCAAAAACTTGGTTTTAGAGGGTAGCTCTTATTTTCCAGCCTGCTATTCCCCAAAATGTTATTGCGAACAATGACACAGGGGGTAATTCACATATCTTGGTAATCACTGGTCATAGAGTAATGGTATATCGCTCAAAATCTGCGAAAATACCATGTTCCTATCTGTGCTAAGAAGAAAGCTTTTTCCATTTTCAACACGAAAAAGTTACAGCCAAAAAACAAAAATTGGGATTATATTGGTAAAGTTTTTGGAGTAATTGTGTAAGAAGCACAGTCATTTAATTTTGATCGGTGGAACTAATTTCTCTCATATAGCTGACAATGTATGTGATTTGATGCATCAATACGAATGGACGGATGGTGACTTTTACTCATGCTCAAATAAGATGAGTACAGTACATCCTCGATTATCCGGTTATGTTGGGCAACCTTTTTCCAAAATCTTGACCGGATAAGCATTTGGCTGGATAAGAAAAGACCTTAAGAAAAAAGAATGAAAAAAACGAAGTTAGTATGAGAACAAGCTTAGCCACAAAACAATTTAAATGCTAAACGAAAGAGACATTTGGGTAAAGTTTAAAATCACATAGTTCAACAAAATAAGTTATTAAACAGTTTAACTTTCATCAGTACTATTGCTGAAAAACGAAAGGATGGAGGTTTGTTTGATAATGCTTTCTCGCCTTTCAGCAGCAAACTCACATGACCGGTTAATCGAGGAGCCGGATAATCGAGGGCCGGATAAACGAGGATGTACTGTAGTAACAATCGCCTCAAATCAGCAGGACATATGCATCAAGCGGAAGTCACTAAAATAAGCATAAAGCAAATTTAGTGATTTTGGTAAATTGGTTTCAATTTGATGTGAAATTGTTTTTGAATTAAACACAGAAAAATTGTAACATACAAAGGCTGTGTGATGTCAAAACTGATTTTATCGCAAATAATACAAGATGAAATGAATGGCTGTTTTTGGCAGCCAAAAATGCTGTTAGCCTCATAAGGAATAGCTGTGACAAGTTCGAGAAGTTAGGTGCGGTTGTAAAATAAAAAGCTCAGAACAAAAACAAGTGTTTTTAGATCAATTTTAACCCACTCGGCCAACTGAAGAGGTCACACGGTACTAAAACATTTTATTTGAACTGCTTTTTGGTGTCAAATGTTTTCAGAAGTTTGCAAGATTTACTTTTTTTCTTGAATCACTCTTTCTCCTCTATCAAATCCTGCATTTTGTGCAGATGCTTCCGCAACCAGTTTGATGTGCCACTCCACAGATTAACAATCAGATAGGTAGTGTAATACCAGAGGTTTTTTCAGACATTCTTCTATTTCTGCATCTGTAAGGCTTGCAATTATTTGAGGTTGTTGCTGGTAAGAATCGAAATCGACTAATTCGTGGTAAGCATTTGCTTCCAAGTTCAGCGTTGGTACGTCAAACAAGCGAATCAAACTGCTGTTTAGTGCATGGGGCAGTCATCGTTATTTGCATTTTCTTCAGCTACTTGTTTCCGAGGTGCTAGCACTTTTGCCAGTGCCACAATTCTTACGTTCTCATTATCATCCCCTAACATCATCACATAATCAGGTAACCCATGAATCCAGCAACTTTTTGAACTTAGTTCAGAGGATTAGGAACTTTTTAAACAAATGTGCTTAGAAATTGCTTTGAGTGTGATGCAAAAAACGGTTATTTTGCTCACCAAGAAAATGTTTTGATTGCGATGGTAGGGGATGATTATGAAAACGTAAGAAATGTAGGAGTGGCGAAAGTGCTTGCACGTCGGAAACAAGTAGCTGAAGAAAGTGCACGTAACAACTGCCCACCTGCACTGAATAACAGTTTGATTTGCTTGTTCGACGTACCAACTCTGAACTTGGAAGCAAATGCTTAATACGAATTAGCCAATTTCGATTCTTATCAGCAATAACCTCCAGCAAATGCAAGCCTTACAGATACAGAAATAGAAGAATGTCGGAAGAAACCTCTGGTATTACACTACCTATCTCTTTGCCAAAATGTGGAGTGACACATCAAACTGGTTGCGGAAGCAAATGCATAGACGAGAAAGAGTGATCCAACAGAAAATTAAATCTCGGTAACTTATGAAAGCGTTCGAGTGTTCGACACCACAACGCAGTTACAACAGTGCTTTAGTAAACCGTGTTACTTCTTCTATAGGCCAGGTGGGTCAAATTGATCTCAAAACATTTTTTTTGCTTTGAGCTTTTTATTTTACCACCGCACCGGACTTCTCGAACTTGTGACAGCTATTCCTTATGAGGTTAACAGCATTTTTTGGCTGCCAAAAACGGCCATTTATTATTTTGTGGTGAAATCAGTTTTGACATCACACAGTCGTTATATGTTACAATTTTTCTGTGTTTAATTCAAAAACAATTTCACATCAAACTAAGATCAACTTACCAAAATCACTAAATTTGCTTTATGCTTATTTTAGTGACTTTCGCTTGATGCATATGTCCTGCTGATTTGAGGCAATTGTTACTACTCATCTTACTTGAGCAAGAGTAAAAGTCACCATCCGTCCATTTATTGACGCATCAAATCACATACATTGTTAGCTATATGAGAGGAATTAGTTCCACCGATCAAAATTAAATGACTGTGCTTCTTACACAATTACTTGTAGGTGAATTTTCCAAAAACTACCAAAAATAGTCCCAATTTTTGTTTTTTGGCTGTAACTTTTTCGTGTTGAAAACGGGAAAAGCTTTCTTCTTAGCACAGATAGGAACATGGTATTTTCGCAAATTTTGAGCTATATACCATTACCCTACGACCAGAGGTTACCGAGATATGTGAATTACCCCCCGCATCATTGTTCGGGATAACATTTGAGGGGGTAACAGGCTGGAAAATAGGGGCAACCCCTTAAAAACAAACTTTTAACAAATTTTTGACCATTTGGCCGGATTTGAGAACTACAACAAATTACTTTACTTCAGGAGAAAATGCTGCCCCTACCCTGAATTCGGGTGAATTTAAACCCTGTGGTAATTGTGCTTGATGCGAAAATTTTGGTACTCACAGGAATAATATGATCAAAACACTAAAACTGTTACTAATCTCCATAGTCAAATTTTCACGCTTAAACAGAATTTCAATTGCAAAAACTATGGTATTTGCGCCGCAAGGTGTCTCTTTTGTGGTCAATTCTATGTAGGCCAGAGCATCAATAGGTTTTGCGAGCCATGGGCTGGGCATCGTGTCTCAAGGAGAGCTTGCGGCAACTCGCTACAGCGGATGACAGCTCACCACTGACTACTCCTGATTAAATCTAATTATTGACCTATGCTCTCGTCTTTATAGTGCATTGGCGGACTAATAATTGGACCCATTCCGACCTAGCTCATCATACCTTTTAAAAAGCTTTCTAAAGTTTATGAATTAGTATGGTGGTAACAAGCCATCGATAGGTACTCTGACGTCACATTGGTCTGGTTTAAAAATGTTTTAATTGATTGTGTCTATCGAAAAAGCTAGATTGGGTTGCATTTTATGTAATGGGTCTAGACCGAAATCTTGATTTTCGCAAAAGTAACTGCTGTTAAACTCAATCGTACTTTTGCTTAGCTTTTGTTTTTGAAAGCTTGTATTTATTTTTACATTTGACTGTAGGAGGAATTGTATTCATATTATACAAGCATACACATCTTCTGCTAAGTAGCTTGGTCGGCGCAAGGTTATTTGATGCCGCAGGCAAGCTTTAGTTTTGATGCCCCCTTGCATGCATATTTATCTTTAATGAAATGAGCAAAAAAGTTATAGTTATGATTTTTTCGGACTTCTGTAACCTAGGTTTTTTTTTCAGACATTGTCCAAATTTTTTTTTCGTTGATGTCCGAAATATTTTAAATTATTTCAGACAAGATGTCCGAAAAATTTTGTCTGGCTAAGAGCAAAAGTTTTCCCACTTCTTTTCGTTTGTACTGTACAGCTATAAAATTTCCACCCGATAAGCGTCAGTCTTGTAACAATCAATTGCCATCGCTTGCTATAACGTCCGTCGCGTTTCGGTTTCCCCAAAGAAGAAAAAATCATTTTTGCATTTTTACCATACTTGAATCAAGTCTTCAGAGTTTTTGTTGTGCTAGCATTAAAATGTAACAGACGTAATTCCGCGTGTTAGCAGATGCGTAAACGCCAGTCGTTTATGTTGATCAGGGATGGCAATCACATTAAATCCAACGTTTTTTTCCCAGAAATATCGCATTGAAACTCATTAAAAGAATCACGTCAAAAATTGCATCGGGTATATGATAAAAAGATCTGAGATTTTTGTAGATGAAAAAATGAAAGTAGAAATGTTTTAGGAGATGATACCATTCATGCCATTCTGGTTTTTCGTGCTAATAAGTAATTGGTTGTGTTTTTGCAAGCACTTTTTGGGCTTTACGCCGTTAAATTAGTTTTTAGTTTTAGTTGCATATTTATCCTGTCACGTCAAAGCGATTAAAGCATATAACGAGCTCGCTTAGAAGTTGCCGACCACCTGTCTACCACACCAAGATGGGGGAATCCCGCTAAGTGCCTTTTTCAACGGCATAACAAGTAAACTTGCCGGCTAGTTCTTCACACTGTCCCTTTAATGCTGAGAGTCAACCCACGTGTAGAGCTACCAAGGCGGACGCTCTTACCTCTCGGCCATCTGAGCTGTTATCTTTCTTGATGATGCTGATCATCTGTAAATAATTTTGAGTAATGTGAGAGTTAAAATTACTCAAAAAAGAAATCGTACAAATAATCGCGAAAGCACTCACAAAAATCGCATCCCCAACATGCTTCACATCACGTCGCAATTAGACGGTCGTTACAAATATCACAGAATCTATTCGATGCGACTGTCATCCCTGATGTTGATTGTCATGATTAATATTCGACGGTTAAAAGCAAACAGAAACGCGTTTTTAAAGTTGCTGTAAATTCAACAGTCTTTTCCAATTGAAAAGTTTATCTTATTTTTTTATGTCAGATCATTGGTCCTTTAATGGAAGCAAGCAAAAAAGATGAAAAGCTAAGCGCAATAACGTCAGCAAGAAAAGCACTGAAAACCCTTAATGCCCTAATTCATTTAAAAAACCAATTGTTTCTTAAAGCTGCCGAATTAATTTTTAAAGGTCCGAAATTTTTCTAGTTATTTCAGACAAATGGCCGAAATTTCTCAGCGAGGAAAAACTTAGTCTGGAACCCAAAATTCATCACGCATTTCAAGGTGAAAAGATCATTTTTCATGTATAAAATAGGCTATCGGCCTGGGGTGTGGGACATAGTTTTAGCGTAGGGCTCGTTGGCTCTTACCTTGGAACACCAGTGCCCAGGCCAAATTAATCCCTGTCGAAAGAGATGTTTGTTATGTTTCCATTTTTAAACAGTTCATAAATTGCCTGAATGGCACGTATCGCGCTTACACTCTACCCCTCCAAGCCAAAAGTGGATTTTAAAGTATGTATTTGATGCGCTGACCTTCACTTCATATTTTACGACTGGCTGAACCTGATGCAGAAACAAAGTTTTATCATTGTTGCTGTACCAACATGAAAACATACATCGTGAAATGGTGAAACTGACCATCATTTCTTTTCTTATATCCACATTGACCACACAGCTAGTGTTATTGCTAGTCTTCTAAGTCACTCAAGCATTTTTTGATACCCAATTTCTGCGATACCAGCAGACTGTTTCTGTCAACTATCCACAAGCTCTCTGTGGTGTAGCATTTAAACTATTAAGGTGCGTTTACTGATATGCAGCACGCGGTAAGGCGACTAAAATTACAATGTAAGTAAATGTAGAATGATTTTGCAGCTTTTTGCGTGGCGTGATCAATAAACAGTAAAATATAACAAACAAGGTGCGAAAAGTTTTTGTCGCGTATCGGTAAATGCTAACCTGCGTCAAGCAATTCCTTGAAATCGCTTGGAATTGTGCAATTTCTTGGTATCGCATCTTTTTTTTGCGTTGCAGCGCCAAAGTTCAACGTCAAAATGAAATAAACAAAAAAAAGTAGGTAATCACGTTGCCGCTTACTTCGTATCGGTAAACGCACCTTTAGAGCAAGACTTTAAAACACTCATATATGTAATTGTGATGTTGTAAACAGACTGCACTGAGATAAAATGATTGGAAAAAAGCAATTGCAGCATAGTCGCTATATATTTCAAACAATACAATAGTGGCAGAGCAGGGGTGCCTTGGTAATATTCAAACTAGGGGGGCTTTGTATAATGCAAAAAATCCATTATTTTATACCAGATGTTCTTAGTACTATTTCATTCACGCCTCCTTTGGCGTTACCACCATTGCCTTGTGAAGACTGTTGCCTCTCATTTGATTATCTGGTTACTTGCACTTTATTTTATACAGCTTGCAACCAATCATAACTTTGATGGAAGAAGAAAAAGTTATAAACGTTTATTTTTTCATCATTACTTAAAAAAAAAAGAAATAGCAATATATGTTCAAAAGAGCCTGTTCTTACAGCTAAAAATTTTACTATTCAAAAATACATGAAATCGAGAAATAGCTTGGCAGTTAGTTGGATTCACAAATATCGTATACACAGTTTATTCATTAGGCATTGCAGCTATACTTTGTAGGTGCATGCTCTACCAGTATCTAAAAAAAAAACAAAATTTGAAAAACCAGTTCTTTACCAGCCGCCTGGCATATTGTTAAGAGACATTGTTATTTTTGCTCCAGAGGTCTGGGTTTTGACCTCTTTTCAGCAACATGGCCTAGCGGTGACAAATCCTGCATGACAAGTTCAATTTTCAGCTAGAGCTGATCACACTGGACATATTTATACGAAGCAGCTGCTGACTCAATAAGGACAAGCGCACTTCGCAGTTTCCCTCGATTACTGTTGAATTTAAGTTCACAATAGTTGGAAAAATAACCTCTGTATTTATATTGTATATTATATTCATATTTTGAATGGTACAGCTAAAACTGCTTTTGCTCAAGAAAAGCAATTTGTGCAATTGAAAGTGGTAAAATTTTGAAAATGTGTCAAAAGTAATTCGCCATATAATTTTTCAAAATCACAATGACAATCACAAATTCATCAAAAAGTGTAGGCCCAATTAATTACACAGTACATTCAATACAAGTACTTACGTATACCGGTATTGATAAACACAAAAAAAGGCAATTAATCCATACTCAAAACTGCAAATATTTTTGGCAAAAGCATTTTTTCAACAGTTTCCCTTCAAATAGTTTATGATTTTTTAACATCATGTACGTAGGTCTTGCACATTCTACTTATGCATTGATTTCAAACCACTGACCAGTGACCCATAAAGGTCCTAGCCAGCTTATACAAAACTACATGCAAAACAAAAAGAGAAGTCCAACAGCAGAGCTAAATCAAAAATCAAATCTCCATTATACTTCTAGTATTACACCGAATCGTGGCGGGGCCATTATGGGGCGCCGTTTGGAAAAAACTATTCGTTTTGTGAACCATGTTTTTTGAGCTTATTTAGACCATAGTTTGTCCGATATGTATATTGGAAATATCCTACTCATATATCGGACAAAATGTACTCTAAGTCGGACCAAAATACATGCGCAAAATAAGTTGGACAAAATCGTTTTTTTCCAAACGGCGCCCCATAGGCCATCTCTGCAGCTTAGCGCCTGGGCTACACAGCTCCTAAAGAATGTCGCGGTAGTGGCAAGCCGTTGACAACACTGTGTCGATTTGACCAACCCAGGATTTGAACCCCAGACCTCCTGCACTGATTGCGTGTGCACTAAGCCAGGACTTCCCAAACTTTTTCGCTCGCGACCCCTTTTAATCTTCCAAAATTTTTCGCGACCCTTTACAGCAAAAATCACAAACAGTGCGAAATATGCATTTGTGATAATTATTGAAAGGCGAAAACTAAAAACAAGTTACCGCTACTCAATTATTTATTTATTTTATTTTTGTGGCATATTTATCCTCCTATCACGAGAAAACGATCAATGCGCTATACGAGCTCGCTCAGGAGTTGCCAGCCATCTGTTTACCACACCAACATGGGGTAATCCCGCTAAGTGCCTGTCCCACCGACACAACAAGTAAACTTGCCGGCTTGTTCTTCACACTGTCCCTTTATTGCTGAGCGTCAAGCAGGGAAGCTGTGAATACCAATTTTAAAGTCATTGGTTTGACCCGACTCGGAATTAAACCCAAGTCCACAGATTCAGAGGCAGACGTTCTTACCTCTCGGCCATCTGAGCTGTGGATGCCAACAATGCCTACTGGTTTATACTTAAATAGCTTATTAGAAACAAAAAAAGCAAACACATTTATGTAATGTGATGGGTGCAATTGCTTTCTCCTACAAGCCTAATCCAGCCGCGGCTCAATATTTGTTAATGCCGGTCTCACGGCGGTTTCAATGTTGCTTATGCGGGAACGATGTTTTGCCGTCAACGTTGAACATGCAGACTCGCACAGACACGTCGAGACAAACGGCCGGAGTGCGGTTACTGCCGAGGCCGATGATGATGGATATTCGGCTTTAATGCTAACCATTGATTAACCAGCTATCCATTGTTTAAATAGTTTTTAGTTACCGGTACTATAGCCTCTTGCCAGCAGAGTTCTACATGGCGTCGCCAACCGCAGCGAAGAAACAAAAAGATACATCCAGCTTTGTCACTTGATACCAAAGTGACGAAACAAAACAGTTCATAGTTATACAGAGAACTACAACATTCAACCGCTACCTCACCATTTCGTATTTAGCTTAGAGATAGGCCAAAATCTACAGCTAGGCCTAAGTTAAGAATGCTGTTTGCGCAATTGCACCAGTTTTAAAAATCACAACAACATGCTACGCAATTGCGTAACACTGAATACGCAAATACTTTGCCGAAAATTTGTACAAATGTGTACTTCCTGCGACCCCTGAAGTTTGTTACCCGACCCCTCGCGGGGTCGCGACCCCCAGTTTGGGAAGCTCTGCACTAAGCAACTAAGCTAACCACCGTTTTTTTGCAGCAGAACTATTAAATCTAAAATATGAAATACCAGTAAGCATTAGCCACTTTTGGCTATCTGCAATACATTACCTTGTCTTTCTTCACCATAACCTTTTGCAACGCATTTCCACGCAATCATTCGTGATATTCAGTTCTTATATTCCGCTGCTTGTGCATTAAACAAGCATGGAAATATTTGGATTTCAATAAGCAATTCATAAATCTTGTTGACTGTCATTATAAAAATATTTTTCATCCATAGCTATAAAAAAACTAAAAGAAAAATGTGTCTAAAACAGCGTGCACAGACTACAGCAAATTCTATAGACTGTACTGGTATATGTAGAGATAAGGGAAATATCATCCATAGCTAATATGAGAAAGAGTTATGCGTGGCTAATAGGAGATAAGAGTTCTGCGATGAGAAAGAGTTATGCGTGGCCAACACATGGTTTAAGAAGAAGGAAGAGAGAAAGATAACGTACAGATCTGGAGGAAATGGAACAGAAATTGACTTTGTGCTGGTTGGAAGAAATCAAAGGAAATATGTGACTGATGTAAAGGTGATTCCGGGAGAGTTACAGCATGGTCTTATAGTTGCTAATGTACGAGGTAGAAGACTGAAAAGACCTGGGAGGAAAACTAACATCATATGTAGAAGAGTGTGGAAATTGAAAGAAGAGGAGACAAAAAGCAACTTTAAGCAGAGAGTAAGAGAGTTGGTGGATATGGAAGCTCCTGATTTGTGGAAATCTTTCAAAGAAGGAGTCTTGAAAGCATGTGATGAGTTGTGTGGAAAGAAAACTTTACGTAGACATGGAGGAAGCACATGGTGGTGGAATGATAATGTTAAGGATGCTATTGCGAGGAAGAAGGAAGCGTACAAGACATGGTGCAATGCAAGATCTGAAGAGAACAAGGAGGTGTACAATAGCTTAAAGAAGAAAGCAAAAAAAGTGGTGGCAAGAACCATGAAAATAGAGGCTGAAAAAGAACTGAACGAATTGGGCAAGACCCCGAACAGCATTTTTAAGTTTTTAAAGTCCATGAAAAGAGATGGGAAAGATGTTGAAGGTGGAAGTTGCTTAAGAGACAGTGCTGGAAGGCTGGCTTTCTCGGAGGATGACAGGAAAAGAGTTTGGAAAGAACACATGGAGAAGATTATGAACGAAGAAAACGTGTGGGATCAGGTGACCGATGCAGACATGGTAGAAGGACCCATAGAGAGGATTACTCCTGCAGAGGTGCTAAATGCCATAAAGGTTATGAAAACAGGAAGAGCAGCTGGTTTGTCAGAAGTAAACATTCGAAATGATAAATGCAAGTGGCCAAGTTGGAGTAGAGGTGATGACAGAACTATGTCAGAAAGTATTGGATGGAGCAGGTATGCCAGACGAATGGAAGACAAGTGTAATGTTGCCAATTTTCAAACGAAAGGGTGACGTAAGGAGTTGTGCTTCTTATAGAGGTGTGAAATTATTGGAGCACGGAATGAAGGTTGTAGAACGAGTATTGGAAAAGAGGATACGAGGGATGATAGCTCTGGATGATATGCAGTTTGGATTTATGCCTGGAAGGGGGACGATAGATGCACTATTTGTAGTGAGGAGATTGCAAGAAGTATACCGCGAGATGGATAAATGTTTGTACATGTGCTTTGTTGATTTGGAGAAGGCGTTTGACAGAGTTCCAAGAAAAGTGGTAGAATGGGCACTGAGAAAAAGATGTGTACCGGAGGGAATGGTGAAAGCAGTGATGAGTCTATATGAAGGGGCCACAACAAAAGTAAGAGTCGGGTCGGGATACTCTGACGAATTTTCTGTGACAGTAGGAGTACATCAAGGTTCAGTACTGTCACCATTGCTGTTTGCCATTGTAATGGATGTTGTGACAGAAAAGGCAAGAGAGGGCTTGATGAATGAAGTGCTGTACGCAGACGATTTGGTGCTAATGGGAGATTCTATGGAGGAGCTGCGTTATAAGTTTGGAAGGTGGAGAGAGTCTCTGGAATGTAAAGGTTTGAAGGTAAACAACATAAAAACGAAAGTGATGGTGAGTGGAACAGATGGAGAGATACAAAAGAGTAAGACTGATCCATGCGGAGTGTGTGGGAGAAGAGTGATGGTGAACTCTTTGCTATGTACTAAATGTGGTTGTTGGATTCATGGAAGGTGTGCGAAAATCAAGAGGGTGTCAAGGGCCCTTGCAAAAGGATTTGTCTGTGAAGTATGCAGGCGTGGGATGACGGGAACGCGGCTGCCACAGGAGAAGCTGTGTGATGGAGTGGAGACTGTTAAAAGTTTTTGCTATTTGGGCGATAGACTTAATGCGAGTGGTGGATCTGAGGCGGCGGTGACAGCAAGAACGAGAATTGGATGGTTGAAGTTCAGAGAATGTGGTGAGGTGCTCTATGGTAGAAGGTTTTCGCTTAAGATAAAAGGAAGAGTGTATCAGAGCTGTGTGCGTTCAGCGATTCTGTATGGGAGTGAAACGTGGTGTCTAACGGAAGGAGAAGTTGCGATTTTGAGAAGAACAGAGAGAGCTATGTTGAGAGCCATGTGTGGTGTTAAGTTAATGGACAAGAAAATCACGAAAGAATTGATGGAGATGTTGGGTTTGGTTGAGTCGTTGGAAATGATAGCGAAGGCGAATGCTGTGAGGTGGTATGGCCATGTGCTGAGAAGGGAAGATGGTAACATCTTGAGAAAGGCTCTAGACTTGGAAGTTATGGGTAAAAGAAGAAGAGGTCGGCCAAAAGGCACATGGAAGAGAAAAGTTGAAGAAGAAGTGAAGAAGTTGGGGTTAGAAAAGGAAGATGCCTTGGATCGAGAGAAATGGAGACGGGCGGTATGGAAATGCAGTCAAATGGGGTGAATCCGGCCACCTCCGTTGACGGGGAGAACACCGGATAATTCTGGACATCACATCACAGCTAATAGCCTACCACCTCTTGTATTTTCTTGAAAAACCAAAGTTTATAAATAAAGATGAAACAGTCTTGACTCAACAGGTCAACAAGTGATGCTTTTCACAAAAGAGATACATCTCAGACTTGGGAAAGGTTGAGAAGGGGGTATGGTACTCAGTAATGGTACTGGTACTTCAGACAGAGAACATGATGGTCACAAGCAAGTTTTCGTTAAAAATACCCTACGTCGTTGCAATTATTCAGTTTTAAATCTTGCAATGCAGATTTTTATTTTCCTTAGAATTGTAGTAGGGTCAAAGAATCACTGTACTGGACCAGCCGGAGCTTGTTTGAATTAAGCCGCATTTCAGAAAAAGCCTATATAACATGAGCACAAGGACCGCTAGTGAGGTATTAGTCGGGGTTAAGGCTTAACCCAAAATCCTAACCTGCTAGCCACGGCTTAATTCAAACAAGCCCCGACTAGCCTACTGGAATACAGTAAAACCGGTAGTCTATGGTTAAACATGTTGGTAGACTATCTTGTATGGTATAAGTAACTGTAAACTGTATTATACTGCTACACAAAGTTAAACGCACATCATGAACTACAATACTAAAAACACTCAGTCTTTTCTAATTGTGAAAAACCTTGACCAAGACATGCCAATACTCTACTGTGTTCAGGGCTCTAGGTCTAGTCTAAGCTAAGCTTCCTGATGCCTTATCAGCTAAACAAATTTGCACAGGTCGCTTTACTAAAATTTTCTATTGTCCCAAAATAGTTACAACTTTACACCTACGCAATGTTCTTCTGTTCCAAAGCAATTAGCTACTGATTAGTTGCAATGATGCACTAACCTAGGACCTGAGACCTGACAAACCTTCTTCAGAAAATAAGCAGCTAAGCGCGAATTACGTAATTGCGGAATCGCTACCGAAGTGAAAAAAATTTTTTGTAAGCAACTGCTTACATAATTGGTTGCTTACAAAATTTTCCAAGCGAGAACTTCATAAACAAACAAAGAACTTTCGTGCCTAAGCACTTAAAACAAGCATAGTGTAGACGGGCCTTTAGTTGCATTATTTCAAGGGACGTATCCAGAAATTTTCTCAGGAGGGGCCCCCAAACTTTCGTGCTCGGAGTTTTTTTCGGTATGTGATAAAATCAAAGCAAATTTGAAGCAGAATAAAAGTCAATGATAATTCTAGGGGGGTCTGGGGGCATGCTCCCCTGGAAATTTTTTAAAATTGTAATTGTAATTTACATCATGTGATTACAATTATAGTGTTTTTTCAACAACTTTTTGGTAAAATTTTTATAATTTTTTGCCTCAAATTTTGAGTTTAATACAACAATATCGTGGGGCTCCCACAAATACTCCCTCCCTGACCGGTGGGACCGAACTTCGGAGATGCCGTGATACTGCACTGCCCACCACGCTACAAGAACATGTAGAAAATATAACAATTTACTTGCAATGTCTTAATCATTATAATGGGAAGAATATGCACCTGTTTTGGGGAAACAAGTTTTGATGTTTGACGAAAAAAAGATTAGAAAAATATGCGTTTAATTATTAAGTCACTACTATGGTCACGCCCCCCTTGCGAATCATTTACGCCTCCCAGTTTTCAGGAGTCTCTGCTGTACAGTCTAAACGTTCGCAAGGACTTGGCCGATTTTAAGAGCCCTCTGGTCCCCTTTACAAACAATTTTTTAGAACGAGGGGAGCCTAGTTGTCCGGGCCCTCTTACCAAAACAACTCTGTGGCAGAGTTATTGCAATTACCGGCTTCAAATATCTCAATCCACTTAGCAAGCTAACCCACGAAACCCTTCAACTTTTAAAATTTTATCAAGCAAAGTGTTTTCTCCTGCAAAAATAATTCATAAAAGCAACAATGTTTCGGCAAAGACATTTTGGTGCCCCAAAAAAGACATTTTGAGTAGGGTGGGTCAGAAAACTTTTTGTTGAATTTTGAAATGCAGTAGTTCTAAAAACTTGCGTGGGCATGAAAAAACACCTTTAAGCTTGTTTTTGATTAGTTGCACCCAACACTGTCCGTGTAACCGGGTCAAATGACATCATACGTCAAATTTTTGAAAATCTCTCAACTTGGTAAACCAATGACCTAGGAACATAATTTTGGTGTCAAAAGTTGCAAAGTCGCGAAGTTAATATGCGTCTGAAGAGTATTTTTTGTCATAAAAGGTATAGTTTTGAAGTTATTTTGGAAAAACTAATATCCGCCGAATTTGTAGTGTTTTTTGTGAGCAATTCAGCATCAGCGATTCAACCAAAGTTATTCCTGCTTTTTACTTTCAACGTTTCATTTAAAACTATCTCACAAATTTGTATCATGCTTTATAAACAGCTTCGTGACCAACAGCTAAGCAACTTCTGTAAACATCAACATATGATAAGGCAATGGGAGTAGGTAATAATATAAATGAATACCACCATTACTTGAAATGCACTAGAAGCAATTAAGAGTGTTTATTGTTCATGTACAAAGTTCGTAAATGGAGTTCAATACTTCAGGCTCTATTAGCATCAGGCTATAAAGCCATGAAGATGAAGCAATAAGCCGTAGTGATGAGCAAATAAATCACAGTAGATGGTTGGTTATCCAGCTATATTTCAATTCGTTTAAAGTGGAATGTTTGCATTGTGTACATATAACCTCTTTTTAGATTGATATTTGATAGCTTAGTCTGTATTATTGAATGATTGATTACTATCTAAGCCTAGGAATGCAAAGATGAAGTAAGACGAAGACACACTCCTCAGCGGAGAAATGTTTAGCAGTATGAAGGAATTTTCATCTGGACGGTTACCCACAAAAAGACAAGTGATCGAAAAAACAATGTAAGAAAATAGTTATCTGCAAAGAAGTGCCTTTGTGATAGTAGCAAAAGAATTGGTAGATTTGTGGATATGAAGCAATGTCTATACTGTTCATGAAGTAACTGTAACAAACGAATTTTTGAAATGATATTGCAGTTCAGTAAATTAGATCGTTGGCCGACAAAGAAACGAAATGATCATTTTAAAACCAAAGAACATAGCTTCAACTGCAATTTAGACAAACTTTTTGATATTTATTGCCATAATGGCACTCAACGACATGCGTTGTAAAAACAGCATGGCTTAAAGATGACCAAAAAAGATAATTATTACAACGATCAAAAACATGAGCGTAAGCAAAAGTGTCTGGCTGTTGTTGAACCATTACCAATCTTCCGACATTTCACTCCTGAAAAGACGCACTAGCAAATAAGATGTATTCTTTTCACAAAGCGTTCAATTTTGTAGTCGTGATGGAGCAAATGTCAGCACCTACTTCCATCAAATAGACAGTGGTGCTGATGCGGTGCTAGCATCAGCACCACTGTCTACTTGATATTATTGGTCATCCTTAAGCCATGCTGTTTCTCCAAGGCATGTCGTTGAGTGCCATTATGGCAATAAATATCAAAAAGTTTGTCTAAATTGCAGTTGAAGCTATGTTCTTTGGTTTTAAAATGATCATTTCGTTTCTTTTTCGGCCAACGATCTAATTTATTGAACCGCAATATCATTTCAAAAATTTGGTTTGTTATAGTTCCTTCATGAACAGTATAGACGTTGCTCCATATCCACAAATCTACCAATTCTTTTGCTACTATCGCAGAGGCACTTCTTTGCAGATAATTATTTTCTTACATTGTTTTTTCGATCGAACTTGTCTTTTTGTGGGTAACCGTCCAGATGGAAATTCCTTCATACTGCTAAACATTTCTCCGCTGTGAAATACTCCGTCTCCTTTTTGCTGCTTGACTTCGTCTTTGCATTCTTAGATTTAGATAGGCCTAGTAATCGATTATTCAATAATACAGACTAAGCTATCAAACATCAATCTAAAAAGAGGTTATACGTACACAATGCAAGCATTCTACTTTAAACGAATTGAAATATAGCTGGATAACCAACCATCTACTGTGATTTATTTGCTCATCACTACGGCTTATTGCTTCATCTTCATGGCTTTATAGCCTGATGCTAATAGAGCCTGAAGTATTGAACTCCATTTACGAACTTTGTACATGAACAATGAACACTCTTAATTGCCTCTAGTGCATTTCAAGTAATGGTGGTATTCATTTATATCAGGGGTGTGCAAACTGCGGCCTGCGGGCCAAATGCGGCCCGCGTTCAGAAATCGTGCGGCCCGCGAAGGGTTGCAGTTCTTGAATAGAATGCGGTCCACGGCCCGTGAATGTTTCACATGTTTTCTTGAGGTGCTTGATAAAATCAATGTTAAAAATAGAGCGTTTTATTGGAACCAAATAAATATGTAAAGAGAATCTCTTAAGAAGAAAAATTTAAGCCAAAGTAGTTTTCTTCATACTAGCTGGACATTTGACAACAAAGATTCAGCTGCCATCATCAGAAGCAGATTCAGTTATTATCATCGTTTAGAGTTTTGTACTGCCTAAAATACACTGCTGATGATGACAGCTGAATCTATGTCGTTGAAACGTCCGGTCATTATGAAAAAAATTTTTACTTTTTCTTCCTAAACCTAAAGCGTTTGGGTTTGGATTAGAATGAATAAATAACTATTTTTTTAAGTTAATGTTAGGTCTATTACTACAGCGATCTTGATTTTCAATACATTATAAACTGGTATGATATTTTTACGTTATTGCAATGAATATAGCGCTTATAATTTGACGAGTAAAACTTAAGAGCTTTGCAAGAATGGATGCTTCTCTCTGCGTTGCAACGATAATAAACAAGTTTTTAAGCTATATATTGTGCGCTTGTGACGTTGTGGACGTGCAATTGCGTGTGTTTTACTGGAACATTCTTTGTATCAAAGTTAGCGCAGGAGCAATAAAATTCAAATTTGATATGAAATTTGGAAGTTAACAACTTTGGAGTGTCCTAAAGAGTCACTGCAGAATAACAACCTAGCATCAGATAGTCATTATTGAAGCCAATTAGCTCCGTTGCTAAGCGCACGCTATCGGTGCAGAAGGTTTGGGATTCGATTCCCAGGCCGGTTAAATCGGCACAGTGTCGCCAGCGACTCGCCACCGTTGCGACGTTTCTTCGAAGCTGTGTTGCCCAGGCGCTAAGCCGCGAAGACGCAGTATAATGAAGATTTGATTTTGTTTGATGAAGTTAGGATTGCATCAATTGAAGATCATGTCAGCGTTAAATGAATATCTATGCTGGGACAATCCACTCTCGTGGCTTCACAATGGATATCTCTAGAAAAGAAAATCAGTCAGTCTAATTTGGTTCGGTACAGTTGGTTAAAGTTTGATGCATTTTCTTAAAAGCGACAACTAATTACCCTGAAAACATACGGGACAATTTAGGCAAATTATGTGTTTCTTAATTAGGCTACTTTTTCGGGTTTCTGATCTACCTCACTGGATATAAGAGTGGCGTGATAGGCGGAAAAAACGTACTGAACATGCTATAACTATACCAATGATTGCGGTTAATTACAATTAAACCATTACTACTGCTAGTTTAGCAAACATATCCTTTATTCATTCTTTGTCCTCTCTGTTACGCACGTTTATTATCTTCGTGAATTTTCCTTTCAGCATATTTGTTGATATTGTCTAGATCGATCGATCTACATGCAAGAGTTTAGCAAATTTAAACCTTAGTCTCAATTAATTCATCGCTCTGCAATGGCAGATTCCGCAAATTCCAAAGAGATAAAAAATAGAAAAGTAGAGGAAGAGATGCGAAAATTTAATGAAAAATGGACTTTTGAATATTTTTTTATCGTAAATGCAGACCCTTGTGTTTGATTTGCAATCAAATTGAAACATTATTACTCGAAACATGCTGACGGTGTTTATGGAAAACTAAAAGGACGTAATCAAGAGCTGAAAGTTGACCTATCTAAACGTGCGGCCTGCACAATGTTGTGCTATTGCTATTTGGCCCGCTATTAAAAAAGTTAGCACACCCCTGATCTATATTATTACCTACTCCCATTGCCTTATCATATGTTGATGTTTACAGAAGTTGCTTAGCTGTTGGTCACGAAGCTGTTTATAAAGCATGATACAAATTTGTGAGATAGTTTTAACTGAAACGTTGAAAGTAAAAAGCAGGAATAACTTTGGTTGAATTGCTGATGCTGAATTGCTCACAAAAAACACTACAAATTCGGCGGATATTAGTTTTTCCAAAATAACTTCAAAACTATACCTTTTGTGACAAAAAATACTCTTTAGACACATGTAAACTTAGCAATTCCGCAACTTTTGACACCAAAATTATGTTCCTAGGTCATTGGTTTACCAAGTTGAGAGATTTTCAAAAATTTGACGTATGACGTCATTTGACCCGGTTGCGCGGACATTGTTGGGTGCAACTAATCAAAAACAAGCTTAAAGGTGTTTTTTCATGCCCAAGCAAGTTTTTAGAACTACTGCATTTCAAAATTCAACGAAAAGTTTTTTGACCCACCCTAATTTTGATGCCCATTAAGCATGGTCTGAAGAGTGATGTCTTAGGCGGCTGTCCAGTTCGCCTGATGGACACGCCAGTTCTGCTAAGTAGGAACATGTCACCTTTTCCAACTTAATTGATATTTAATTACTTACAGGCCAAGAATTTCCGATTGGCTTTTGCAGCAGCCGAGAGTGTGGGGATCGAGCCAACGTTGACAAAAGAAGAAATGACTACAAAGGAGCGTCCTGATTGGCAGCGTGTGATGGCGTACGTGACACAAGTGTATAAATATTTCGAAACGTGATCTAGCGTGACTTGTTATTTTGTTCACATTCAATGAGGGACAGGTCAATTGTATCCATTGTTAGATGCAATCGCAATCTTGCTTGCTTATTTGTTGTTTTCATGCGACTTTTTGTGATTTTCTTCACGTATGTGAGACGTTTCATACAGTAATCATACAAGCTTTAAACTCTGGCAGTGCCTTAATGCTACGCGTGATAACTGATCATCAAAAAATCGTTGCGCCTATTAGGGTGCACCATTTGCCCCCAACATTGGATTGAAAAGCCTACCTTTTTTTGGAAGTGAGGTTAGCTATAAAAATTTTAGCTCAGTTGCTAAGCGCACGCTATCGGTGCAGGAGGTCTGGGGTTCGATACCCGGGCTGGTCAAATCGTCACAGTGTCGCCAACGACTCGCCACCGTTGCGACGCTTCTTTGGAGCTGTGTTGCCCAGGCGCTAAGCTGCAGAGATGGGCCCCGCAACTCGTTACACGCTTCGGCGTAATACGGCAAATATAATGAAGATTCGATTTGAAATTTCAAATTAATCGAGCAAAGTTTAAACCCCCACCTCAGACCTAAACTTTATGACTTTTCGCGGTTTTTTGATAAATTTGTCACTAGGTGGCGCTGTTCACAAAATGTCGTTTTTTGATTGAGTAATCAGTTATCCCTCTTTGCTCTGAATCTTTAAAATAAAGTTGTACAAATTCCTTCTCAGGATTTGGAGAAACAAAAATTTTTGTGGTGGAACAACTCTGCACTGCCTCTAGTGGTGAAATTGTTATATCCGCATTAGTTCATGAATTACTTGACCAATTTGACCAAAACTGGTATCTATCCACCTATTTTCAAGGATGACTGACGAATTGGTTCATGATATTGATTTTGTGCTCATTTGGCACTAGAAGGTGTTAACCCTTGCCTGTACTTGAAAAGCGGTGATGGTATCAACTTTGCTCAACATAATATGCTATAGTAGTTACGATCAGTCAGTTTGTAGACTGCTGAAATCTAGATTGGCAATAAAATGAAAACTTTTGAAACGGTCTGTTAAACTGGTATTTTTCCTAGAGTTCTGTATAACTTCATTTTTCTATGTCGTAGGTTTATTTACCAAAATCTTTTACCTCTCTTAAATCAATATTAGCTATTGAAACATTTTTTTCATGCAATATTTCCATAAGGTAAAAGATTTTGGTAAATAAATCTAAGACATAAAAAAATGAAGTTGCGAAGAACTCTAGGGGTCGAATGCACCTACAGCGGATTAACTTTATCCTGATTAGGCTTAATCCAGGATAAGTTAATCCGCTGATAAAATTTTGGCAAAAATGGTATGCATCAACATCCAACATCCGCTGATTAAGCAGATAATCTACTGATAATAGCAATTTTGTTGAGTCAAACTAGGCTAAACTGCTGGTTTTATGCAAATTTTTGGAGGCTGCTACTGGTAGCCTAGTTCGTGGTTGTTTAAACGCAACGAACACAATGGATTGAGAATAAATTAATGTATCGACTATAACAAAAGTCTCGTGAGACTTGCTACGCACTGCCAATTCAAGCTAGACTCATTCCAAACTGTAAAGACTTTTTATTTGAATTGTTTATCCTAAAAATCTAGACTTCATTTCTTTTTTTTAGAAGGAGAATAGGTTTACCGGTGAGCAGCATGGAACAGTTTCACATTGTTGGTTACATTTTTACATTTTCTCTTCGAGAAAGTTTGCAGTAGCAAATGACAAACACCACCTAAATTCAACGATTGACTAGATTTTTTACTTCTCCTCTTATCACTTTGCCTCATACTGTACTTGCGCTCGACAACATGAATGGAAAACATTACGTACGATTGTTACGAAATCAATGTGATTAACCGGCATGGTTGTCTGTGCATAAAAAAGTGGGTTTAGCTAGTCAGCATAATGTCGCGTGTAATCGTTCAGCCTGCAAAACAATCGACTGAAGAAAAAATAAAACAGATTGAGGTACCTAATTTATTAGACTCAAATCAAATACTTAAGCAAGACAGATAGCCCATCAACAACACAGGACTAGGCTACTTTTCAGTTAGGCTTTTGTACTTCAAAATGGCAACATTCCGTGCTACGCTCTCCAGATAATGGCACCGCATTGACCAATGTGGGTCAGTAAAAGCGCTGTTGTTCATTCCAAATTGTGTTCTTGCGAAATAGTGTCTAAAGCTACAGCTTTGGTGCTTTAGCCTAGCCTATTACCTAGGTAGTAATAGGTTGAACTAACTTAATCCACTGTTTAATCCACCGAAACCCTAGGATTAAATTTTAGCTTATTTAATCCGCTGTTGAACGTAATCGCGCTTGGTGCATACCAAATTCGAGTAAATCCTCAGTTAATCCATGGATAAGTTTAATCCGACGATTATCCACGTTGGTGCATTCGGCCCTAGGAAAAATACCAGTTGAACAGACTGTCTCAAAAGTTTTCATTTTATTGCCAATCTAGATTTCAGCAGTCTTCAAACTGACTGATCGTAACTACTATAGCATATTATGTTGAGCAAAGTTGATACCATCACCGCTTTTCAAGCACAGGCAAGGGTTGACACCTTCCAGTGCCAAATGAGTACAAAATCAATATCATGAACGAATTCGCCATCCTTGAAAATTTAGGGATAGATACCAGTTTTGGTCAAATTGGTCAAGTAATTCATGAAATGATGCAGGTATAACAATTTCACCACTAGAGGCAGTAAAAGTCAGCATTACACCTCTCAGTGTCAAATGAGCACAAAACCAATATCATGAACCAATTCGTCATCCTTGAAAATAGGTGGATAGATACCAGTTTTGGTCAAATTGGTCAAGTAATTCATGAAATAATGCAGATAGTACAATTTCACCACTAGAGGCAGTGCAGAGTTGTTCCACCACAAAAATTTTTGTATCTCCAAATCCTGAGAAGGAATTTGTACAACTTTTTTTTGTAAAGATTCAGAACAAAGAGGGCTGACTGATTACGCAATCAAAAAACCGTGAAAAGTAATAAAGTTTAGGCCCGAGGTGAGGGTTTAAACTTTGCTCGATTAATTTGAAATTTCGCACATGTCATTTTTATAGCTAACCTCACTTCCAAAAAAAAGGTAGGCTTTTCAATCCAATGTTGGGAGCAAATGGTGCACCCTACCTATTATACTTGGCCTATTATACTTGCTGTATCACGCCGAAGCGAAGTAGTGGCAGGACCCATCTTCATAGCTAAGCCTTAGCCCCCTTAGTAACACAGTTTCAAATTTTGAAGAAAGGTTGAGATGAGTAGCTAGTTGCGATCCGTTGGCGACACTATGTTCAGCGGTAGTTGAAGCCCACAACTCCGGGACGTCCGTTTTCCGCCAATAAATCGGCGGCGCGCTGGAGTAGGCCTACTGCCAGAGAATTTCCTCTTGAAAAATATAGCCTACGGCGGCCCGCTTTCGGAATCCTATGGCGACATCCGTTTTCAGCCAATAAATCGGCGGCGCGCTGGAGTAGGCCTGCCGCCAGAGAATTTCCGATCTAAAGTAAATCCTACGGCGGGGTGACTATTTTTTGCTCATCGGCGCGACATCCGTTTTCCGCCAATAAATCGGCGGCGCGCTGAAGTACCGCCCGAGAATTTTTGCTCTAGCCTACGGCGGCCCGCTTGATTTCGGAATCCTACCGTGACCCGCCGGATAAAATCTACTTCGACCCGCTGGATGAATTCTACTGCGACCCACTGAAGGAATCCTACTTCAACCCGCTGGACGAACTCCACTGCGCCCCGCCTGATGTATTCGATTCGCTGGACGAATCGTACTGCGACCCGCTGGATGAGTTCTATTTCAATGCGCCCTATCATTTCTGGATGAATTCTACTTCAACCCACTGGGTAAACGCGCTGGATGAATTCTACTTCAACCCGCTGGGTAAACGCTATCACCCAACCTAAAGCATACTGTATACGTTAAATCGCTTTTCCCTATATATCAGTCATGCGCCTGCTAATTTGTTTACTCAGCCCAGAGGCAAAGTCATAATATTTGGACTCGTTCCCTAACATTAAATGCTTCATCCTATCCACAATATCCAGGTAATTTCCAAAATTGTCCACTTTTTAATCAATTTACAACATAATTATGAAAACTCGAAACAGAAAAAACGACATTATTCGTATTTACCACAATATTACACAACTTTAAGTAGCGAACCGGGTTAGCCCATAGCAAAATCTAAAAGTTTTGGTTTGGTTGACTTTTTCGTAATTATTATCATCAACGCTCATAAAGATTCGTACCAAAGTCAAAACTAGAATTAATATAAGTTAATTTAAACATCTTGGGAAGCGGTTGAGTTATTGTTTCATCATTCAATAGCTTTCTACTGTAGTAAATTTGCAATGCTGAAAAATTGACTGCACTTGAATAATTACGTTTAACCACTTAAGTGCGCTTTATAATAAAAATTACTCCACATCACGCTTGAAACCATCTTTAAGCTTTAGCATCTCTCACGCGCCCTTGTAAGCGATTCTTTGACACTTTAAGCCACCGTTTTACTCAGTGCTCCATGTGTGAGTCAATGTTTTTTTGTTGAATTCGCACAACGCCTGAAATGCAATAAGCATGTAACGTACCGTAGAGCGAGACACAAAGGTTAAATTCTTTAGAAGTATTTATCCGAAGGGATGAGTGATCTTGGCAAGATCATTCGTCCTGGAAGATGAATGTTTCTCACCTGAGGGCGGCTGATGAAGGCTAATAACCTGAAACAGGGCTGTCTCGCTCTACGGTACGTTTTGCTGGAGTGCTGATATAGCCCCTGACCCAACAAGAGGAAGTCGTCATGACTTCCCGTCCGGTAGGCCAGGAAGGACATTGCTTTTTAGTTGTTGAAGCATGTAACATATTGTATGAGAAAGCATGTAATACAATAAGAGTGTCCGCCTCGAGCTGTAGACTTGGGTTTGATTCGGTCCGAGTCGGGTCAAACCAATGACAATAAAATTGATATTCCCGTTTTCCTGCTAGACACTCAGCACTAAAGGGACAGTGTGGGAACAAGCCAGCAAGTTTACTTGTTGCGCCATTGGAAAAGCACTGAGCGAAATTCCCCCATCTTGGTGTGATAGACAGATGGCTGGCAACTCCTAAGCGAGCTCGTATAGCACATTGATCGTTTTTTATGATAGGAGGATAAATATGCAACTAAACACAAAATCTTAACAAGATGGCAGTTGCAAGCAACCAGCCTAATAATTGTTTCCCGTTAAAACTTTCTGGCCCTGGGGGCCCAAACATCCAGTAGGGTAATGCCACAATGTAACACAATTACATGTTCGCTTGGATTTTACAGTAGAATTCGCCTGTATCGACTTCGGGTTTATCGACACTTTTTTGTTGGTCCAGGCGAAATTCTTATCTTTAACGTACATTCGAGTCTGGGATTTCTAGAACGAGGTGCGAAACTACGAATTTTCCGCTTTTTGTTTTGGACAACAGTAGGGGCAGGGCTGGCTGGCGTGAAATACTGCTGGCGCTGGCTACAGTGGCTAAGCTAAATTATGTCAGAATGACTGGATCCCATGCTGTAAGTTTATGATATGATAATGTAATAATAGCGTGCAGCTTAATAAACAGTTGGCAATGGCGGCTTACAAACTGACTTGGCATTTTGTTTTGCATGCATTAGCCTAACCTATATGATACTTTTACGGTAAGCTTCTGGGGTAACGTCTAGTACTTGTAGCTTATACCGTAGACCCCCAGGTTTGGTAAGGGTTACGTTCGGGTTCGGTTCAGTTATAACCCTAACCAAACCTGGGGGCTGACATTAGATGTTACCCAGCTTCTGATACCGGTAGCTTTCATCCTCCACGTTAAGATAATTCCTGTAAATCCTTATAGCTAAAATGAACTTAGATAAATTTTAAATATTAGAATGGGAGACAAAACACCAACTCCAGCAGTAAATTTATCAGTTAATCAATAAGCTGGAAGTAATGATACCAGTACCGGTCCTTCTAAGCATTGAAAGGAATTACTAGGTACTGAAAACAGTGCAAAGAACTACAAGATACTTTTAAACGAACTACAAAGTAGCTGAAAACACTACAAGGTACTTTTAAACCAATGACAAGATATATACTTGAAAACACTGCAAGGAACTACAAGGTACTTTTAAATCTACAAAACGCTTGAAAACACTCTAAGGAACTACAAGGTACCGGTACTTTTAAACCAACCACAAGGTAATTGAAAACACCGCTAAGAGCTGCAAGGTGCTTTTAAACCAACTACAAAGTACTTAAAAACACTACAGAATGGGGGTCGAGGGGGTTGGAGTCGGGGGGGTTGGAGTCGGGGGGTTGTAGTTGGTTTGAAATTACCTTAAAAGTCTTGTAATGGATTTACAAGTAGGCCTACCTTGTAGTTTCTTGTGCTGTTTTCAACTACCTTGTAGCTGGTTTAAAAGTACCTTGTAGTTCCTTGTAGTTGGTTTAAAAGTACCTTGTAGTTCCTTATAGTGTTTTCAAGCAGGAATTCGGAGTCTGGAGTTTTTATGAAGGAGTCAGAGTCGGGAGTCGAAAAAAATACATACGAGAGTCGAAGTTGTAAAAACATAAGGGAGTCGGGAGTGGAGTCGAACTAGAAAAGTGAGCGAGAGTTTGAGTCGGAGTCAGAGTCGCTTGCTTCGACTCTCAATAAGATTTTTTTTTTCACAACAGGTACCGTAGGCCTACGTGTAGTACGGTTTGTTTGTGGTTCAGTTTGTGCACGTATTCCAGCTTTCCGTTTGTGCAGGTAGTTGTGGCAACACTGCTAAGGCTGTGCGTTTAGCAGAGATGTCCGGAGTCGCTTTTTTGAGACTCCAATCCTGCTCCAAAATTACAGAATCCTACTCCAATCCTGCTCTGGTTGACGTCAAAAATCAAAACTCCAACTCCTGCTTTCACTCCTGTTACTCGAAGAATTTTTGCAAACTTTGCAATCACAGTGTTATCCAAACTTTAGGCCTATGTTAAATTTCATGCTAGTGAGATTACTGGTGTTTAGAGACTGTGCGCGAACCAATGCCTCATAGCGAGCATAACTTTTGACAATGTTCAGTGTACATTACAATAATAACTTAAAGAAATGGTTACTCCAACTCCTACTCCAGTTTTGACGTTAAACTTAACTCCGAGTCCAATCCAACTCCGGAAAAATTTGCTTGACTCCGGCTCCTGTACATCTCTGGCGTTTAGTATTTGTTGAGTGAAGACTTAGAGATGAGCGGACTGAGATTTTTTCCACTCTGAGTCCAGTCCAATATTTTAAAATGAAAATCCGACTCCGAGAAAAAAGGCTAAACTGAGAGTCCGCAATCCAATCTTAGTCCAAACATAAAAACACGTGACAAAAATTTATAATTGCTAGTTCATGATCACATTTTCACAGAGCAACCCCTTCAATCTAAATTTAATTTACTGAAGCTACTCATTAGTCTATATGCTGTAAAATAGTTTTTAAGACTTATTCCAAAAATTCCGTTTCCAAGTTTTATATATAGGCCTACATACCGGTAATCTGTCAATACCGCTTCCACAAAAACAATTACCGGTAGTTTTGTAAATAACTGTACCAGTACCATATATTATAAACATTAATAACCCATACTGCAACTACAGAACAATAGACACTGATAGACCTAATGCTTCAGTCAAACTGCAATATATTCTGTAAAAAAAAAACTAATAAAGAAGTTTTTACAGACATACACACAATACGGGTATGCAAAAAAACCAGCAGTGAACACTTATGCTTACTTAATACTAAACTACTAAAAGCAGGTACCAGCACTACACTACCGGTACTTCACCACAGCAAAAAAGCCGCAACTGTTGTTAACTCTGACATCATATACCACAATCATAATACAAGTTGGCCATTTAATCTAAACAAAAGACCAAAAAATAATTTTAAAATTTAGCTAGTCTGTGATAGATTTGATATCAGCTTACATTAACTCAACCTTTGTTTATGCAAATGTACCGATATCTTTGTTTACTTTTTAGGCTTTGCACAAAGGTTAAGCTACCAGTAGGAGAGATATCTCACATTCGAGTAGCCTGTATGAGTGTATAGCCCAGCAATCATCTGGTTATGCATTCTTAACAGCTTAATACCGGCACGCTGGTACGGTAACCGGTACTGTTTCAAAAAAGAACATTTACCGGTACTGGTATTTATTTTCAGATTGACAGTCTCCAATCAGCACTACCGGTACCGGTAATCGACTAACCTGCTCTGTGCTAAGTAATTAAAACTACCGGTATAGCCTTGGCATAACTGAGCTACTTGTCTACAAGCCTATTCAGCATCAGACTCTTTGACTTTATAGCTGAACTGATTTATAATCGTTATTTCGCTGTCCCTTTCTTATGTTTTTGTCAAATATGACGAATTATAAAGCGGTACTGGTAAGTGTACCAAGGTAAAGAGCTAGACTAGTCTATAAGCCTTCAAAACTGATGCATTAGCCGAAGCTTAGACAGTTTATGTCTATGATGTCATAACCGAACAAACCAAATTTCTAGTTTCAACGTCTCAGTGTGAATTGTGAACTGCAGTAAAGCGCGAATACACTTTTTTTAACGCATTAAGGTCTGTTTACACTAAATGCGATTTTAGTCCGTTTTGTTGTCGTACGAACTTTCATAAGATTTTTGACGCAAGCAGTTGACAAAAATATCTTCCACTCAATTCGAACCCAAACAATTTTACTTTCTACCGGTTGTTTTTTGAAGCACCTTGCGATTGTATTCTAAAATGCCACGCAAAGTGACGTAGCTTTACGTCATGATCTCTAACTGATTCGTAGCCTACGTCACTGTACGTACGAAAAATTTCATCGTATTTTGTGTAAACACACCTTTAGGTTGGATTTCGGAATGGACTTAAAAATCCTGTAAAATCGTTCGAAAAACGGAAATGCATTATTTTTTTTTTTGTTGAAAAGATTTAAGCTGAAATGAAAGTGTTTTTCGAAAGGAGATATAATGTAGCCTAATCTATAGAGTGTCAGTCCGGGTCCGATCCAATTCAACACTAAGCTACAGTTCGGATAATCCGGCTCCAACAAAAAAACGGCGCAATCCGGCTCCATGCTCATCTCCACTGGAGACGTGGAGTGCAAGTGCAGATGGCAATTAGCATTACTAGTTTATACAGTTGAGAAAATAATCAGAGATTGCAGGGCCGTTGAGAGCCAAGCCCGGGTCCGGTACCAAAATTAAAACCGGGCCCCCTGCAAAAATGACAAAAACAATGGTCTGCCAAAAGCGATAAAAAAGTTGATTCGCCAGAATAGCCACTTTGTTATATCGAAATCGGTTAATAACCAAAAAAAAGTCAATAATACTCTTGAACGGGTGATTCTTACTTAGGTGCGTAGCTAGCCCAAATTTTTGGGGGGTGCAAAACTTCATAGGCTTGTCCAGTGGCGCCCCCAGGATTCAGCAAGTAGGGGCAAAGCCGGGGGTCTTGGGGCAGAGCCCCCAGCCGCCACGGATTTTTAGGGTTTTTACATAAAAAACACTCATTTTAGCGTAGTTTTTTGTCGAAAAAGAACACACTGGTACCCCCGAGTAGTCTTAATTCGCCTCTGATTGCGTTGGTAGTAGACTTACGTCATTTGCGAATTTAGAAAGAAGATAAATACTGCTCATTGCAATAAATGACATTTAAAAAAAAAAAGAAAAACTGAAAAAACTTTTCTGGAGTTCAATGCACAACAGCTTAACCTAAAGATGTGATCCACGCAGGTTTAAAACATCCTTATGCTTTACGTTAACAAGATATATACATGAAACTTCAGCCTGCGTTTTAACTAATTTACATATGTCAAAAGTAAACACTCAAGACGCAAAAAAAATTAAAAATTACTGGTTCTTTTACAATTCAAAACTGTATAACAGTAACTACATACGACTTGAATCCGTTAGGCACACCACTAAGCCACTGCTGCTAAAAATTTTAGAAACTGGCATTTGTGCTTATCATATTTTATCACCTAGTACTCGTTCCCAAACCTGCAATAGCAATTCTTATGCTTTACGTTAACATGACACATACATGAAACTTCAGCTTGCGTTTTCATTACTTCACATTACGTCAAATTAAACACTCAAGACAAGAAAAAAACTGAAAATCACTGGTTCCACTACAGAAACTGTATAACACTTACCACATTCCGGTATGACTTGAATCCGTTAAGCACACCACTAAGCCACTGGTAACAGTTGCAGAAATTGCAGCAAATCATTGGTGCTTATCATATTTTACAACCTAAAACTTGCCTGCAATAGCACATTCCTATGCTTTACGTTAACATAATATCCTATACATGAAACTTCAATTAGCATTTTCATTACTTCACATACCGGGTATGTCAATAATAAACACTCAAGACATGAAAAAAATTAAAAATCTCTGGTTAAACGACATAACACTGACTACATATGACTTGAATCCGTTAAGCTCATCACTGAGCCACTGCTGCTAAAAATTGCAGAAATTGTGGTAATAATTTTGGCGTCGTCATCTAAATGTAAAAACTTTGCAATCTGATAAGGGTAACAATTCTGCTCAGCTAATGAACTAGCTCACATAATCAACAAACTGACTAGAACAAAAATTACCAGCTCTGCATAGTCTAATTGCGTAAACAACAACGAACTAAATACTGTTTTGGCACTACCACCAATTTTAAAGATTCCAGAAATTGTAGCTATCATAGACTTATATAATTATGTTTGTACAATAACAACAATGCAATAAACTTTTTTCCCAACTCCTTCAGTTTTATTCACTATTGCATTTTCAAAAACTTTGCAGTTGGCAAAACTCTTAGTGCTTAAACAAGTAAGCTATAGGATAGTTACTCCAAGATGATAAACTAGTGGAACTTTGTGAGCTTTTTTCTCAGCAAAAATTTCATAGCAAGTCAGCCTCATATATAAAGGAATATGACTGGGCAGGTAGGGTATTACCAGCAGGTGGTAGTATGCATTCATCCAGTCTACAGAGTTATCGGTACCGGTACTCTTTCAAACTTGTATGCCAATTTTTACGCGCAGCATTCTCAAAATTCCGGGCTCCCTAAAAATTCCGGGCTCGGTACTAAAGGTACCCCCTGGACCCCCTCTCAACGGCCCTGAGAGATTGAACAAAATAAGATAGGTGTCACAAACAGACCGTCTGGAGCAGTAGCAAAACAATATATTGCGCGATTTGAACTTTTGACATACAATATCCAGCAGTGAAGGAAGGAATATTGACCTGCACTATATGTTGATCACTTCGCTGGTCACTATATGTTAGATTGAGAAATATATATTAACTTAAAATTACACTTTTAAACTTTGCTTTCATTACAGCACGTATCTGCCTAAATTGTGGACGATTTTGGCGTCTTGTAAGATTAACCTGAACATGCACCAAATTTATTTCTTTCATTTTTATAGCAGCTTTAAAGAAAAATGTGCTCTAAAATTGAGTTAATTTGCTTTAAAAATCGAAAAATGGCAGGCACTGGGGGAGCTCAGCCACCACATCCCCGACATAACTCCCTATTCATAAATCCATGCTTTCCGCCAATGCGTGCCCAATAAGGCATAAGGCACCAGTATACTTTTTGCTAGTGGTGCAACTCAGGGGCACACCCAGCAAATTTCAAAGGGGTTGGTTCCAAAAAAAAATTAATCCCGCACTTACCTTAATCCCGCACGCACGAATCCAGAAAACTTTTGTGGGGAGGCGATGAAATTTTTAAAGACGTTAGACCCAAGAAAGGCATAAAAAGCCCTTTGAAAATATTTTTATGTTTGCAACAAATTCAAGAAATTTTTTCAAGGAGGGGGCACCCAAATTTCCATATTTTCAAGCGTTTTTTTTTTTTTTTGGCAGAATTACTTCCAAGTTCACCTATTGAGAACAAAAAAAGCTCTCGGGGGGTCCGGGGGCATGCTCCCCCGAAAATTTTTTGAAAATTTATATACTATAGTGGCCATTTTAGCACTTTTTGAACAATTTTTGGGCAAATTTTGTTTAAATGTTTTTCCCCTTAATCTGAGTATTTCACCAAATATGCATTTTGTTGACACATTTTCGATTGCGCGTGTTTAGGGCATAAGGCTTGTTGGTATCGAAAAGGTTCGAAATTGATGAAAAACTGTATTCATCAAAAACATGTTTGAAAATGGCTGGTGGGGGGAATGCACCCCCCCTAGATTCGCCCATGCCCGCACTGATACCAATGTCTCTTACCACTACACTAACCAGCCGATTTGACTTTGTAGCGATCGTGTCATGTACCGGTATCCTCGTTAAACTATAAATTTTCACATAACGTATTCAAACCATAACTACTTTCACATCCGTTATTAGCACATTTAGCATAGTTTTGATGTAAGGTAAATGCCGATATGAATTCTCTTCATACATTTCATACAGTGCTTCCGTTAAAATGATATTTTGTCAACTAAATGCTTTTGCCATTCAGATCAGAATGCTTCATCTTGATAGACGGTTGCAATAGAATCAGAATGCGTTGTGACAGAAAATTATGATTCTCTATATTATTAAAAAGCTTTATGAATTGAAGTAAGAGAGGCAAATTAATTATCGTAATTCCACTGCAGATAAGTTGAAGTTTTAATTTTTACACTTCATTATTTGAAAGAAAATATATCTCAATAGCCGACTATAATGTAGACGTGTAACCGTTAATTTATTAATTTTGTACAATAATTATAATCTATTTTTATTCTTTGTTTATAATTCTATTTGAATAAGTTCGTACTACACTTGCTCAGTTTAGACACTTTACTTTAAAAACAAGGGTTCGGTTTCAAAGTGGGGGGTTCGACCCCCCATACCTCCGCTGGGTGCGCCACTGGGGCAACTAAAGGGCAGGCCAAGAACATCGTGCTTGATTATGAAGCTGATCTGAGGAGTCCTTGTTTGCCATTATGCTTCGAGTTAGGTGGTTAGTTTTCTAAAAGATATTCTTCAGTGCGGCAAACGCCTTTTTTCAACTGATGACATTTTAGTTGCAATATTATTAAATCATGTTTCAGTTTCATTTTTTCAATTTTCAATGGGAACGCTGCTGGTTTTGCTGGTATCGTCAAAAGGGGACGCGTCTCAAAAAGTTTAAGAACCCTTATGCTAGAGTAATTAATTAAACTTACGAAGGCAACAACGAAATAGTCTTTGTAAATTTTTGACAAAATTTATTCGAGGTTTTTACTGCTCCGCTCAATTTGTCCCCAAAATTGCTTTTAGAAATAACGTTTATGAAATGGTAAATCAGCATTAATTCTACTTCAAAAACTTGTTTTTTTATACCATTTTGTTGCATAATTTACCAAATTTGAGTTTGGCTATATTAAAGAAAATTAGTTAATCACGAAATTGTGCTCATTTTTTTTATTTTCTTATTTTTTGGACCTAAGAGAGAATTTTCCTGGCAGACCTAGAGCTGTGGTTTAGCAAATGTGTAATTAGCATGTGGATGTTGTTGTTGAAGGTTTGAGCGTGCTCAGCGTGGTGCACCTTGTAAATATTAAAATTTTTGAAACTGAATTCTTGGCTTTACATTTTACAGAAAACACTACGTATAGCAGGTAGAATGAAGTGTTAGATCGGGCTAGCCTAAGTACAATATTTATTACTCATAAAAAGTTTGCAACATCGCTCCTGCAAGTACTGATCTTTGTATGAAATTGGTATGGAAAAAACACGAAAAGCATTTTCCAGAGTTCTAACTTTACTGGAAAATTACATTGAATAAAACTACTCCACAGCACTTAGCAAGCAAAACTAAACTCCGCTAACCCTATATGCCGTAAAATTTTTTATACGAAAAGTTCATAGCAGTTTAAACGCATTTTTTGTGGGAAGAAATGTTACTTCTATGGACAAATTTTTAAAAACCTTCAAAGGCTATCAGACGACAGAAATCGAAGACAAGGTGAAGATCACCTCCTCGATTGCCTGTACTTAAACTGCTGAGAAAGGCTACTTTTGATCTTCCTATTTCCATCTTTGGTCAATCCAGACCATGGGATGTTGCCGGACTGTTAAGTTTCCGTGAAGTTTTTCTACTCCCCCATTCCTTCAAAAGGATCGGGTGGCATCAATCACAGAAATAAGTTCGCGTTAGTTCTACAAGTGAGTTACAACTTAAGCAAGCGCACAGTAATCTTTCACAGTAAAATGAAACATACATGTTACACAAAGGCAGCCTAAGCAGGACTGCTAAACTTGCAACTTCGCTGAATCAGCTTCCTACTGTTATTGTTAGGAAGAGGATTTCCGCTTTTGGAGCTATTAGGCTGGGTTCGATTCTCATTCAGGTCATGCCAATGATATGCACAGCTGTGAGCTGTCGTACTTGATACGGCACTATGGGTCAGTGTGAAGACTTCAACTCAGAATGGTAAACAGAAGTGGCAGTGACTTTAAAAACCAAAAGGTCATTTTCTGTCTCTTGGCATTGGTGACTCGGTAAATAAGTTAGGAAAGCTGACAAACAATTGTTTTCACAGATACCGTAATTTTGATATTTCCAAAAAGCACTAAAAATCGCTGAGGTGCTTCTCAAAAACGTCATCATAATGTAATTTCCGGTAGGAATAGATATCCAAACATGCGTTAAAAGTTGAGCAACTAAATTCCATCGAAGACAGAGTGATAAACCGAAAAATAATTTTGTCGTTTAGGACTTATAAAAGAACTAAAAGTTGGAGGCAAAGTTTGCCCATTAGCCCAAAGTAACGTCGAATAAAAAATGTAATAGCCTAAATGCAAAAAGTTTTGAATAAAAAATGTCAGTGGGAGTCAGAGTCGGGAGTCGAAAAAGTTTTAACGAAGAGTCGGGAGTCGGAGTCGTAATTTTTTTAAATAAAAGAGTCGAGAGTCGGAGTTCGAAAAATTTTAGGGATCGGAGTCGGGAGTGGAGTCGTGGTTAAAGACTAGCTGAAAGTCAGAGTCGTGCTTATTTTTGGCCGACTCGGCATCCCTGTTTTCAAGTACTTTGTCAATCAATCAATCGATTTTCTGGACCCGCTTATCCTTGGGGGGTCGCGGAGGCAGCAGCTCGAGTTGGAGCATCCACGCATCTCGATCCTCTGCAACAAAGGATGGATGCTCTGGTGGGATGCCAAGGCGAGACCAACTAAGATCTTCTACGTAATCTCGCCATCGAGTTCTGGGACGGCCTCTAGGCCTTCGACCAATCGGTGTAGAACAGAGCAGTTTTTTGGCTGTTCTTTCCTGGGACATTCGTGTCACATGTTCATACCAACGCAGTTGCGATCTTTTTAATCGGAGAAGCAGCGATTCGATGTTTAGAGATTCACGAATATCTGCACTTTTAACCTTGTCCAACAAGGTCAAACCGCTAATTCTTCGCAAGAATCCCATTTCGGCTGCTTGAACTCGCGACCTCACTTTCTTATTTATGATCCAACACTCATGACCATAAGTTAGAATAGGAACATAGACCGATCTGAAAATGGATAGCTTTGCCTTGGTACAAAGCTCCCGTTTCAGTACCACAGATCGGTGGAGCTGGCGCATTACTGCACTTGCTTTTCCGATGCGGATATCCAATTCGCTATTTCGTCTGCCGTCACTTGTAAATGAGACGCCGAGGTACCTGAATTTCTCTGACTGTTTTAGTGGTACTCCATCAATTTGGAGAGAGCACTGCTTTGGTTGTGTAGTAGCCTGATGATATAATCCTTGGTCAAATGCAAAGGTGGGCATTTTTTTAAATGAGTTGAAGCGCGGTGCAACACGGCGCAAAAGTTCTGTAAAGTCATGAAACGCAACGCAACTAGCGCAACCTAATTGGTAAATTGACTGAAGCGCAACGCAACTTTCGCAATGAATTTTTTTTGGCATCAAAGCGCACTGCAACTTCGGCAATGATGTTTATACAGAAGTAAAAGCGCAGCGCAACTTCCGCAATGATGTTTACACAAAAGAAAAAGCGCAACGAGCAGATGTATAAGCAAAGCAATATTTTCCTGGGTTATTTTTATAGGTGCTTTTAACAGCACACAGTTGATTACAACGCGACAACAATTTTAATGCAAGTGAATATATAGCAGGGTTTTGCGTGGTCAGTAAACAGAAAAATTAAACAAGGAGAGAAAAAAGATGCGTTGCTGTCTTGTTGCGTACTGTAAAAGCATGCACCTCATTGCGGTACATCATAATTTGCATATGCGGCAAAGTTCAGCACAACAACAAGCAAATACAATTTATTCAACACTCAATGATCTCTTTAAGCACTTGTAATTTTCAAAAATAAAATACTTTAGTGTACCACATTTCTGATTGGCTGAAAATTTCTGGTACAATAGATTGACATACCGTAAAACCTCTATTTGAGCGCCACCTCTATTTGAACGCCACCTCTAATAGAACGCCACTTTTAAAGAAGGGTTGAAAAATAAAACGCCTCCCTCTAATTGAACGCCATTTTGATGAATTATCAACTATAACAAAATCTTCATACATTAATTTCGTTCAGCAAACAGAAGTTACCGGTAAGCTGGTCAAAATGACTGCACTCGAAAAGAACACTAAAAACATACGGTAACAATAATGAACCATTGCTTTATACATCGTATACTGCAATTTGAGCTAGACGTGTAAGAGATTCAGACGCCATTGTCTTTCGATAATGCGCGGCGAAATTGTATTAGCAGGTCTCTACTGGTAATTGTACAATTGATTAAGTTTTCACAATCTAGCAGGTAATGCAGCCATATAAAAAATACCAACCAACATGCCGGTAGCAACAATGCAGTATCACGTTACGACAAGCAGCAGTAATGCGGTTAGCAAGCAATTTGAATTGAACAAAGGAAAGCTTAAAACAATAGCAGTTTCCCTTGTGCCTTCTAAACCGGCTATGACCAAACAGAAGAATTTTTTTTTTACCGGTATATTTAAACGAACTATCGCCCGCGTGACGCATAACAGTAGACTTTAATAGCCTTTTTTTCAACATCACGACCTTACGCGTGACAGCTAGCTTTTAAGATTCAGGATTTTATTGAGGGAGTAAAAATTCTGACCAGCTAGTCGAAAAATAGAGCGCCAACCTCTAATCGAACGTCACCTCTGATAGAACACCACCATAAGGGAAGAGTTGAAATGGCGGTAAAATAGAGGTTTTACGGTATATTTTATGCTTCAAGAAATAAACTGCTGTTCCATTAAAAACAGTTACAAGAAAACTGCTTACTCCAGCACGTTGCGCTTTAATTAATCCGACAAAGTGCAACACAGTATTTCAACTTTCGACAGTGCCCAACGCAATAACGCGCAAGCAACCAAATTCTTTTCAGTTCGCAGCGCAATAATACGCACACTATTATATATTTTTTCAGTTCGCAACGCAATAAAGCGCAAGCAGGATTTATTTTCCTTGAAGCGAAGCGCGAGTTGTGCTAGGGCTAAAAATAATTTGTTAAAGCGCTTTGCAACTTGCGCTTGAAATGGCGGAATGCCCACCTCTGGTCAAATGAACCCTAACTCAAACCTTTGGATTTTAAAACGTAATGCCAGTACTATGATGTAGGGTGTTTGTGGTACGACGGTTTGACAATGCAGCTTAATTCGGTGGAGCTCTGGTTAAAGTGTAAGCCTACAAGACACAACTTACTCAGAGGCCTGGTAGCTTCACTATATATCTAAAAGTCTAGGTCTAGTCTGTTACTAAGTCACATAAACGGCCTAAGTGTATCTGTGTATTAGATCAAAAATTACGCAATATTTATCATATGTGTCTGTATTTTATTATGCATTACATACTTCTAACTTTTTGTTTGGTTACACACCTATTGAGTAAAGAAATGTTGCATCCTGACTGAAAAAGCTGATTCTACTGCATTACCCAGAGTCAAAAATTGCAATAAGGCAAAGTTTTGTCAGTTTGTAAATAATCAGTCATTTTTTACAATCAGCATTTTTAAAAGTACTTGCCATACTTGCTGGTCATATGGTACAGGGTGTATACAACTGATTTTTCTACCATTAAAGTTTTAAAATAGGTTGTGCTAGTTTATGTGGCTTAATTTCTGATGTAATTATTAGTGACGTGGTATCAAAATGGTGTTTACATGTTGCGTTCGTGGCTGCAACACCGGCTATTGATCTAATACAAGCAAAGAAAAAATATCCCTTTTTATATTTCCTAAAGATGAAGCCATGCGCCAAAAATGGATTCGGGCTATTCCTCGAAAAGAATGGCGACCTACAGATTCATCTCGTGTTTGTGCTAAACATTTTCAAGATGATGATTTTACACTCACCTCCACTGATAGCAAAGTTAACAGGAGAAACTCTCGTGAACAGCAGATTTTGCAGAGAAAGCGTTTAAAACCAGGAGCAATACCTGGATTATTTGCGGGATTGCCCAGCTATCTATCATCAATAATGCAACTGTAAGATCTTCAAGCACTTCAAGCTCAGCTCGTATTGCCAAACAAAACGATTTGATTCACATCAACAATGACGAGTTCCTTAAGCACGATAACATTGAAAGTCTGGACATGCTGAAGGATAAATTAAAGAACGAAACACTTCCAGAAGGTTTTATCACAGTTATTCAAGAAGAAAGCTGGCAATTTCATTACATTTTTTGCAGTTCCATTCCAAGAGAAGCACTTGAGATTCTTATTTCAGTAACAGTAGCTAGTGACCTGAAGTTGCATTCACATATACACAGAAATCAAGTACCACGTGATGTCTAGTTGTCTACAAAGATTTCATACCTTCAGGAGATATTTCTAACATGTCACATTTACTAAATTTGCTTGCTTTATGCAAATCCATGATGGTGGACCCTGATAATCCTAGTGCTGGCTCTGGTTCTGAACAAAAATCAAAGAATTTTTTAAGTTTGATTGTTCAAATGCTGCATCGATTCCTTGATGAGCACCTTGCTTCCCAAAACGTTGAAACTTCTTAAGTAGAGCTCGTCATTTCTTAAATGAGCAATTGCAGTTGATGCAGATTGACAAGTACGGGAGAAGATATTCAACCAGTATGCTTTTTTGTGGCAACTTACCAGCAGTTCGTTGTATAAAAAATTAGGAACGTTTTTTTCACTACCATCAGTTCGGCGATTGCAAAGCTTGTCTGCGGGTAATTCTGTTGCAACTGGATCGGTTGATTTGAGATATTTGAAAGAAAGAATAAAAGACTTGTCCATGCAGGAAAAGATAGCAACTGTTGGTATAGATGAAGTATATATTGCTGAAAGGGTGGAGTGCAGCAATGGAAGCTTTATTGGCTTAACGGAAGATGGCATTTCTGCCAAAACAGTTCTTGGCTTCATGGTTCAGTTCATTTGCTCAAAATACAAAGATATCGTATGTCTGGTTCCCATTGCAACTTTGGATACTTCCATTCTGCAGAAATGGTTTTTAAAAGTGATGACAGCACTCCATGATCTATTCATCGTTGTTGCTATATCAGCGGACAATCACATTTGCAACAGGTATGCATCCACTATTCCGAAGTCATGTTTACTATTCAGATACTACAACCTATTAGTTATTAACAGCACTGTGTACTTTTCACAACATATTAATTGTATTATATGGTGTTACGTGTGTCTTTCAAGCAAAAACTACGTGCATTGGCGTTTGTAGCTATACATTTTAATAATTTATGCTTTTATTTCAGAAAGCTTTTTCTCAACTTGTGCAGTGAGGGAAAGCTGCAGTACAGTGTGGAGCATCCAACACGACCCAATAAAAAAGCTTTATTTGTTATTTGACTACACCCACAACTTCAAAAATATCTACAACTTCATTAGAAGAGGAAGAATGAACATACCAACCTCAGGCTTTGAGACTATTTTGGGGAAATCTTGCATTGCTCAATTTTCGCACATCAGACGACTCTATAGATTAGAAGAGGATGAAGTGTTAAAAATTGCACATGGATTGGAAAAGGTGTCGCTAAACCCCAGTAGCCTAGCACGCACCTCACCACAACATGCCTTGGGTAAGTAAAATCAGAACATAAGTGCACTTTAATAATAAAGTTGCTTTTTGTTGCTGTGAGTGTAGAAATGTTACTGTTTTCCTGTCAATTATCGTATCATGTTATATGAATCACAATTTGCAATCAGGGGTGTAGCCAGCGGAATATTTAGGGGGGGGGGATAAAAGTCACAATAAGCCAGCAAGAACGTCAAAAAATTACCTGTTCTGGCCAAGGCGTTAGACTCACGTTGTCTTCCCGTATTTCGATTCTACACTTTCCTGCACTTGCTGCTTATTCTTCTTATTTGTAAATTAGTGCATTATGTTCACAGTCAAGTGAGTATGCGTTTGATTTCTATAGAGTGGTTAACTGTCATTTTAATCACGGTGCTGATGCGTGCGTCTACCCAAACGTCAGCTGGATGCTTTCGTGCAGCTCACCACTGCCCTTCATTTTATGATTGCCAAGGCAAGCGCATTAAACTTCAGCTTGGCAGGATTCGATAGCGTGTTTCTCCATAAACACGCCCCCAACCACTTTGGCTGACGTCAGACGTTATGTAATGTACAGATGAAAAGTTGCTGTGTTTTTTTAATTCAAAATTGAAGTTGTTCTTAAAGGAGCTCGTTAATGTGTGCCCTGTTTATTCTCACCGCGGCCTCGCGACTTGCCTGAAGAGTCCCATAAGGACAAAACGCGTCGAGAGAATGAGGCTTCGGTGAGTCATTATTGTTGTAATTTGCATTGTAGGGTATTTTGTAAATTAGTGCATTATATTCATAGTCAACTGAGTATGCGTTTGATTTCTATAGAGTGGTTAACTGTCATTTTAAAATAATTTTTAATTGAACATTTTTTTCCTTTTGCTCGCCATATTCGATTGCCTTTTTGCGATACAATCTTGCTTTTTCTCTGTACTTACACTTAAATATTTGATCCCATTGCGCTATTATGATGCAATAATGCTTATCAAGCGCTTTTTGTGGCGAAGTTTTGTCGAAATTCAAATGGTGCAAAAATTAGTCGTAAATGAAAAAGTAAAGATAAAGGAGCTTTTGAAACAAGGTTTACGGTGTTTTATAAGAATGTTTTAATTACACTTTTGAGTAAGGTTTGTCAAAAAAGGGAAGGGGGCAGTGCTCCGGTGCCCCCCCTGGCTACGCCACTGTTTGCTATTGTAATATGATAAATCACTGGCGTGTAAACGGTAACAAATATCTATAAGTAACAAAAGGTATCTTGACTGATATATAGCAGAAATAATTTCATGGAATTGAATTGAGCGTGAAGCAAGTACCTTCTGTTTTTTCAGTTCAGATACGATGCTTTGAAATGATAGGAAAGCAGGCATGCGAATTTAACTGCAATGTTATGTAGGTGTGTTTAGCGAATCTACTGCACGTAGATTGCGATTCTACTCTGAACAGATTGCAGAATATAATGTTACTGCTTCGTTTGTTGCATTTATTGGCAACGTGTGGAAGATAATGTCTTTAAAAACTCCTTCCAAAGGCATGAAAATTTGCATAACTTTATTGTTTCTGAGTTAATACCTTAGCAATTGCTACTAGCTACCTTTCATACGAATATGCATGATTCCAATCTTTGATTTGGTGGGCTTCCTTATCCTGTAAACTATTAAACATTTTACGTTTTACGGCATAACTATGGTTTTTTTCGTACTCAGCGTCTGTGTCTGCCTTATCTGACAAAATGTCTGTAATTGTTAGAAATGGTGCTATTTGTGCAACAGTTGTTGAGTTGCTCAAAAACAATTTTGATTATTGTGGTACGCTGCTTTAACTCGTTGTAACCCACATGATTGTATTTTACCCTATGCTGCAACAAGCTTTATAACAAAGGTTTGTTACTGTTAAAATTTTTTAGGATTTCGAAAATGTGATGAAGTGTGCAAGCCATTAGAACAAGACAGCACTTCGTTAAACTTTCTAATTGAAGCGAAAGAGATCTTTCACATCGTGGAGAGATAGCGGGAATGCAGGTTTGACGAAGGAAACCTTTTTGGCTTGCATTCAGAGCATTGGGGCCATGATCGAACTAACATCATATCTTCACCGTCAGCATAGGCTTCGGTACATTTTGCCTGGAAAATTTATGTCCGACCCGATTGAGGCTAGATTTGGATGGTATCGGCAGGCCAGTGGTGGCACCTTTTTCATGTCATTGAGACAACTGATGCTGACCGAGAAAAAAATACGCATCCTGACCCTCTTGCAGCAACGAATCCTATTTCAGGCAGCAAGATTCTTTTCTGACTCCATGTCTGTAGAAACCTCGCACTCAGACCACTACGCCGCTGAATTGATCATTTTTGACGAATTTTTGGAGCATCACGTCGACACTCGACAGTTTGGATGAACCATCGCCAGCAGATACCAACGTTACATATTTCATCAGTGGGTACATTGGTCGCAGTATCTGCCGCAGGAGAAAATGCTCCGAATGCAAGCATTTACTGTTAGCCGATAAGGGAAATAACTCTCGTTGGATAATCACATACCAGAAAGGTAGAAGAAACTTATTGATGATGCAGATAGAGGAGGTCTCGTGGCCTTGTCAGAGCTTTGTTTTGCAATTACTGCTCTAGCAGTTCAAAGTTACTCTGCTGTCAGTTCAAACGAAGACATGAAAAAACATTTGATGCTTGCAGACAATCCACGCTCATTATTTGTGTCATCGCAGTCACAGTTAGTTCAGTCTCGACCCTTGTATGCTCCACTTTTCTTTAAAAAATGTGGTAAAAATCACAACAACTTTGCTTTAATTGTGCAGTGCGCCTTCAATTGTTTTTCCAGAAATGAGTTGAAAAGAATCAACTCCAGAAAATATGAATCTCCTGCGAAAATGAGTCGCACTGCTCAAAAACTAACTAGCAAAACCACATTGAGAAATAGTACAGGTTAAGCTTTTTTTAAGCTGAAGCGTAAAGTTGGACTTTTAATCGCCCTTTAAACATCGCACAGTTTTTTGTGTTGTTTTTTTATTATTTTGTTCTGTATTTTGTTCTGTTCTGTATTTTTACATTGATATATGACTATGCTTTTGATATAATTAGCCATATCAAAAGCGATCATTTTACCTAAATCTTTACAGTTAAACCACATTTATTTTTTATTGAATGAATGACGTAAATTTCCTTTTAACTGCTTCAAGCACCGAACACAATACCTTTCCATTGATATACTGTACAGGCAATTTTAACGTATATTTCACGCGTTGTTAAAACTTTTCAAATTAAAACTGCTGAATTTTATAAAAAGAAATAAAATCACAAATTGTGAACAGTGTGACTCGTGGTATCAACAGCCCTACTATTGTCCACCCATGAAATGCAGTTTCGCATCCCGTTGTTCTAGAAATCCCTGAACTCCCTGAGTTCGCCTATCCCTGAGTTCGCCTATATCGACTTCGGCTATATCGTCAGTTCGCCTACATCGACACTCTTTTTTATCCCCCAGAGCATGTTGTTCGTTTATAGTGATAGCTGCAGCCCTTTTCACTGCGGAACGTATGGTCGTTTGTTTTCCCCGTAAGGACCTAGTGACATCATAGACCAAAACACCATTTGCAAACTGATGAAACAATAAAAACGATTGTTCACGTATAAAAATTTAAAGACTACATGGAATGGCGTTTTAAAACTGAACTCGAATGCACGTTCGTCTTATAAGCCACAACTTTTATAGGCCACGTTTTAAAACTGTAAGAAAAAAACCGAAGACACGAGCGATAAAGAAATTGTAGGGATAGAGAAATTTCTGAACAATTTTTATTTGCGTTTTAAAAATGAAGGGATATGGCCTATAAACACTACCATTTTTCACGATCTTGTTTGCGTTAATCTTAGCCAATTGCATGTGAAAGCACCATATTAAACGGCAATGTTGATTAGAGCACACAGTTAAACCTCACCAGGCCCTAAAACATTGAACTAAAATCAGAATTTAGAAACAAGTTAGTAGAATTCAGCTATATCTTTGTTCCCTTGAGGTGTCAATGTAGACGAATTCTACTGTATTATATTTTGTAAACTTTATGAGTTTTGTCTCTTTTGACACCAAGTCACGTGACCTGACTTGCTCATTCACCAAGCACAGTGAGACCACAATATAACAAATCCATACTGAAGATTTCAAGTTTCTATCTATCGTCGTTTAGATTTTATGAGGTTTGATAAATTTAATGAGTTTTCGACTTTTGACCCTGAGTCACATGTGTAGTGACCTAGTCACTAACTTACAATGTGTGATGACTTGTATGATAATGTTCAAATGTTGACTAACTCCGTTACTGTTAAGTGTAAAGTAATATTGGCAACACTGCAATCTACAATTATGAAGTGGCAACATTAATTAAGTCTTCTTCCGTTTTCGTTGTTTCACAGGAAAGAGCAATAGGCTAAAAGTTATGGTATTTGATTGTATTTAAATCACCTGTTGAGAAGAATGAAAAAAAGTAAAGGAAGACAAATAAGAAGGCTAGAAGAATATTGTAGGAAGTGAGTCGTGCCCTACACATGACATAGAGCGCTTATAGTTGGTACAGTGCAAGTACCTGGTATGGCACACCAACCCTGAAAATTCTAATTCTAAGTTTTTATCTGCTTCTAATCAATAGTTATAACCCAAACAACATATTTGCTTGTTTGACCTTTGACCCCAAGTTATATCATATGAAGATAATTACTGTGAATATATTGTTTACCCTCATTGAGATGCATATATACTTTATAATTTTGAAGGTCCTACCTATTGCCATTCACAAGTTAATAGCGTTAAAAAATTTTTCAATTTTTTTAATTGGCCTTTGATCTTTAACCTTTAGAGCGCCAACCCTCCAAAAAAAAGTTCACATCGAGGTCTATCATCCCTGAAAATTTCAAGTTTCTAGCATCTGCGGTTCAAAAGTCTTGGGCTGCACAAAAAACTCTTTGAGATTTGTTTATTCGACCTTTGACTCCAAATTTCGTGATGTGAAGATAATAGACCTTTTGCACTGTAGTTTACTGCGCATGCGCGTCAAAGCGGTGTCTGCGTGAGTTGTCATAAAGCGATTAAGTTTCTATAGAAATGAATGGCAAATAACAAGAAAAGCTTCGTTTTTTCGTATAACAATCGCAAAACTTTTACATGAGTGAATAAATTATGCTGCTTAGTAAATGTATGATAGAACATAAAAACCATCTTAACCAAAAGTAGGCCTATTGGCTGCGTAAGGTATATTTTTTTAGAGTTTACTGTTTACCCTAACGGCTATGTAGGCATTTTTCAACTCTTCCACTGCGACATCATTCATATAATTACTATAAATGAGTTTCAATTTATTTGCAGAGCACACTATTTAAGTTTTACGATTAGTTTAAATTCAAGACAAAGCACAAACTTAATAATTAAGCACTCTGCAATCTGCATTGTCAGTAATGTAATTTGTAGACAATTTAACCATACAAAACATGAAAGTGACCTGTAAAATAACGCTGTCTGCAGTAAGATTTTGCACAGGTTCCCTAGTAAAGCAATCTTGAATGCAAAATTAAGAAAAATTTCAAGTCTGAGCCTGAGAGAGCCAAGTTACGTGCTCCTTATGGTTAAGATAACTTAACGTAATTCCAGTTAGCAAATACCAGAACCACCGGCATCAAAAGCAAATTTCAAAAAATATTTCTGACGATAACTGTTTTATAAAATATTTTTAAATGAATATCTTTTGTTTTACAGAACAAAATAGCTTTTATTTCAACAAAAAAGACAATGCAGAACAGCGATTTTACTACAGTTTACCATACGCGAACTGGATTTGATGGCAACTTTTTGCTAAAACCACTTCGTTATGCTTGATTTAGCGATAGTGTGAAAAGGGTCTATTATAGTTCATATTTTTGTTCCTACATTGATACGCATATACTCTCAAAATTTGAAGGTCCTACCTGTTGTCATTCAAAAGTTGTTAGGTTATGATAAAATTCGTTTTTTGATCTTTATGCTCTTGACCGTCATCCCCTAAAAGTTGTTAGACATAAGTTTACATTGATTTCTATCATTCTTAAAAATTACAAGTCTCTAGCATCAGCGGTTCAAAAGCCTCAGGCTGAATAAGGATAATCTTTACTCTTTTTGAGGTGCTGAATTGTTCATTCAGACTTGTACTAAATTGTCCTATATACTTTTTACATCATCGATTTCCAACTACTGTTGCACTTTACCTTACCTGTTATATTTATTTGCTCTTTTTTTTAGCAGATTAATAATTATAAGTATTAAGCATCCATGCAAAACACTATCCTGTTCAAACTGTCACTGTAACTACTGAGCTTACAAATTTACTTGCTCTTTGCAAATCATTGTCTGCAGTTGACAACTTGCCAATGACGTAATACCGGCGAAAATGCTGTACACAGTTTGAAAATTGACCTCAAAAGCTTCGGCTAAGAAGTAGGCTAGTGTTAACCAGCGTACACTATTAATGTTTTATTGCTTTTCATTTGCTGTTTGGGTTTGTGATAAAGGTATTGCATTGCCTTTTACCACACCTGTTATTTGCTCTTTTTTTAAGCAGAGCATTAAGCATTTATGCAAAGCGCTATCCTATTCAAACTGTCACTACAATAACTTGTAATACCATTTTGTTAGTTGTACTTGAGTGTTATGACCTGTAGCGCTGACGTATTGTCAAAATTGGAAAAAATGCGTTTGACCCTATTAGTGTCACATGCAAAAATGAGTTGTTCATCCCCTTGTTCTAGATATCCCTGACCCATTCTCTACACACTCCGATGTTAAAAATTCTGTTTCTATTTTAATGACTTCACTAAAAGGTTTGACGTCATTATGATTTATGACGAACTCCATCCATTTAAAACTCCAGCGCAGGCCACTTCTGGTTATGGGATCCCCATTCATTCAAATTTTTTAAACTATCTTTTTGTTGCATTCTGCGCAAAAAGTAGTCTCCAATAAAAAAAGTTTTCGCTTTATGCGTGGCGGCCCATTCTTATGGGCGAGCGAAATTGCTAATTGCATTTCTTCTGGTTTGGTTACGCTAACCACTGGCACTAACTATAGCTTATTTTGTACCGTTTTTTGATGGTTGCTGCATAGTTTACAATTCGTGCATTGTGCCATACCAAGTAGCCTACTACCGGTAACACTACAATAATAGGCCTAATTATTATAAAACTGCACAGTTTTACTTAAAATTCAACTAAATATAGGGCAGTACTTTCCTTCTGAAACTTTTTGAAAAGTACAAACAAAAGCGCTGCCAGCGGTACTTTTCATTTTCAAGTACCGGTACCGCCGGTACTTTTAACAAAGTACCAAGTAACGGTACAGCCGATACTTTAAAAAAGTACCGTGCCCACCTCTGATTGTTGGTGCAATATTGTACCGGTACCTGTACAATATTGCAGCAGTAGTTGTAACAGTAGCCTGATGTTGGTACCAATAACCCAAGCCTATCACTCTACACCAGGGTTTCCCAAACTTTTTGGGTCACGGACCCCCCATTTGTAAAACTTTTTTTTCTTGGACCCCTGTCTTACGTTGCATCAAATTTTTCCTAAACGACAAAGGACATTACAAACAAAATAAAGAACACATAATCATGTTTATTAATAATACAAACAACACTGGATCAATGGGATGGATGAGGTTGTTTTTCACTACATAATTTTTCAATTCTCGGAACAATTTTCGTAAGACAAACTCGTAAGTCAGACTCTACGGCAAGTCTGGACCTGTATTTTGTCTTCATATTGGTAAGAACTGAAAATGCTGTTTCGCATAAATAGGTTGTGGCAAATGGTAATAACATTTTGATTGCTTTTTGAAAGAGCAATGGATATTCGTCCGCAACACTTAACCAAAAAGATGCAAGAGCTTTTTCATTGAAACTCATCATTAAAGCTCGATCAGATGACAGCTCGGCTAACTCTTCTTCTTCGCGTCCTAAAAGATCAGTTTTTCCAACAAGAAAAGGGTTTAAAATCCAATCAAAATTCTCAAATGTCTCTTTTAAGAAGTACTTCATAAAATGATCAGAAAGCAATTCCAAATGCTGTTGAATGTCAGAGAAAATCAAGTCTGTTCTAATTAAGGGTTTGTTCTCAATGTAGTCACACAAAACTGGAAACATATCTACAACATTATCATCTATTCTAGATTTCCATAAGTTGAGTTTCTTTGTGAATGCAGTTATTTTGTTTTGACTAAGCAAAATGTTGGCATTTTTTCCCTGAAGCGACAGGTTTAGTTGGTTCAGAAGGTTAAAGATGTCCGCTAAATATGCGAGTTTCCCAAGCCATGTTTCGTCAGTCACGAATTAAGTTAAGTGAGGATTTTGCTCTTGCGGAAAAATTAAAAGCTCTTTTCGCAATTCAAAAATTCGTTCCACAATTTTTCCCCGTGACAACCATCTCACTTCTGTATGCAGCAACAGGTTTGAGTGCTGCGAACCTAATTCATCGCAAAGCAAGGAAAATAGTTGAGACTGGAGTGGGCGAGCTTTGATAGAGTTAACAACTTTAACATATGCAGACAAGACTTCAGACAAAGATTTTCCCAAATGTTCGGCAACAAGCACTTCGCGATGAATCATGCAATGCGTGTGTACAATATTTGATTCGAGCTACAGTCCCCGAGTGCTTGCCAGTCATAGAAGCTGCACCGTCAGTGCATATACCCACACATCGCTCCCATGACAGTTCCATTTGTGAAAAAAAATCGCAAAGCTCGTTGAAAACGTCTAAGCCCGTTGTTCTGCCTTGCATTTGATGACTAAACATAAAATCTTCTATCATTTCTCCACCCCAACAATATCGTACATAGACCAACAGCTGTGCTTGGCTGACAATATCCGTACTTTCATCCAATTGGATTGCGAAATAAGTTTGTTTCATCTCTCAAGTAACTGTGCTTTTATATCACTTGACATTTCACCTATTCTTTGTGAAATTGTGTTGTTCGATAATGGAATTTCTTCCAGCTTTGCTGTACATTTGCGATCTAAAACTGTTTCGCACATGTCAATTGTTGCTGGAAGAATTAAATCTTCGGCTATTGTGTGAGGTTTCATGGCTCGAGCTACTCTCAACGCCACTAAATAAGACGCTCTTATTAATTTTTCGTTTGACACTAAAGCTTTTGAAAAATCTTTTTTCTGCTTCAAATAGTCTTTCTTCTTTCAAAAAAAGCCTGTGGCTTTCCAATCAAGTCCGGATGTTGAGTCCTCAAATGCCGCTTCAAATTGGCTGGTTTCATACTTTCATTTGATAGTATTTTGTTACATGCCAAACATTGAGGCTTAGTCGCATCAGACGGACATTCAATAAAGCCGAGTTTAATATACTCCTCATTGTATGTTCTTAGTTTTTTTTGTTTTCGTTTTTTGAGATATGACATGCTGCGTTTCACATTCCGAATCATTCGCCCTTTCCTTTCGTTTCAAAAATCTATCCATGCTAAATTATGAACTATATTACTAATTAGGCTCACAGACAGATTTATCAAACTGCAGTTTACATTCTCAAGTCAAAAAACAGCTCAACTCCATACCTCGTGGCAATCCCTTAGCGTAGACGGGCCTATGTGACGTAACAATCCAACAAGGATTGTGCCGCAAGAAAAAATCGAGGTAAATCGTTGGTACGTTCACTGCGTGTTCAAAAACAAAACGGTGATGAGATGCGATTTTAGACTCAGGTGAACGGTACACCAACTATGTAACCTATGTCATATCACTTCGTACCCCCTGTGCAGTCGACGCGGACCCCAGTTTGGGAAACCCTGAGCTATAGCTAAGACTTCTGCCTGGAAGACCGTGCTATATTTTCCAAGATGGAAAAAATTTTCATCTGTTTGAGAACCTGATGCGTATTTAATGTAAAAACTCGCACCGGCTCTTCCATTTATCTTGGATCCGTCAGTGTAGCGTCTGATTATGCTTGGTTCTAACGCATTCTCATACTGCATTGTGTCCTTGCGTTCCATAACAAGGCATTTGTACTGTTTTCCAAACACATTTGTTTTAGTTATTACGTCAGCTGGCATACTCAGTAACGGCAAGTTTTCCTTTGCTTCATTGCATACGTCTACATGACTTTTGGTCTTTATTATTGAACTAATTGTCTTGGCAGGCCAAAATTTCACATGGGATATGCGGTATGAACCCTTGACTGCCTCTGACATAATGAATTCATGAATTAGCATGATATTCAGCAGCATCTCTAAAGCTCCTATGGGGGTGCTGGGAAATGCTGAAGAAATCATAAGACACGCTAGCCTTGGTACTTTCGAAAGTTTTTTTCCTTTCTTCCTTTCCTCGACGTCCACGTTGAACACACGAAAGGCAGCTACGAAGTAAAAGTTCATCGCAAATCTACGTTCACAGGCCAGTAGCTACGCTGGGAATTCTTTACGCCCATAAAACATAAAGCCAGTTCAGTGTCATCGCTTGTTCATCGTGTCTTGAAGATCTGCTCCAAAAGCAAACTAAAAGAAGAAATCAACCGGATCGAGAAAATCTTATCAAAAATGTATCAACAAAATGCATCATATTTGGTAAAACACTCAGATTTAGGGGCAAAAAATTTAAACAAAATTTGCCTAAAAATTGTTCAAAAAGTGCTATTATGGCCACTACAGTAAGTAAATTTTCAAAAGTTTTTCTGGGGAGCATGCCCTCGGACCCCCTAGAGCTTATTTTATTCTAAATATGCTTCAAAATAATTCTGCCTGAAAAAGCACGCTTGAAAATATGGCAAATTTGGGTGCCCCTTCCCTGAAAAAAATTTTTAAATACGTCGTAGACATGAAAACATTTTCAAAGAGCTGTTTACGCTTTTTGGGGTTTAACGTCTCTGTATTTAGTTAACACTCGACCTCATTAATAAATTTTCATTCCCCCCCCACCAAAATTTTTTGGATCGGCTCCTGAGTGCGAAATCGAGTTTTTTTAGAACCCCCCTTTGAAATTTTCTGGATGAATCCCTGTCGAGATATGTTAATTTCTCCCATGCGTCCAAAATCGCAATTACATTTGGGGAGGGGGAGTTGCCGGCTGGAAAATGAGGGCAACCCCCAAAAAACAAATTTTATCTGAGTTTTAGATCATTTTTTGGGATTTGAGAACTATACTTTTTTCAATTTCCAATAAAAAATTTTTTCACGCCACCCTTTTGCACGGGCATGTTTGTAGAAATCGCTTTTTTCATCGTGGTTACTTTTTGCTCATTTCATTGTCGTAACTTGCTGCATTTTTCAAACATAAAGTCAAAAACTAAATAATGATGCAGAAAAAAACATTTACGCTTTACGGTTTTAATACTGCAAAAAAATCAAAAGATTACTCGAAACAATATAAGAAGTCAAAACATACTGTATAGCGGTACAAACATAATTATTCTTGCTTAAAGTGGAAACAATTTTTGGAATCATCAAGTGACCTTGAATGTGATAGCTTACAACTTCTTTGGTTAGCTTTTTCCTCATCAAACCTAGTTTTAATTGCAGGTAGCCTTTGCTGTAGACGATGGTTGGGTTCGCAAGCACGCTGCATATCACTGGTTGTCCACTTCATTACGATGTTGCCATAGCTGCACAAAAACTCACTGGTATGCAAACACCGGTAAAGCAGTCTCTTACTGTTTATAACTGCGCTGAGCATGATGAATTTAATAAATATAAGAGAGCACTTGAGGCTAGTCCAAGCTAGCAAATCTTTGCGTATGTTGGTAAATATCTTCAAATGTATCGTTGTACGATTATTTTTTGTAATTTTTGGATTAGGCTGCTGGTTTACAGCCAGATCAAGCCTTTCGTTTTTACTCACTTTGTAGACATGTATCTACAGCGGCACAATAGACAACCGGCTATTCGTCTTTCCTTGCAAGTCTTTTTCGTATTTCGTTGTGTTATGGCCTGCCAATTGAATGAGATCCGTTCTCGTTGAGACGGATATGTTTTAAGCACATCTCGAATTTCCTCACAACGATGCGACGCGTGATGCTCATATCCAGTCTGAAAATCTTCAATACAAACCCTATTAGCTACCACAAATACTTGATTGAAAGTTCTTACATGGCATGCAAAGTATACCTGAAGAAACTTTTGTTTCGTTCTTCATCCTGCGATCTCGAAGTGTTAACACAGCTTCTCGCCAGTCACGCACGTTTGATGGCACAGTTCTTTTTGAGGGGAGGGTCATTCTTTGTGCTTGTGGAAGCGATAGTGGAGCTGAAGCAGTTTTAGAAGCTAGTGCGCGGAAAAGTGCAAAATGTTTTTCTCGGCGAATTGGTTTTAATGGTTGTTGATTTTTAATCTTTGGTAGAAAAACTTGTTTGTTTTGAGATGGAGAATGTTCTGTAAAATTAAAACGTAGGTTACCAGTACCTAAAATAATATCGCCCATCCTTCGTCTTGTGTAAGTACCAGCCCAGCAAATTAGGTCGGGAGTTCTTAACTACGGTAAACCTCGCATAATACGGACTCGGATATAACGGATAAATGATTGCATATAACGGACAAAAATTTAAGTCCGGATGACTTCCTATTCATCAGATCAATTTCGGACAAATATCGCTGGTCCCGACTCGTCCGTTGCATACGAGGCTTACTTTAATGCAAACAGGAATGCGTGCTTCCAAGCAGGGATGTGGAAGCGGTACATTTGCAAACAGCTTCCGCTTCCACACCTATCGCTTCCGCTTCCAAACAGATTCATCGAAATTTTGCTAGTAAAATACAACTACTGCGTTGGTAGCCGATAGCGTAAACCGCAACTTTTTTTCCAACACGCTGAAAGCTCTTGGTCAAACTTTAGGAAGCGTTTTTCTTTAAGATAATTTGCAAAAAGCAAACAAAAGTGTAAAGGAATGATTGACTGATTGACTCACAAATGACAATAGCGAGTCACAATCCTGGGAGTCTTTCACTGCGACTTTGCTACGAAACTTACTCCCTTCATTAGAAAAATGTTGATACACAGCGCTCAGTGGCGTGGCGAGAAATTTTAAAAGGGGGGCGGAGTATAACTTCAACATTTTTTCAAGCGTATTTTTTACGGCAGAATTGATTTGAAGCTGTTTGAGCAATAAAAAAAGCTCTAGGGAGGTCCGGGGGCATGCTTCCCCGGAACTTTTTTGAAAATGCACATGCTGTAATGGCTATTTTAGTGCTTTTTGAATAACTTTCAGCCAAATGTTGTTTAAATTTTTTGACCCTAATACTGAGTGCTTCGCCAAATATGATGGATTTTGTTCGCACATTTTCGATTATGCGTGCTTATGGCGTAAGGCTTATTGCTATCGAAGAGGCTCGAAATCGTAGAAAAAATGTATAGGCTTACATCAAAAACATTTTTGAAAATGGTTGGTGGGAGAATGCATATCCCTCATCCTACCCCCCTGGATCCGCCCCTGGCCATAAGTTACAAAAACCATCAAAAGAGTCAGGTATATTTCAGGTACTTGGCACCACTAATTTTGTTATTTTTTTACTAAAAGACAGTCAAAAAGGAGAAGGCCATGGCAAAATTCCCCCTTCCCAAAAAAATGCGCCCCTGACACCACTACATCTATTTCGTGACATGATTAAAAAGAGTCAACTATTGCTTTTAGCGCTATTGATAATTTAGTTGTTTTATTTTAAAATTTGGAGAAAGCTGAAAGAAAAAGCGATTCTACGTTAGTACTATTTGACAGTCAAGCAATGGCCTATGATGAGATCTGGCATCCATGCGATACTAGCATTGTAAAATAATACCTAATAAATTAAATAAAATAATATCTAATAAGTGGGGCCCGCTAAAGTCAATAAAGTCAAAATTTTTTCAGGACTTTGTTACATGATCAAATGTGTACTAACGTTCGTTTCAGGTGTTCAGAAGTCTGTTTTGGTAGATTTTATAAGTCAAAATTTTGCATAAAGTCAAAATTTGTCAAAATTGTCTTTATCCAAAATTTCCTTGCAAAAACGAGCAAATTTATATTTTTTAAATATTTTTTTGAATTTTTGAGCTGCTATTAAAATTTTTTGCACAGTTTTATTTGATTTTAAACTTTTGAAATAGTTGCAATATTTGCACTATCGTCACAATAATGCGTGCGGTAATTGAGAAGGAAATAGCACTTATTATGCATGAAACGTCATTGTTGATGCATAAATACATAATTGTTAGACAATCAATCTAATCCTATAAAAGCCTTGCGCTCTTTACACGTGGTCTTTTAAGTTGTAGCTTGCAAAGCAAAGAATGCCAAAACAAGCCAAATCTTCTATAGCGAAAGTTAGGCAAACTTGCCAGGAATATCCGGATGAGTTTTCGGCAACTCCTGCCGGCGACTTGCGATGCAACCTTTGCGACGTGTTAGTCAAATGCGACAAAAATTTTTTTGAGGAAAGCAACCGAAAAAGAAAGCAACACCAAGGAAAGTTGGAGACAAAGAGCAAATCTCAAAGTAAGCAAACCTTTTTACATTTCGATCAAGTAAACTTCAAGGAACAGGTTGCTTCTTCATTCTTAGCTGCAGATATCCCACTTCATAAACTGAACCATCCTTCTTTAAAGTCTCTGTTTGCTAGAATGGAAAAAGTATTGCCTTCGGAGACTGCAGCCCGGGCATGTGTTGCTAAATTGGCATCCCAAAAAGAGGAACAAATTCAAGAATTACTTCGTGACAAAAACATTTTTTTGATTGTGGATGAAGCAGAGGTTGCTAAACAAAAGTATATTAGTGTGCTTGTGGGTAGCTTAGATGCTCTAAATCAGACATTCCTCGTTAATTGCCGTCCACTTGACAGCGGTCGCAATGTTAATAGCAGTGTTATTCTGCACACTGTGGATGACATATTGCGACAACTTGAAATAAAACGCGAAAATTTTTCATTGTTCTTGACTGATGCTGCTCGGTACATGTCTTCGGCTGGAAAGACATTAAAGGAATTATACCCTTCTTTGATGCATGTCACCTGCGTTGCGCACTTACTACATAACTGCGCTATGCGTGTGCGTGCTCATTTTAAAAATATTGATGAAGTGATAGCAACGATCAAGGCAGCAACAATCAAAAACAAAGATCGCAAGAAAGATTTTCATGATGCTGGTGTGCCATCTCCTTCTGACCCTGTAATTACGAGATGGGCAACTTGGCTTAGAGCTGCCTTATATTATAGTGAGAACCTTTTAGCTGTTCGTATCATTGTCAACATTTGGACAAGTGCAGGCCTCTTAGTCAGCAGAGCAAAAGACGCTATCAATGTGGAAGGTTTGGTGTCGGACTTGGTTAAAATAAATCAATACCGTACTCTAGTAGCCAACGTAGAGTTCTTAGAAGGAAGTGCCTGTACAATAAGCAAAGCATACGGACTGCTGAAGAATATGCAATTCGATGATGATCCTTGCGCAATTTAAGACTACATTAACAAACGGCTATTCAACTCTGATTTAGAAACAATCGTAAACTGTACCAACTTGACAATTGACCCAACAAGCTACGCGCTATCGCGAAAAGCCCAGTCAACCTCTGCTGCTGTTGAGAGGTCGTTTTCTATGCTCAATAAATTACTGAGAAAAGACAGAAATTTTGATGTCAAGAACGTAAAAGATATATGATGCTGTATTACAATAAAACGTCCTTGTAATTATACTGCGTGGCTTTCGTTAAAAAAATCATAGACATACTGTTAGTGTACAGTACAGTTGCGATAGCGACGCAGTTTTTGTATTACACACTAATTGATACCGGTACACACAATGGCTCGTTATCCTAGGTTTTAACCTCATGCGTCGCTTTGTTGCATTAGCTTCAACACTGAGTAATTGAGAAAATGTTCGAAGTGGGCTACCTTTTTCTATAAAAACTTATGTAAATTGCAGATTATAAAACATATTTAATTAATAAAGTGCAACAAGACATAAATAATACGCGGAAGCGGTTAAGTCAAAATAAAGTCAAAATTTTACTAAAATGAAGTCAAAAATATATTTTTTAGGTCAAAAAGAATGACCCTACTAATAAGTTATTTACAATATGTTTTCTATATGACGTGGCAGCGGAAACGGCACACTTTTCGCGCTTCCGCTTCCATTAAAATATGATCGCTTCCACATTCTTGCTTCCAAGACAAAAATAGGTAAATGTTGAGCTCTGCCGAGAATAATAAAAATAATGATTTTTGTGTCTGTCATTAGTTAAAATAAACGTGGTTAGATTGTAAGGATTGACAAGCTGACTGTTTAAGCAGTATTCGTATCCGTACGTTGTCCATTCACTTTTACGTCTTAAATTAAACGAAACTCTATTTTTAGTACCGGTACTTTTTTGATGTGCACGGTATCCGTGACTCCTTTGTCTAAACGGACGACAAAACTATCCGTCAATCTTACGCGACAGGTGACAGATCCTACGTGACGGGTGTGATTCGCGGCTAGAGCCGATCGCATTTCACATATATAAGTGGTGACTACTGACCCAAAGCGCGCAAGGTCACTTCGCAGTTTTCCTCAATTAGAAAGCTTCAGGGAGTCCGGGGGCATGCTCTCCGGAAAAATTTACATGCTTTAATGGCTATTTTAATGCTTTTTGAATAACTTTCAGCCAAATTTTGTTTTAATTTTTTGGCCTTCATTCTGAGTGCTTCGCCAAATATGATGCATTTTGTTCGCACATTTTCGATTATGCGTGCTTAAGGAGTAAGTAAGGTTTATGGCTATCAAAGAGGTTCGAAATAATGGAAAAATTTTATACATCAAAAGCATTTTTGAAAATGGCTGATGGAAGGATGCCTACTCCTCATCCTACCTCCCTGTATCCGCCTTTGGTCATAAGCTAAAAAAACCATCAAAAGAGTCTGGCATATTTCAGTTACTTTGTACCAATAATTTTGTTATTTTTACTAAAAGGCAGATGCAAAAGGGGGGCCACGACCCAAAGGACCCCCCTTAATGCGCTCCTGTTGTCAACGACTGGAAAAATAGATTTCTTTCAGTCAAGTAGGCCTATGTAAAATATCTTGGAGTTTTTTTAGACGATAAGTTAACGTGGAAATACCAAATAAACAAGGTTATTAAAAAAACTCAAAAGTTCGTGGCATGATATACAAGCTAAGGCACTATGTTCCGTCATCCACTCTTAAGCTAGTTTATTATTCTTTATTTCAACCACATCAGAGCCGGCGCCAGAGCAGTTGACTTAGGGAGGCCAAGCGTTTATCAGGGGGGGGGGGCAAAGTTTGAAAGTCAGCACAAAATCCGCTGTCTTCGAAAGAAAAAGCTTGTTGAATAAGGGGGCCAAGCATGTCGATTGGAGGAGCCAGGCACCTCCTCCTGGCGCCGGCTCTGAGTCGCATATTCAATATTCTTTGTTAAACTGGGGTAGAGCGGCAAACAGTAATCTTCGTAAGCTAAGCAATAAGCATTCTTCAAAACAAAATTCTTAAATAATTTTTTTTTTTTAGTAATATGATAAACTTTGTTTTGCTTAAAATTCGTCACAATTGTAATTGAAACAGCTGTGTTAACTGTTTTGAAGCTGTGTTAATTATCGAAACTGTGTTATTAATTAATTAACGTTTAATTATGCTACAACATTCTATTACCTAGGCCTATGCATGATGTGAAACTGATAAAACTAGTTTGCAATGCTTTTTTGTTTGTTTCTTTATTTTTCTTTTATGTGAGTGTAAATTTCACTGTTTTATGTTTTCAACGCTGTGTTTTAAGCTCTTGTGCATTCAGTGGCGTACGCACTGGCGCACTGGGGGATTTCGAGAGTCAACTCCCCTCCCCATTGACGATAAACCTCTTTTTTTGAAACGATCCGGCTTTTTTCATATAGAGATTGCCGAAATTGCTATTATGTTTTTCAGTGCTATCCATCTTCCTCATAATAATTATTATAATCTTAAAATACTTTCATTGTGATGGAATGATAACGGTAGTCAGACTTTCCCACTGCGTTGCGCTTGAACCAATGACTAACTCAAAATGCACACCTGGACAAAGTCAATGGGCACTGTTAAAACTGGAGTCGTGTTGTGAAGTCATAAAGCGATTGTTCTCAACGGCCCCAACGGCTGGACAAGACAACGTTTCAGTGCAGAAAGCATTCTTGGAAGAGAATGGTAGCGACGTAGACAGATATTCCGCTTGCGATGTCATAATTTTGAGTTGACAAAACCAGCCAGTTGGCGCAGTGGTTAAAAACATCACTATAATCGGCGCGGGAGGTTTTGGGTTCGATTTTTCTGGGCCGGTACCGGCCGTTAGCTCAGTTGTTAAGCGCACAGGCTATCGGTACTATGAGGCTATATTCCCGGGCCGGTCAAAGCCGGCCAAATCGGTGCGCAGCTGCGCACAAAAACTCTTCAAAAATATCAAATCAAATCTTCACTGTACTCGCTTCATTAAACCCGCTGTAGTACCTCAGCGTGGCAACGAGAGGCGGGGCTCGACCCCGCGGCTTTTGCGCCTGGGCAACGGAGATCTAAAGAAACGCAGCAGCGGTGGCGAGCCGTTGGCTACGCTGTGTCCAATTTGACCGGCCTGGGAATTGAACCTCAGACCTTCCGCATCAATAGCGACATCTTTAATACTGCGCTATAACCGACCGGTTTGTTAAAAAATTCTTAAAACATAAAAAACTAAATTGACACTGCCCTGTATCAAAAATAAAATGAAAGTACTGCCAAGGAAGACCAGACTAACGAAAGATTTAAATAGGCGCAAGGGTGGAACAGGGGGCGGAGAAGAGGCAAAATTGTTCTTACGCACTGTAGCCTAACTGTCTCAGGAGCAGGAGTGCTCCGTTTCCCAGACACCTCGATTATGCGTTTGAGAGTATCTGATGATAGCGAATCGACGCTGTGATTTGGGTGAAAAATGCTTAGATAATATCGACGCTGTTTTTGACCTTAATCGCGTGATTAGAGAATCCTCTTGCGCGTAATTTATTTTAGTTAAAAGTGTTCCAGTAGGGAGAGCATTTTTTTCTCATGCTCCACCATCTTCACTTTTGAAGACAGTTACGGGAGACACTGCCCCCTTTATAATGAGTGTATAGTAAATGTTTACATCAAGGTTTATATGCGTTGTCTGTATCAATGTTGGTTCTTGAAAAAAGATTTTTTTGGAGGGAAGCATTTGCCTGTTTTACTCCCTGGTTGCATTCTGTTCGTGACTTTGCGAAAGCTAGCCTACTTTAGTGAGCTAACCTTCCTCTGGCCCAAAAATGGGGTCAACTAAAATTTTTTCAATAAATTTTGAACCATGGTTTGACAGCTGGAGTTTCGGTGAAACCTTTTCTCTCCTTGAACGAAGCGCAAAGAATCAAGCAAAAATGTGAATGAGATATCTTGGTGGTTTGCTTTGTTATGCAGAGCTGGGCAGCCGCTACTTAAATATTAGCGCCGCTGTCACTGCCGCTATTTGACGAAAAAAGCAGCGGCGCTGCCGCTACCGCTACTTGAATTAAAGAAGTAGCGGCGCTTCCGCTGCCGCTACTGCATGCGAAAACAGTGGGCGCTGCCGCTACTTTAAAATTACGAAACTGCGAAAGTTTTCCTAAAAACTAAAAGTCACGAAACTTACGATTAACAATGACACAAAAGTGAATTTCCTCCATCTCAGTCAATGATATTTTCATGAAAAACTAATAGTGGTGATAATAGACGCATATTCACAGAAATCTGATCAGAGGCCAAGTTGGGGGGGGCAGGAAAGACAAAGAGTCAATTTACTTTTGCTATTTCTTTCGATATGATTATATTTAACGAGCTCAAGACAAATTCTCGCATCATAAAAATGATGTAGCTTACTGTACTGAGAGTGCTTTTACTCAAATCAAAATGACCATCATTGGATACTTTAAAACACACAATCGGGGGTAAGCACACAAAGTAAAATCAATTAGCGCCCCCTTGAAATTTTTTCCAGGCTACGCCACTGATTTGTTACGAATCACTTTAAATAGGCCTAATAATTATCTGTGAAACTTAACTTTACTTGGCCTACTTCTTGTTATATCATACTGTCTTAATCACTTTTGGCATAAAATCAACAACCATTTTTCTGCTAGGCTACTTTAGTGGTTCTGAATTTGTTCAAAATTCTCGAGCTAACTTGAGTTTCGTATTTTTGTTCCGGTATATCATTTTTAGTCCATACCACCGCAAAGACTGATCAGCAGGGCGATTTTTTATTGACCTAAAAATCTCAAAAAATTGACTTTATTTTATCAAAAAATTGACTTTATTGACCTAACGAAACAATGAAATGAAAGAACCAGTCCATAAAAAAAACAACACCAAAGTCACTTCAGTTAGGGCTTAGACAGGGTTGCCACAGAAATCGCAAAATTTAATTCCAGGACTTTTTTAAGTCATTTTTCAGGACTTTTTGAAGGGAAGTTCCTTCTTTCGCCTCTTGCAAGTCACTGGGTAAGTGGTTTCACTATTCTGTCCCGGCAAAGCACGGGTAAAACTTTCTAATACTGTCCAGGACTTAAACAAAATTCAAGAACTTTCCGACTTAAAACAAAATTCAAGGACTTTCCAGGACAGCAAAAAAAATGCAGGACTTTTCCAGGATGTGGCAATCCTGTTAGATTATAATGTACGCACATATAATGCCGCACGTTTTCTGGCAGAAAGTTTAACTGCTCTGCGTAATTGCGCAGAATCCAGAGTCGCATTCAAGTGTTTCGCTATTCGCTGTATAGCAATCTTTGTAACATCAAAGTATGTTCGAATAACTAATCAGAGATGGGCACGATCTTGATCTTCAAGATCAGATCGTGATCTTAAGATCAAGATCGTGATCTGATCTTGATCTTCAAGATCACGTTGCTTTCGTGATTTGATCTTGATCTTCAAGATCACGCATTTCAAGTGATCTTGATCGTCAAGATCCAGATCACCATCTGCTGTAAACATTTCTACTAAGGACTGCAGGCACTGAGCTTTTATATCTTTATCTAGGCCATTTCTTCTTATCATGCATTAAATGGAATGGAAATTAAGGAGGCTACTCCGAAGACTAGGAATTTTGAAGAAATATTTTCGTTAAAAAAATGATACAAAAAGTCCATGTGTCTATGGTGTAACTCAATGAAATTAGGAGTTCGTCTTTGAGTGCAAAGGTCTTTAGGTCAAAACACGCAAAGGCTGTTTTAACTCCATCTGTTAATTTCAGGAACACCGGTGTCGCAGCGTACCGATATATAGCCTATTAGGTTATGCATTGCAGTCTAGTAAAATAGTGACAATGGATGAAAAAATGTTTTTTATATTAATAGAACTTCAATCATTTTTTATGACACCTCAAAATGACGTAGTGTGCTACTAATCATAGTTGCTTGTCAGGGACAAGTTGTACGCAAAAAATGTAGTAATCAGCAACAAATTTTAATCTTTCGTTTAAAAACTACCAGTAGCCTACTGAAAAGGTAAAACTCTCGAAATGGGCTTTTTTGCTGTCTCAAACGTTGGATCAAGCCATGTAGTTACATTAGTTTTTGTTAACTTGTAAACCAATTAGTATTTAGTACGCTGTATAATAAGTGATCTTGATCTTAAGATCACGATCTTGATCTTGATTTTCAAGATCACCTTGTTTGGGTGATCTGATTTTGATCTTCAAGATCACGAGTTTTGGTGATCTTGATCTTCAAGATCACCAAAACTCGTGATCTTGCCCATCTCTGTAACTAATGCATTGTCTTTTCAATTCTAATGTTTTTGACTACCGATACATAGCGACAAAAATATGCAACAAACGAAAACACGACGAAAAGCTTATTTTATTATACACGAATTTTGCCAAAATTGCAATCTTGCAAAGCTGTCTGAATGGATCTTCACAATCGAATCAATGAAATTACATCAAACATTATATTAATAAATTAAGCATGTGTAAAACTGTAATACCGATAACAGCCTGGCGACAGCATACACCTCCCTGGTACCACCAACAGTTACGAACTTCCATCTCTCAATTATCTGAGTTATCTCTTTTTGAGTATAAAGTAAAATCGCGCAAAAAAAGCAAGAAAGCAAAAATTGACCTAATAAAAAAAAATTGATCTAAAAAACAAAAAATTGACATTTATTGACTTTATAACTTCATCAATACTGTTCCTACGACCGTGAAATTTTGTTTCCACATTGTTAGAGTTATTTTCTACTTCCAAAAAAAATTTTACTTTATTGACCGTGAATCGCCCTACTGATCAGTGATTTTTTCACATTAATTGTCTCATCGAACAGACAATGTTTTCGCTTTTTTTTCCTGAACGGGTCGCAGTCGTAGTGTTAATGAAGGAAAACGATTCACGATACTCGAATCAAAGAAGTGAAAAGTCAAACCAGCGGGGGGCATTACTGAAATGTTTGATTTTTGATGGCGAGATGCAGCTGTCTTTATGAAGCAGCAACTGTCAATCAGGATTAGTGTCTGGCGATGAGAACGCTGAAAATGGTTGTAATGAATTAATGGAACATCACTTGCGATCTCACACTATCACTTGGCTTTAAGTTTTCATTTACTTGTTTCATGGTATTAATGTCACGCTGAGCGAGTCTACATTTAAGTTGCGATTTTATTATTAAATGGCTGCATAATACACTGTCTTCAAAATCTTTTTTTTTTTGCAGTAGCGGCAGCGGCAAGTCAATTATCTTCACAGAAACGCTGCTGCGCTGGTCGCTACTACGCCTCAAAAAAAGCGGCGCTGCCGCTTTTCGCTGTTGGTAGAAAAAAACAGCGGCGCTTCCGCTACCGCTGCTGAAAAAACAGCGGCACTGTGCCCACCTTTGTTGTTATGGCGTTAAATAGCTTGAATTGCTTGACCACAAACTAGTTTTATGTCAGCGACCAAATATAATCTACTGCAAAACAGCTTTTCTTAACTGATGGGCCGCGGCCCATTAATGGGGCGCGATGGTCCTTCAGGTGGGCCGCAAATGTTTTGTCACAAATAAAATATTTGTTGCAAAAAAATTTGAATTACGAAAGCTTAAAAATTTACTATTAAGGTTAACCAGTTTGAAAGCTTCCACGAACTTAATAAATTGCGCCCCCCACTCCTTTCAAATTCTTGGGCATGTCCCTGCTTTAGTTTTATTTTCAGTTGCAGAAAGAAACATATCCAGTTTTTTTTGAAAAACGCTCGTTTTTGGTTATAGCTTAATTTGGAAGCACAAACCTGTGTAAACAGGGATTTTCTGTCATAAAACTTAATAAATCGGAATTTTGAAGTCAGCTAACAGACTGTTACTTATTAGATGCAATAATGCATATAGCCATTGTGCCGCTGAAGCTCAATTTGGCTAGCTGGCTCAGAACAAATGCATGCAAGAAAGAGTTTCGTTAATCGTGTTGTTGATAAAATTCAAACTAATGTAACTATTTTTTTCGCATTTTTGTGAATGTCTAGATCTTTGTAAGCAACATGGTTTTTAAAAAAGAAAAAATTACTACATCAATGATAGTTTGGCAAGCGTTGGCTCGTGAGGAAATTATGAAACAAAAATTGGCACGTTAGCAAGTTTGAGTTGGACACCCCTGATTTAGATTTTTAGATTAAATAGTTGCGTCGTTCGAATTTCTTCAGCAGTAGCTAGAGTGATGTACTACACACAGCAAAGAACGACAAAGGACTTAATAACCCTAGCCCTAAATTAACCCTAATCCTAACCCTAATTTATATACTGGCCTTTAACCAAAAACTGAGCTCAAGGGGTCATTTATTAATAGGGAGGCAATTTTTTTAACAGGGCAGGGGGCAATTTTTTTCGTCTACTCCCTAAAATAACTTACCTCCTTTAAAAACAGTCAACATCTATCTGAGCTTGCACAATTAATTTTTTTTATGTAAAGGCCAGTTAGCAAAAGGGGGGGTGGGCACAACCGGGGGTGAAACCTCCAGCCGCTGGAAACTAAGGGGGTCTTGGGGCGTAGCCCCCAGCCGCCAGCAAATTTTTACGGTTTTTACATAAAAAAATACTCATTTTAACACACTTTTTTATCAAAAAAAGGCTTGCAGTGAGTGCATTCATTATGGACGAAGCAAAAAGATTTTCTTAGTTTATGTCTAAAAGCAGATACTTGGCTGAAGTAAGTGAAAGGAGGCTGCAACTGTTGTTAGTCAGAGAAATTACAAACTGAAAGTTAGGTTTTAGTACCTTATTACAGAGCCAAAGGGGGGGCATGGCACCGTGCCAGGCCCGTAACCAAAAACTGAGCTCAGGGGGGAGACATTTTTTTTAACAGGGGGCAAAGTTTCTTCGTCTACTCCCTAAAATAACTACTTTAAAAACAGTCAACATCTATCTAAGCTAAATTATGATTTAATAACAGATTAAAAGTATAAAAATTATACAAACTCACTACAGACTAAGCTAAATTAAATTTTTTTATGTAAGGGCCAGCGGCGAACCCAGAATTCAGCAAAGGGGGGCACAACGGGGGATGTGGGGGTGAAACCCCCAGCCGCCAGAGGCTAAGAGGCTCTAGGGGCGTAGCCCCAACTGCCAACAAATTTTTACGGTTTTCACATAAAAAACAATCATTTTAACACACTTTTTTATCAAAAGGCTTGCAGTGACTAAGTGCAGTCATGATGGACAATGCAAAAATATTTTCGCAGCTTATGTCTAAAAGCAGAAGTAAGAGGCTGCAACCATTAGTAGTTTGAGAAATTGTAAACTGAAAGTTAGGTTTTAGCACTGTATTGCAGGGCAAAAGGGGGGTGGGCTTGGCACCTTGGCCTTCCCTTGCGTGCGCCTATGGTAAGGCCTAACTAAATTATTACCGATTAATAAGTTGGAGTTTGGAAACAACGGCCGGTTGACGTAGTGGTAATATCGCTTCCGGTGCGGGAAGTTTAGGGTTCGATTCCTGCGCCTTTTCGTGACGCACTCATCAGTGGGTAATCGCGTCAAAGCAAGGTCAAAGTGAGAACTCTACTGTAGAGCAAGCTGTGGTATTGCCTGCAATTTCGGACGTCCGCGAAGCGATAAAGCGCTGGCAAATCAAATGCGAAATCGTTACGCGGCTTTTGGTTGGACACGTCGCGAATAAGACGCGTAACGATCTTGCATTTGATAGGCCAGCGCTCTATCGCTTCGTGGACGTCCGAAATTGCAGACAAATACCACATCTTGCTCTAGAGTTCTCATTTTGACGCGATTGTCCACTGATAAGTGCGTCACGAAAAGCTTATGGGATAAACAGCTTTTTTCAAAGCTATCTATGACTCAAAAGAATTATGATGAGTATTTCCTCAAGCCGAATATGAAAACAGCTTGTTTCAAAGCTATTTTAAAATTCTGTACCACCAATCAACTCTTCAAAATATTTTACGGTAAGAAATTGCAATTGGCTGCTACTGTAGTACGTTGAAAAATTACAACGAAATTGCTTTAAAAAAACGTCACACTTCTTAACCGTTTACAATAGAGGCAATCGTGTGTGTTTTCTACCTAGTCTGAGGACATATCCAAATTAATTTTCTTAGTTCTTGATTTCTCAAAAGCAAGCAGTGATTGCGCTGCCGCCCGTGAGTCATTGAACATCAGCTGTGAGGAGTGTCAATACGTGACAAAGCAAAAAAAGTGCACTCTCAGATTGCGACAGTGCACCCAATAGTGGCTACAGCTGCAGCAAGTTTATACACATGCGAAAAGGCACACTTCTGTTCGTGAAGTTTATGCAGCAAAATGTTAATCTCCCTCCATTTACTTTGCAAGCCACCAAGTGAGTGAGGAATATGAACGTCGATTAAGTTAGTGTCCGCCAACTTCACACTCGCTTTAATTTCTCTTTTTAAGTGCTGACTATACCCGGCTTATTTGCAACTATGCTGACTACTGCGGGTTTACCCAAGTATGACCCGGTCGTCATAAAGCTGCTCTGACTATATTTATTTAATTACTCTAACGTTTCACTCTTTCCGGTTGTGCGAAAGTGGACCTTTACGATAGAGCGGCTTTTACTTGAATAGACTCACATTTCTAGCACTATATGGGTTTGCCCGTGCACATTTTCAGCGCTGTATAGTTGGTAATTAGGTAAAGAAGCAAGCAAAGTAGCCTATATCTGACAGGGTAGGCGAAAATTCTGACAGGGGAGCCTGGCCCCCCTGGCTCCCGTTTAGTTACGGGCCTACACCATGCCCCACCCCTGCGTGTGCCTATGAACCCTACCGTATATGAATGAACAACGATATCAAAGATAAGACACTGGCTTTTTTTGCTTTATATTCTTCGTGATGGTAGAGTCTAACACTCAAATCAAATAAATGAAGGTAGCTGTGCGCCCATTAAATTTTCGCTTCCTACTGTTTGATGTGGAACAAAACAATACAGTGAATAGACTGATCAATTGCGTACAATGCAGAGCAATTACGCAAAGCAGAAATTCTCACCGTTTCAGCTAGCATCAAAAGCGAATTTAATTAGGTTTACTGCAGCGGCAGCGTTGAAACGAATTATCGGGTTTTAAATTAAACGAATAATCGGGTTTTAAATTGACAAAAAATCGATGTTTGTTTGCCAATCTAGAAAATACATAAATGTGATATTAATAATCGAGGAGATCAGTTTTAAATGCGATATTACATGCAATCCACTGAATAATGCAATCAGCGGCAATGTAATCGATTACGACTACTATTACAGAGCTGGTTCATGGTTTGTAATCAATTACGATTACTGAAAAAATGTAATTACTTGTAATCGATTACTAATTACATCACGATTACCCCATGTCTGGTTAGTGCAGTGGATTTTATAGTGCTTGTTAGCTTGTCAGACAAATAGACTTGCACTGCATAAGCGGAGATGGACTTGGTTCAAAACGCATTGTGAAGTCATCGGTTACGTATGCTGTGCACGAAAATTAGCAGAAATACCTTGGAGAAAAAAGTCTACAGGTTACAATTTCTTTTAATATATTCGAGAAGTAGATGATGGTCTTAACTACATCACTGCGCTATGGTGTTGTTTACTATAATGGATACGTCTACCGTTGTGTCGTACTGTAATTACGTAACAATGTGGTACTATCTGGAATTTTCTGGAATCGTAAATATCGTAAATTTTCTATGAATAAGGGCGGAAGTTTGTTATTGAGGAGGTGAGTATTACAGATGAGTTTAAAGTAAGTCTGTGTTGCTGATTTTCGCATTTTGAGTGAGTGTTACCGGAGATTCTAGAGTGATTTGTATTGCTCTGGGAGGAATATTTTCATTGTTACTTAATATATAATTTCGTTATGTAGCATATTGAGGGTGGTTTGTTTCTTTTTGGAAAAGGTAGATTACAGATGAGTTTAGAGTAAGTCTGTGTTGCTGCTTTTCGTATTCTGTGGGTCATTTTAAGTGAGTGTTACCGGAGATTTATATATTAAGGGTGGTTTGTTTGTTCTGGAAATGGTAGATGGCAAGATTTCCAAGGACCATTGGATGTAAGACTGATGCTCTCACGCAGTTCTCTGGGATAGATAACATTTCTGCTCTCAGAATCAAAGGTTGAATCTCTAGCCAAGTTTCAATATCGCGACATCTGGGGGCTCGTCTGGGAGCAATCAGTTCATTTAATGGATGGATATGGAGAAGCAATCTCTTACAATGGAAGAGTTAAAGAAGCAAGTGGAAGCTTTGGATTTGGAAGAAGTGGCAATTCTAAAAGAAGGCCGTAGGGGGCCAGATTTTTGCCTAGCCTCCAGGTTGCATCCCCCCTCCAGTTTTAACAAGCTCATGTAGCCTATGACAGGGTACGAAAATTTACTAGTCGATTGCCCAACCTCAGAGAAAGATATTCGTTGTTATGTCAGCGACATGGCCTAGCGGTACCGCGCGCAGGTGACAGATCCTACGTGACGGGTTCGATTCGCGGCTGGAGCCGATCGCATTTGACATATGTAACGGGTGGCTGCTGACTCGAAGAGCGCAAGCTCACTTCGCAGTCTCCCTCAATTACCGTTGAATTTTCAGTTCAACATAATTTGAAAATAACCTCAGTTATTTATTATTTTTTTTATTTATTTGCTTCTTAGTTTACTATTTATTTTAGGCTATGTGAAACTTGCATAGTTTGCTTCGGTCTTCGTCTTCGCTTTTCAATAGCCTAGTGCTTTTATTGCATCACACGCTTCTGTCTAAATCGTAAAGTCGCTATCACAAGCGCTTAAGTCGTAAAGCAGCTAGAACAGATCGAAGAAGCTGTTTGTAATCGACACGAACGTAGGCATGATTTTTCGATGGGGAGAGGTTCAGTGACGTCATATCGTAATGACGTAAAGATACTACAATTGCAGTAATCCAGAGATATTAAAGTGCATCGAATTGTAATGTTTCTAGTCTGAATTACTACGCAATGGCAGTTAACCATGATTAAGTTATGTAATGCCATAACTAAATAAACAACCAGGATATTTCGTTCACACTTTTGCTTTACACTTCGTTCAAGGAGGGAAAAGGTTGTCAAGTTAGTTTTATACATTTTAATTATTTCCCAACAAACCGGCCGATTATAACGCAGTGTCAAAAATGGTGCAATCGATGCGGAAGGTTTGGGATTCAATTTCCAGGCCGGTTAAATCGGACACGGTGTAGCCAACGGCTCGCCACCGCTGCGACGTTTCTTCGTATAGTTACGGGCGCTGCGACGTTTCTTCGTAGCAGCGTTGCCCAGGCGTTAAACCGCGGGGTCGTGCCCCACCACTCGCTACCACGCTTCGGTACTACAGCGAGATTAATGAAGCGAGTCAAATAAAGGTTTGGTTTGTTTTTTTAAAAAGTTCTTGTGTGCAGCCATAGTTACTGCAGATACATCGCATTTGAGGAAATTCCAACTAATTAATTGCTTCACAGCAGCATCAATGATAAAAATGCAGTTCAAGCAAAATACACATCGGAAAAGTGTTGGGCTGGCGGTATTGTTACATCGCATCGGAATGAAAGTTTATCGAGATTAATTTAGAAAGTTGGACAAAACAGAATGACAGCAATCTCTGTGTGAAAAAAGGCGAATCGTTCTAAAAAGAGAGGTTTTCATTTCTTTTCTAATCGTCAATGAGGGGGGGGGTTGACCCCAACACCCCCTCTCCCCCATCGTGCGTACGCCACTGGTAATGAGTGAAGAGGAATAAAGGAATAAAGAACTAAATAGAGCAAAAACTTAGGAATCGAAAAAAAGACATTTCGAATTTTTTGTAGCCTAGTTAGTCATGTACCGTTTTTTTTATATTTTTTTGTTGAAGCCTACTCAGCAAGCACTAGAAAGGAAAGACAGCAATGTGCATTGTGGCAGCATTGGCAGGCGTAATAATGGTAGTCTATTGTTAGTAGCAATAACATTACATCAGCCAGTGCTTTGTAAACTTGGCTTTAGAGTAAGGTGGGGTAGTGACTAGTGAGCCCACCTTAAGCGACTTTTGCTTTCTCTCCCAGAATTCAAAGTTTTTTTAATCAATTTTTTGTTTTGTTTCATCTTAGGGTTCAGGGCTATCTATTCCAGCAGTCATTTTTTGAAAAAATTGCGCTTTGGCTATTTTATTAAGGTTTGAAAATAAAACTCGAATCGGGCGTTTTACCCCGTGGGGTAGGGTAATACGCCCACCCCAAAATGTCAAAACGCCCACCGGTGGGGTTTTTACCTATAGATCTCAAAACCATTTATTTCTCCACAATTTGAAGATAATGAATAAAAAAGGCAACCTTTATTGGCAATTTTGAATTTCTATAAAAAATTATTGAAAAAAGAACAAAGAATAACGATTTTGAAACCACGAGGATACATCTCAGAAATAGGCCTACTCAATGAAACCAGAAACATTCTGGCTTGCGAATAGGCAATTGAGCTGCGTATAGGCATTATTTGCGAATAGGCATTATTCTGCAGATTAAGTTTTTCCGTTGGCAAATAAGCCAACGGTGACGCGACGAAAACTATTGATGACGTTTTTGGACTGGCTGTTGAATTTTTGTATGACTTGCACCTTTGGCAGAGCAAAGCGGATTGAGACTAGTAGCTCAGGCTCATGGCATAACTGGACTAATTAGCCCTGTTACATTTGATAGAGTTAGCCCTTTGTCACGTTATTAATCAAGCGATATATTTTGAGTTTATAATCTTGTGATAAAACCGTCTCACTTGCCTGATTTGAGCTGGTTCTGTAGTTATAGTCATTTGGTGTGTGAATTAATTGCAACACGTGACGAGAGGGATGACAAAATCCAGAACTTTCGTTGTTTATCGCAGGTTTTGATTAGAATTACTTTGATATACTAGCCAGAGAAGATCTCGATTATAATCGTAATCTGTAATTTGTAATTGATTACGCCATTTTCAAATAATTGTAATCGTAATCGAATGTTGATTACATGGGTGTGTAATTGTAATCGTAATTGTAATTGGTGGAATCGATATAATCGAACCATCTCTGATCGACACAATCGAACTGATCGAAGCATCTCTAGATAGAAACTTCACGCTCCATGATTTGATATGAAGCGTGAAAGAAGTGACGTCGCTCGAAGCTGATTGGACGAACCTAATCACACCACTGAACTGCAGTTTTACGGCCCAGATTTGTGTCTTCTAGAATTTGAGCTTACCTAAACATATACCTATGGCCTATATGCTATCCTCACTTTAACGTATTTTGTGAATTTTTGATGAATTCTGACTTTGTGAAAGCTGTAACAAAATCATTTCTTAATTTTGGCTAACGATGTAATCGTAATCATAATCGTGACGATTGCAAGGTGAAATAATCGCAATCGTAATTGAAAATCGATTACATGGGTACGTAATTGTAATCGTAATCGGTGGAATCGTTGTAATCGAACCTTCTCTGATACTAGCACCTTCCAGAAACTTCTTACCTAGAGTATTTTTTATCTGGTGTATGACGTCATAATTGACATTTTGCAATCTATGGTGTTGTTTACTGTAATGGAGACGTTTACTGTTGTGTCATAATTACGAAACAATGTGAAACTATCTGGAATTTTTTGGAATCGTAAATTTTCTATAAATAGGGGCGAAAATATGTTATTGCATTCAGATGAATATTAGATGTGTTTAGAGTTAGTCTGCGTTGCTGCTTTTCGTATTCTGTGGGTCATTTTGAGTGAGTGTTACCGGAGATTTATATATTAAGGGTGGTTTGTTTGTTCTGGAAATGGTAGATGGCAAGATTTCCAAGGACCATTGGATGTAAGACTGATGCTCTCACGCAGTTCTCTGGGATAGATAACATTTCTGCTCTCAGAATCAAAGGTTGAATCTCTAGCCAAGTTTCAATATCGCGACATCTGGGGGCTCGTCTGGGAGCAATCAGTTCATTTAATGGATGGATATGGAGAAGCAATCTCTTACAATGGAAGAGTTAAAGAAGCAAGTGGAAGCTTTGGATTTGGAAGAAGTGGCAATTCTAAAAGAAGGCCGTAGGGGGCCAGATTTTTGCCTAGCCTCCAGGTTGCATCCCCCCTCCAGTTTTAACAAGCTCATGTAGCCTATGACAGGGTACGAAAATTTACTAGTCGATTGCCCAACCTCAGAGAAAGATATTCGTTGTTATGTCAGCGACATGGCCTAGCGGTACCGCGCGCAGGTGACAGATCCTACGTGACGGGTTCGATTCGCGGCTGGAGCCGATCGCATTTGACATATGTAACGGGTGGCTGCTGACTCGAAGAGCGCAAGCTCACTTCGCAGTCTCCCTCAATTACCGTTGAATTTTCAGTTCAACATAATTTGAAAATAACCTCAGTTATTTATTATTTTTTTTATTTATTTGCTTCTTAGTTTACTATTTATTTTAGGCTATGTGAAACTTGCATAGTTTGCTTCGGTCTTCGTCTTCGCTTTTCAATAGCCTAGTGCTTTTATTGCATCACACGCTTCTGTCTAAATCGTAAAGTCGCTATCACAAGCGCTTAAGTCGTAAAGCAGCTAGAACAGATCGAAGAAGCTGTTTGTAATCGACACGAACGTAGGCATGATTTTTCGATGGGGAGAGGTTCAGTGACGTCATATCGTAATGACGTAAAGATACTACAATTGCAGTAATCCAGAGATATTAAAGTGCATCGAATTGTAATGTTTCTAGTCTGAATTACTACGCAATGGCAGTTAACCATGATTAAGTTATGTAATGCCATAACTAAATAAACAACCAGGATATTTCGTTCACACTTTTGCTTTACACTTCGTTCAAGGAGGGAAAAGGTTGTCAAGTTAGTTTTATACATTTTAATTATTTCCCAACAAACCGGCCGATTATAACGCAGTGTCAAAAATGGTGCAATCGATGCGGAAGGTTTGGGATTCAATTTCCAGGCCGGTTAAATCGGACACGGTGTAGCCAACGGCTCGCCACCGCTGCGACGTTTCTTCGTATAGTTACGGGCGCTGCGACGTTTCTTCGTACCGTCGAGCGGGGCTATTATGAACTGAGGAGCTATTATGAACACTTTCGAGAAAAAAGATAGTTTTTAATTTTGTGGAGAAGTTTTTTGTTCTTTGGAATTATTTTGCAGGTTTTGTTTAAGTATAAAACGCATAGAACACAAGCGATCGTAAAGTATATTTTTCGGAGTGTTTGTTGAGCTATCTTTTTCGCCTTGAAAACTTGGTCTGAAAACCCTTAAAAACACATCAGCGTTAACTTTGGTGTATCAAGAAGATAAGTTTGATTTCATGATAAAAAAAAGTATTTTATACAGTGACACCATTGCTGGTGATGGCGTTGCAAGTTGATTTACTTTGGTGTGGTTACACTTTGAAAAATAAATTTGCGAAAATTTTCAAACACCTAGATTTGGAGGTGGCTAGGGGTTATTGTGAACACTGTTATTATCTGTTTTAAAGAGCTGAATTAAATGTAATAGTTTCATTATAATGGACCGGCCATTAGCTCAGTTGCTTATTGCACGCTATCGGTTCGGGAGGTCTAGGGTTCGATTCCCGGGACGGTCAAATTGGCACAGTGTTGCCAACGGCTCGCCATCATTGCGACGTTTCTTCGGAGCTGTGCTGCCCACGCGCTAAGCCGCGGAGATGGGCCCCGCCACTCGTAACACGCTTCGGCGTAACACCGCGAGTATAATGAAGATTTGATTTTTGATTTTTTGAAATGCATTAGGTCAAACTGCAAAATTTGGGATTGAACACTGTTCACAGAAACCCCATAGTACTTGATCCGGCAAAATTATTCTTTATTGTCTAGCTGTAATGGAAAAATGCCAGTTGCAGAAGATTAATCGAAAAACGCCAGTTGTAAAGACACAGCTACATTTCTCTCTGAAAACATTTTCTGCATTATGCAGCAAAAGTTACTGAAGTTGAGCCTACCTGCTGGTAATATCAAAAAAACACCAATGCTATCGCTCTGTTAATCATTTACATGATCAGAATAACCCCAATGGCGGTGCTATTTTGAACAAAAGCACGAAATCAACGCTTGAGAGCTTACATTTTTTTGCTGTTCATAATAGCCCCGGCAGTGGGGTTATTATGAACAACCAGAAAATAGCGGACTAGACTATGAAAAAATGCTTGCAGCAAACCAAAACTTCTTCTGCCATTTCAACAAGATGCAGCTCATAATATTATCACGAACTCGTGAGAAAATGACTTATTTTGCAGTTCGTAGAAACTTTTTTTCGAAAAAAATGTTCAGAATAGCCCCACTTGACGGTAGCAGCGTTGCCCAGGCGTTAAACCGCGGGGTCGTGCCCCACCACTCGCTACCACGCTTCGGTACTACAGCGAGATTAATGAAGCGACTCAAATAAAGGTTTGGTTTGTTTTTTTAAAAAGTTCTTGTGTGCAGCCATAGTTACTGCAGATACATCGCATTTGAGGAAATTCCAACTAATTAATTGCTTCACAGCAGCATCAATGATAAAAATGCAGTTCAAGCAAAATACACATCGGAAAAGTGTTGGGCTGGCGGTATTGTTACATCGCATCGGAATGAAAGTTTATCGAGATTAATTTAGAAAGTTGGACAAAACAGAATGACAGCAATCTCTGTGTGAAAAAAGGCGAATCGTTCTAAAAAGAGAGGTTTTCATTTCTTTTCTAATCGTCAATGAGGGGGGGGATTGACCCCAACACCCCCTCTCCCCCATCGTGCGTACGCCACTGGTAATGAGTGAAGAGGAATAAAGGAATAAAGAACTAAATAGAGCAAAAACTTAGGAATCGAAAAAAAGACATTTCGAATTTTTTGTAGCCTAGTTAGTCATGTACCGTTTTTTTTATATTTTTTTGTTGAAGCCTACTCAGCAAGCACTAGAAAGGAAAGACAGCAATGTGCATTGTGGCAGCATTGGCAGGCGTAATAATGGTAGTCTATTGTTAGTAGCAATAACATTACATCAGCCAGTGCTTTGTAAACTTGGCTTTAGAGTAAGGTGGGGTAGTGACTAGTGAGCCCACCTTAAGCGACTTTTGCTTTCTCTCCCAGAATTCAAAGTTTTTTTAATCAATTTTTTGTTTTGTTTCATCTTAGGGTTCAGGGCTATCTATTCCAGCAGTCATTTTTTGAAAAAATTGCGCTTTGGCTATTTTATTAAGGTTTGAAAATAAAACTCGAATCGGGCGTTTTACCCCGTGGGGTAGGGTAATACGCCCACCCCAAAATGTCAAAACGCCCACCGGTGGGGTTTTTACCTATAGATCTCAAAACCATTTATTTCTCCACAATTTGAAGATAATGAATAAAAAAGGCAACCTTTATTGGCAATTTTGAATTTCTATAAAAAATTATTGAAAAAAGAACAAAGAATAACGATTTTGAAACCACGAGGATACATCTCAGAAATAGGCCTACTCAATGAAACCAGAAACATTCTGGCTTGCGAATAGGCAATTGAGCTGCGTATAGGCATTATTTGCGAATAGGCATTATTCTGCAGATTAAGTTTTTCCGTTGGCAAATAAGCCAACGGTGACGCGACGAAAACTATTGATGACGTTTTTGGACTGGCTGTTGAATTTTTGTATGACTTGCACCTTTGGCAGAGCAAAGCGGATTGAGACTAGTAGCTCAGGCTCATGGCATAACTGGACTAATTAGCCCTGTTACATTTGATAGAGTTAGCCCTTTGTCACGTTATTAATCAAGCGATATATTTTGAGTTTATAATCTTGTGATAAAACCGTCTCACTTGCCTGATTTGAGCTGGTTCTGTAGTTATAGTCATTTGGTGTGTGAATTAATTGCAACACGTGACGAGAGGGATGACAAAATCCAGAACTTTCGTTGTTTATCGCAGGTTTTGATTAGAATTACTTTGATATACTAGCCAGAGAAGATCTCGATTATAATCGTAATCTGTAATTTGTAATTGATTACGCCATTTTCAAATAATTGTAATCGTAATCGAATGTTGATTACATGGGTGTGTAATTGTAATCGTAATTGTAATTGGTGGAATCGATATAATCGAACCATCTCTGATCGACACAATCGAACTGATCGAAGCATCTCTAGATAGAAACTTCACGCTCCATGATTTGATATGAAGCGTGAAAGAAGTGACGTCGCTCGAAGCTGATTGGACGAACCTAATCACACCACTGAACTGCAGTTTTACGGCCCAGATTTGTGTCTTCTAGAATTTGAGCTTACCTAAACATATACCTATGGCCTATATGCTATCCTCACTTTAACGTATTTTGTGAATTTTTGATGAATTCTGACTTTGTGAAAGCTGTAACAAAATCATTTCTTAATTTTGGCTAACGATGTAATCGTAATCATAATCGTGACGATTGCAAGGTGAAATAATCGCAATCGTAATTGAAAATCGATTACATGGGTACGTAATTGTAATCGTAATCGGTGGAATCGTTGTAATCGAACCTTCTCTGATACTAGCACCTTCCAGAAACTTCTTACCTAGAGTATTTTTTATCTGGTGTATGACGTCATAATTGACATTTTGCAATCTATGGTGTTGTTTACTGTAATGGAGACGTTTACTGTTGTGTCATAATTACGAAACAATGTGAAACTATCTGGAATTTTTTGGAATCGTAAATTTTCTATAAATAGGGGCGAAAATATGTTATTGCATTCAGATGAATATTAGATGTGTTTAGAGTTAGTCTGCGTTGCTGCTTTTCGTATTCTGTGGGTCATTTTGAGTGAGTGTTACCGGAGATTTATATATTAAGGGTGGTTTGTTTGTTCTGGAAATGGTAGATGGCAAGATTTCCAAGGACCATTGGATGTAAGACTGATGCTCTCACGCAGTTCTCTGGGATAGATAACATTTCTGCTCTCAGAATCAAAGGTTGAATCTCTAGCCAAGTTTCAATATCGCGACATCTGGGGGCTCGTCTGGGAGCAATCAGTTCATTTAATGGATGGATATGGAGAAGCAATCTCTTACAATGGAAGAGTTAAAGAAGCAAGTGGAAGCTTTGGATTTGGAAGAAGTGGCAATTCTAAAAGAAGGCCGTAGGGGGCCAGATTTTTGCCTAGCCTCCAGGTTGCATCCCCCCTCCAGTTTTAACAAGCTCATGTAGCCTATGACAGGGTACGAAAATTTACTAGTCGATTGCCCAACCTCAGAGAAAGATATTCGTTGTTATGTCAGCGACATGGCCTAGCGGTACCGCGCGCAGGTGACAGATCCTACGTGACGGGTTCGATTCGCGGCTGGAGCCGATCGCATTTGACATATGTAACGGGTGGCTGCTGACTCGAAGAGCGCAAGCTCACTTCGCAGTCTCCCTCAATTACCGTTGAATTTTCAGTTCAACATAATTTGAAAATAACCTCAGTTATTTATTATTTTTTTTATTTATTTGCTTCTTAGTTTACTATTTATTTTAGGCTATGTGAAACTTGCATAGTTTGCTTCGGTCTTCGTCTTCGCTTTTCAATAGCCTAGTGCTTTTATTGCATCACACGCTTCTGTCTAAATCGTAAAGTCGCTATCACAAGCGCTTAAGTCGTAAAGCAGCTAGAACAGATCGAAGAAGCTGTTTGTAATCGACACGAACGTAGGCATGATTTTTCGATGGGGAGAGGTTCAGTGACGTCATATCGTAATGACGTAAAGATACTACAATTGCAGTAATCCAGAGATATTAAAGTGCATCGAATTGTAATGTTTCTAGTCTGAATTACTACGCAATGGCAGTTAACCATGATTAAGTTATGTAATGCCATAACTAAATAAACAACCAGGATATTTCGTTCACACTTTTGCTTTACACTTCGTTCAAGGAGGGAAAAGGTTGTCAAGTTAGTTTTATACATTTTAATTATTTCCCAACAAACCGGCCGATTATAACGCAGTGTCAAAAATGGTGCAATCGATGCGGAAGGTTTGGGATTCAATTTCCAGGCCGGTTAAATCGGACACGGTGTAGCCAACGGCTCGCCACCGCTGCGACGTTTCTTCGTATAGTTACGGGCGCTGCGACGTTTCTTCGTAGCAGCGTTGCCCAGGCGTTAAACCGCGGGGTCGTGCCCCACCACTCGCTACCACGCTTCGGTACTACAGCGAGATTAATGAAGCGAGTCAAATAAAGGTTTGGTTTGTTTTTTTAAAAAGTTCTTGTGTGCAGCCATAGTTACTGCAGATACATCGCATTTGAGGAAATTCCAACTAATTAATTGCTTCACAGCAGCATCAATGATAAAAATGCAGTTCAAGCAAAATACACATCGGAAAAGTGTTGGGCTGGCGGTATTGTTACATCGCATCGGAATGAAAGTTTATCGAGATTAATTTAGAAAGTTGGACAAAACAGAATGACAGCAATCTCTGTGTGAAAAAAGGCGAATCGTTCTAAAAAGAGAGGTTTTCATTTCTTTTCTAATCGTCAATGAGGGGGGGGATTGACCCCAACACCCCCTCTCCCCCATCGTGCGTACGCCACTGGTAATGAGTGAAGAGGAATAAAGGAATAAAGAACTAAATAGAGCAAAAACTTAGGAATCGAAAAAAAGACATTTCGAATTTTTTGTAGCCTAGTTAGTCATGTACCGTTTTTTTTATATTTTTTTGTTGAAGCCTACTCAGCAAGCACTAGAAAGGAAAGACAGCAATGTGCATTGTGGCAGCATTGGCAGGCGTAATAATGGTAGTCTATTGTTAGTAGCAATAACATTACATCAGCCAGTGCTTTGTAAACTTGGCTTTAGAGTAAGGTGGGGTAGTGACTAGTGAGCCCACCTTAAGCGACTTTTGCTTTCTCTCCCAGAATTCAAAGTTTTTTTAATCAATTTTTTGTTTTGTTTCATCTTAGGGTTCAGGGCTATCTATTCCAGCAGTCATTTTTTGAAAAAATTGCGCTTTGGCTATTTTATTAAGGTTTGAAAATAAAACTCGAATCGGGCGTTTTACCCCGTGGGGTAGGGTAATACGCCCACCCCAAAATGTCAAAACGCCCACCGGTGGGGTTTTTACCTATAGATCTCAAAACCATTTATTTCTCCACAATTTGAAGATAATGAATAAAAAAGGCAACCTTTATTGGTAATTTTGAATTTCTATAAAAAATTATTGAAAAAAGAACAAAGAATAACGATTTTGAAACCACGAGGATACATCTCAGAAATAGGCCTACTCAATGAAACCAGAAACATTCTGGCTTGCGAATAGGCAATTGAGCTGCGTATAGGCATTATTTGCGAATAGGCATTATTCTGCAGATTAAGTTTTTCCGTTGGCAAATAAGCCAACGGTGACGCGACGAAAACTATTGATGACGTTTTTGGACTGGCTGTTGAATTTTTGTATGACTTGCACCTTTGGCAGAGCAAAGCGGATTGAGACTAGTAGCTCAGGCTCATGGCATAACTGGACTAATTAGCCCTGTTACATTTGATAGAGTTAGCCCTTTGTCACGTTATTAATCAAGCGATATATTTTGAGTTTATAATCTTGTGATAAAACCGTCTCACTTGCCTGATTTGAGCTGGTTCTGTAGTTATAGTCATTTGGTGTGTGAATTAATTGCAACACGTGACGAGAGGGATGACAAAATCCAGAACTTTCGTTGTTTATCGCAGGTTTTGATTAGAATTACTTTGATATACTAGCCAGAGAAGATCTCGATTATAATCGTAATCTGTAATTTGTAATTGATTACGCCATTTTCAAATAATTGTAATCGTAATCGAATGTTGATTACATGGGTGTGTAATTGTAATCGTAATTGTAATTGGTGGAATCGATATAATCGAACCATCTCTGATCGACACAATCGAACTGATCGAAGCATCTCTAGATAGAAACTTCACGCTCCATGATTTGATATGAAGCGTGAAAGAAGTGACGTCGCGCGAAGCTGATTGGACGAACCTAATCACACCACTGAACTGCAGTTTTACGGCCCAGATTTGTGTCTTCTAGAATTTGAGCTTACCTAAACATATACCTATGGCCTATATGCTATCCTCACTTTAACGTATTTTGTGAATTTTTGATGAATTCTGACTTTGTGAAAGCTGTAACAAAATCATTTCTTAATTTTGGCTAACGATGTAATCGTAATCATAATCGTGACGATTGCAAGGTGAAATAATCGCAATCGTAATTGAAAATCGATTACATGGGTACGTAATTGTAATCGTAATCGGTGGAATCGTTGTAATCGAACCTTCTCTGATACTAGCACCTTCCAGAAACTTCTTACCTAGAGTATTTTTTATCTGGTGTATGACGTCATAATTGACATTTTGCAATCTATGGTGTTGTTTACTGTAATGGAGACGTTTACTGTTGTGTCATAATTACGAAACAATGTGAAACTATCTGGAATTTTTTGGAATCGTAAATTTTCTATAAATAGGGGCGAAAATATGTTATTGCATTCAGATGAATATTAGATGTGTTTAGAGTTAGTCTGCGTTGCTGCTTTTCGTATTCTGTGGGTCATTTTGAGTGAGTGTTACCGGAGATTTATATATTAAGGGTGGTTTGTTTGTTCTGGAAATGGTAGATGGCAAGATTTCCAAGGACCATTGGATGTAAGACTGATGCTCTCACGCAGTTCTCTGGGATAGATAACATTTCTGCTCTCAGAATCAAAGGTTGAATCTCTAGCCAAGTTTCAATATCGCGACATCTGGGGGCTCGTCTGGGAGCAATCAGTTCATTTAATGGATGGATATGGAGAAGCAATCTCTTACAATGGAAGAGTTAAAGAAGCAAGTGGAAGCTTTGGATTTGGAAGAAGTGGCAATTCTAAAAGAAGGCCGTAGGGGGCCAGATTTTTGCCTAGCCTCCAGGTTGCATCCCCCCTCCAGTTTTAACAAGCTCATGTAGCCTATGACAGGGTACGAAAATTTACTAGTCGATTGCCCAACCTCAGAGAAAGATATTCGTTGTTATGTCAGCGACATGGCCTAGCGGTACCGCGCGCAGGTGACAGATCCTACGTGACGGGTTCGATTCGCGGCTGGAGCCGATCGCATTTGACATATGTAACGGGTGGCTGCTGACTCGAAGAGCGCAAGCTCACTTCGCAGTCTCCCTCAATTACCGTTGAATTTTCAGTTCAACATAATTTGAAAATAACCTCAGTTATTTATTATTTTTTTTATTTATTTGCTTCTTAGTTTACTATTTATTTTAGGCTATGTGAAACTTGCATAGTTTGCTTCGGTCTTCGTCTTCGCTTTTCAATAGCCTAGTGCTTTTATTGCATCACACGCTTCTGTCTAAATCGTAAAGTCGCTATCACAAGCGCTTAAGTCGTAAAGCAGCTAGAACAGATCGAAGAAGCTGTTTGTAATCGACACGAACGTAGGCATGATTTTTCGATGGGGAGAGGTTCAGTGACGTCATATCGTAATGACGTAAAGATACTACAATTGCAGTAATCCAGAGATATTAAAGTGCATCGAATTGTAATGTTTCTAGTCTGAATTACTACGCAATGGCAGTTAACCATGATTAAGTTATGTAATGCCATAACTAAATAAACAACCAGGATATTTCGTTCACACTTTTGCTTTACACTTCGTTCAAGGAGGGAAAAGGTTGTCAAGTTAGTTTTATACATTTTAATTATTTCCCAACAAACCGGCCGATTATAACGCAGTGTCAAAAATGGTGCAATCGATGCGGAAGGTTTGGGATTCAATTTCCAGGCCGGTTAAATCGGACACGGTGTAGCCAACGGCTCGCCACCGCTGCGACGTTTCTTCGTATAGTTACGGGCGCTGCGACGTTTCTTCGTAGCAGCGTTGCCCAGGCGTTAAACCGCGGGGTCGTGCCCCACCACTCGCTACCACGCTTCGGTACTACAGCGAGATTAATGAAGCGAGTCAAATAAAGGTTTGGTTTGTTTTTTTAAAAAGTTCTTGTGTGCAGCCATAGTTACTGCAGATACATCGCATTTGAGGAAATTCCAACTAATTAATTGCTTCACAGCAGCATCAATGATAAAAATGCAGTTCAAGCAAAATACACATCGGAAAAGTGTTGGGCTGGCGGTATTGTTACATCGCATCGGAATGAAAGTTTATCGAGATTAATTTAGAAAGTTGGACAAAACAGAATGACAGCAATCTCTGTGTGAAAAAAGGCGAATCGTTCTAAAAAGAGAGGTTTTCATTTCTTTTCTAATCGTCAATAAGGGGGGGGATTGACCCCAACACCCCCTCTCCCCCATCGTGCGTACGCCACTGGTAATGAGTGAAGAGGAATAAAGGAATAAAGAACTAAATAGAGCAAAAACTTAGGAATCGAAAAAAAGACATTTCGAATTTTTTGTAGCCTAGTTAGTCATGTACCGTTTTTTTTATATTTTTTTGTTGAAGCCTACTCAGCAAGCACTAGAAAGGAAAGACAGCAATGTGCATTGTGGCAGCATTGGCAGGCGTAATAATGGTAGTCTATTGTTAGTAGCAATAACATTACATCAGCCAGTGCTTTGTAAACTTGGCTTTAGAGTAAGGTGGGGTAGTGACTAGTGAGCCCACCTTAAGCGACTTTTGCTTTCTCTCCCAGAATTCAAAGTTTTTTTAATCAATTTTTTGTTTTGTTTCATCTTAGGGTTCAGGGCTATCTATTCCAGCAGTCATTTTTTGAAAAAATTGCGCTTTGGCTATTTTATTAAGGTTTGAAAATAAAACTCGAATCGGGCGTTTTACCCCGTGGGGTAGGGTAATACGCCCACCCCAAAATGTCAAAACGCCCACCGGTGGGGTTTTTACCTATAGATCTCAAAACCATTTATTTCTCCACAATTTGAAGATAATGAATAAAAAAGGCAACCTTTATTGGCAATTTTGAATTTCTATAAAAAATTATTGAAAAAAGAACAAAGAATAACGATTTTGAAACCACGAGGATACATCTCAGAAATAGGCCTACTCAATGAAACCAGAAACATTCTGGCTTGCGAATAGGCAATTGAGCTGCGTATAGGCATTATTTGCGAATAGGCATTATTCTGCAGATTAAGTTTTTCCGTTGGCAAATAAGCCAACGGTGACGCGACGAAAACTATTGATGACGTTTTTGGACTGGCTGTTGAATTTTTGTATGACTTGCACCTTTGGCAGAGCAAAGCGGATTGAGACTAGTAGCTCAGGCTCATGGCATAACTGGACTAATTAGCCCTGTTACATTTGATAGAGTTAGCCCTTTGTCACGTTATTAATCAAGCGATATATTTTGAGTTTATAATCTTGTGATAAAACCGTCTCACTTGCCTGATTTGAGCTGGTTCTGTAGTTATAGTCATTTGGTGTGTGAATTAATTGCAACACGTGACGAGAGGGATGACAAAATCCAGAACTTTCGTTGTTTATCGCAGGTTTTGATTAGAATTACTTTGATATACTAGCCAGAGAAGATCTCGATTATAATCGTAATCTGTAATTTGTAATTGATTACGCCATTTTCAAATAATTGTAATCGTAATCGAATGTTGATTACATGGGTGTGTAATTGTAATCGTAATTGTAATTGGTGGAATCGATATAATCGAACCATCTCTGATCGACACAATCGAACTGATCGAAGCATCTCTAGATAGAAACTTCACGCTCCATGATTTGATATGAAGCGTGAAAGAAGTGACGTCGCTCGAAGCTGATTGGACGAACCTAATCACACCACTGAACTGCAGTTTTACGGCCCAGATTTGTGTCTTCTAGAATTTGAGCTTACCTAAACATATACCTATGGCCTATATGCTATCCTCACTTTAACGTATTTTGTGAATTTTTGATGAATTCTGACTTTGTGAAAGCTGTAACAAAATCATTTCTTAATTTTGGCTAACGATGTAATCGTAATCATAATCGTGACGATTGCAAGGTGAAATAATCGCAATCGTAATTGAAAATCGATTACATGGGTACGTAATTGTAATCGTAATCGGTGGAATCGTTGTAATCGAACCTTCTCTGATACTAGCACCTTCCAGAAACTTCTTACCTAGAGTATTTTTTATCTGGTGTATGACGTCATAATTGACATTTTGCAATCTATGGTGTTGTTTACTGTAATGGAGACGTTTACTGTTGTGTCATAATTACGAAACAATGTGAAACTATCTGGAATTTTTTGGAATCGTAAATTTTCTATAAATAGGGGCGAAAATATGTTATTGCATTCAGATGAATATTAGATGTGTTTAGAGTTAGTCTGCGTTGCTGCTTTTCGTATTCTGTGGGTCATTTTGAGTGAGTGTTACCGGAGATTTATATATTAAGGGTGGTTTGTTTGTTCTGGAAATGGTAGATGGCAAGATTTCCAAGGACCATTGGATGTAAGACTGATGCTCTCACGCAGTTCTCTGGGATAGATAACATTTCTGCTCTCAGAATCAAAGGTTGAATCTCTAGCCAAGTTTCAATATCGCGACATCTGGGGGCTCGTCTGGGAGCAATCAGTTCATTTAATGGATGGATATGGAGAAGCAATCTCTTACAATGGAAGAGTTAAAGAAGCAAGTGGAAGCTTTGGATTTGGAAGAAGTGGCAATTCTAAAAGAAGGCCGTAGGGGGCCAGATTTTTGCCTAGCCTCCAGGTTGCATCCCCCCTCCAGTTTTAACAAGCTCATGTAGCCTATGACAGGGTACGAAAATTTACTAGTCGATTGCCCAACCTCAGAGAAAGATATTCGTTGTTATGTCAGCGACATGGCCTAGCGGTACCGCGCGCAGGTGACAGATCCTACGTGACGGGTTCGATTCGCGGCTGGAGCCGATCGCATTTGACATATGTAACGGGTGGCTGCTGACTCGAAGAGCGCAAGCTCACTTCGCAGTCTCCCTCAATTACCGTTGAATTTTCAGTTCAACATAATTTGAAAATAACCTCAGTTATTTATTATTTTTTTTATTTATTTGCTTCTTAGTTTACTATTTATTTTAGGCTATGTGAAACTTGCATAGTTTGCTTCGGTCTTCGTCTTCGCTTTTCAATAGCCTAGTGCTTTTATTGCATCACACGCTTCTGTCTAAATCGTAAAGTCGCTATCACAAGCGCTTAAGTCGTAAAGCAGCTAGAACAGATCGAAGAAGCTGTTTGTAATCGACACGAACGTAGGCATGATTTTTCGATGGGGAGAGGTTCAGTGACGTCATATCGTAATGACGTAAAGATACTACAATTGCAGTAATCCAGAGATATTAAAGTGCATCGAATTGTAATGTTTCTAGTCTGAATTACTACGCAATGGCAGTTAACCATGATTAAGTTATGTAATGCCATAACTAAATAAACAACCAGGATATTTCGTTCACACTTTTGCTTTACACTTCGTTCAAGGAGGGAAAAGGTTGTCAAGTTAGTTTTATACATTTTAATTATTTCCCAACAAACCGGCCGATTATAACGCAGTGTCAAAAATGGTGCAATCGATGCGGAAGGTTTGGGATTCAATTTCCAGGCCGGTTAAATCGGACACGGTGTAGCCAACGGCTCGCCACCGCTGCGACGTTTCTTCGTATAGTTACGGGCGCTGCGACGTTTCTTCGTAGCAGCGTTGCCCAGGCGTTAAACCGCGGGGTCGTGCCCCACCACTCGCTACCACGCTTCGGTACTACAGCGAGATTAATGAAGCGAGTCAAATAAAGGTTTGGTTTGTTTTTTTAAAAAGTTCTTGTGTGCAGCCATAGTTACTGCAGATACATCGCATTTGAGGAAATTCCAACTAATTAATTGCTTCACAGCAGCATCAATGATAAAAATGCAGTTCAAGCAAAATACACATCGGAAAAGTGTTGGGCTGGCGGTATTGTTACATCGCATCGGAATGAAAGTTTATCGAGATTAATTTAGAAAGTTGGACAAAACAGAATGACAGCAATCTCTGTGTGAAAAAAGGCGAATCGTTCTAAAAAGAGAGGTTTTCATTTCTTTTCTAATCGTCAATGAGGGGGGGGATTGACCCCAACACCCCCTCTCCCCCATCGTGCGTACGCCACTGGTAATGAGTGAAGAGGAATAAAGGAATAAAGAACTAAATAGAGCAAAAACTTAGGAATCGAAAAAAAGACATTTCGAATTTTTTGTAGCCTAGTTAGTCATGTACCGTTTTTTTTATATTTTTTTGTTGAAGCCTACTCAGCAAGCACTAGAAAGGAAAGACAGCAATGTGCATTGTGGCAGCATTGGCAGGCGTAATAATGGTAGTCTATTGTTAGTAGCAATAACATTACATCAGCCAGTGCTTTGTAAACTTGGCTTTAGAGTAAGGTGGGGTAGTGACTAGTGAGCCCACCTTAAGCGACTTTTGCTTTCTCTCCCAGAATTCAAAGTTTTTTTAATCAATTTTTTGTTTTGTTTCATCTTAGGGTTCAGGGCTATCTATTCCAGCAGTCATTTTTTGAAAAAATTGCGCTTTGGCTATTTTATTAAGGTTTGAAAATAAAACTCGAATCGGGCGTTTTACCCCGTGGGGTAGGGTAATACGCCCACCCCAAAATGTCAAAACGCCCACCGGTGGGGTTTTTACCTATAGATCTCAAAACCATTTATTTCTCCACAATTTGAAGATAATGAATAAAAAAGGCAACCTTTATTGGCAATTTTGAATTTCTATAAAAAATTATTGAAAAAAGAACAAAGAATAACGATTTTGAAACCACGAGGATACATCTCAGAAATAGGCCTACTCAATGAAACCAGAAACATTCTGGCTTGCGAATAGGCAATTGAGCTGCGTATAGGCATTATTTGCGAATAGGCATTATTCTGCAGATTAAGTTTTTCCGTTGGCAAATAAGCCAACGGTGACGCGACGAAAACTATTGATGACGTTTTTGGACTGGCTGTTGAATTTTTGTATGAGTTGCACCTTTGGCAGAGCAAAGCGGATTGAGACTAGTAGCTCAGGCTCATGGCATAACTGGACTAATTAGCCCTGTTACATTTGATAGAGTTAGCCCTTTGTCACGTTATTAATCAAGCGATATATTTTGAGTTTATAATCTTGTGATAAAACCGTCTCACTTGCCTGATTTGAGCTGGTTCTGTAGTTATAGTCATTTGGTGTGTGAATTAATTGCAACACGTGACGAGAGGGATGACAAAATCCAGAACTTTCGTTGTTTATCGCAGGTTTTGATTAGAATTACTTTGATATACTAGCCAGAGAAGATCTCGATTATAATCGTAATCTGTAATTTGTAATTGATTACGCCATTTTCAAATAATTGTAATCGTAATCGAATGTTGATTACATGGGTGTGTAATTGTAATCGTAATTGTAATTGGTGGAATCGATATAATCGAACCATCTCTGATCGACACAATCGAACTGATCGAAGCATCTCTAGATAGAAACTTCACGCTCCATGATTTGATATGAAGCGTGAAAGAAGTGACGTCGCTCGAAGCTGATTGGACGAACCTAATCACACCACTGAACTGCAGTTTTACGGCCCAGATTTGTGTCTTCTAGAATTTGAGCTTACCTAAACATATACCTATGGCCTATATGCTATCCTCACTTTAACGTATTTTGTGAATTTTTGATGAATTCTGACTTTGTGAAAGCTGTAACAAAATCATTTCTTAATTTTGGCTAACGATGTAATCGTAATCATAATCGTGACGATTGCAAGGTGAAATAATCGCAATCGTAATTGAAAATCGATTACATGGGTACGTAATTGTAATCGTAATCGGTGGAATCGTTGTAATCGAACCTTCTCTGATACTAGCACCTTCCAGAAACTTCTTACCTAGAGTATTTTTTATCTGGTGTATGACGTCATAATTGACATTTTGCAATCTATGGTGTTGTTTACTGTAATGGAGACGTTTACTGTTGTGTCATAATTACGAAACAATGTGAAACTATCTGGAATTTTTTGGAATCGTAAATTTTCTATAAATAGGGGCGAAAATATGTTATTGCATTCAGATGAATATTAGATGTGTTTAGAGTTAGTCTGCGTTGCTGCTTTTCGTATTCTGTGGGTCATTTTGAGTGAGTGTTACCGGAGATTTATATATTAAGGGTGGTTTGTTTGTTCTGGAAATGGTAGATGGCAAGATTTCCAAGGACCATTGGATGTAAGACTGATGCTCTCACGCAGTTCTCTGGGATAGATAACATTTCTGCTCTCAGAATCAAAGGTTGAATCTCTAGCCAAGTTTCAATATCGTGACACCCGTGTTGGAGCTGTATAATACTTGATGCAGATTAGACTGGGTACTGGGTAGGCTTTCTATTTACAGACAGATAGTTGATACACTTGTGATAAGATTAGGCTACAGGTGGTTGACGGTTGTAAAAACATGCAGTAGTAACTAGATCAACGATGATGGTTTGCTTAGGCAAGTGCAGGTTTGACAGGTTTTTAGGGAAGATTTTAGTTGCATTAAACAAACTATTTTCTTCCACAATTTTCCCTGACTTTAGGTATATATCGGCACCAGGTTTATGTTATATACTAGGCTTACCATACGTTCTCCTTTTGGAGGACATGTCCTCCTTTTTAACAAAAAAAATTGTCCTCCGAGGACGCCAAAAATGCTCAAATGTCCTCCTTTTCGGAATTACGAACAGTGAAAACATGTCAACTTATTCAACAAAAAGTTTTGGGAAGTTTTAGTAGACAGACAGACAGACAGTTTGTTTTTATTTTCCGTTGAAAAAAGCACACGACTAACTGAAAAAATGAAGTTCACACAAAAACAATAACGGAGAGGAGATCGCAAAGTGACGCAAAGTCTTGAAGTCGAGCGACCACCTAAACGCAACTGAGCAGTGTTTAGCTCTCATATGAGTAGGCAGAAAAATCTGCTACACAATTTGTTAAAGTCAACAGAAAGCGGAATAACTATTAGATAAATATACGATCAATTTACTTGTATTTTTGAAGTAAAAAGTGTTTGTATTTATCAACGAATTTTCTTTTTGGCAATTTTCGAAACGATAGAGGGATAGAATTCCATACAATCGTTACTTGGTATTTGATTGAATTCTGAGTTTTAGAAGACTTAAACAAAGGAGTTTTCAGGTTTTCTTTTAGTTTTAGATCTGGTATTTCTATTGGAGATAATCTTAAGATCTGCAAAATAGTTTATTAAAGAGGGTGGCAAAGATTGAGAAACCAAGCTGTGCATAAATTTTGCCAGTTCAAGTTTGTACATATCTTCAACCTTCAAAACCTCATATCTTTGGTACAAAGGTGTTGCAAGAGTAGGCTACAAACTAAGGCCTGCGGACGTGATAACCTTTTTGTTTTGTCTTCACCCGATTTTGGGCGAATAATTGGACATCTGCGGACGTGATGACCCTCAAAGAACCTGTCCTCCTTTTGCGTATTGAAAATCTGGTAACCCTACTATTACGTATTGGGGGATTTATGCCAGGTCTCTAATATGCTTTTAAAAAATCTTGAATTTGTGGTTTGTAGCCCTCAAGCTACCACATGTATATATATAGCGTGTAATGTAATTTTTTTTTTAAATATGTTGTTTTTTACCTAATTTACTGGTAGGTACTTCAAAAAGGTAGCTTTTTCTGTGGTTTCAGTATGAAATCATTCCTGGAGATTGTTATGATCTAGCAGTATCAGAGAGTATTTTCCTTTCTTTGCGCTATTTGTCTGACTGGCTATGCACATAATTATAGGCTTATGTATGGAAAGATTCATTTTATTGTAATTAAAAAATAGATCACAAGCGGCAAGGTAAAAGTTACAAGAAAAAATGCTGATTTACATTTCAGATGGCATCCAGTTATTTTTCTGTATGGAAAAGTGTTGCTTTAGTGCAATAATGTTTTCATTGGACTTCATTTACTCTTGAATTAATTGCAAAGATTTATTTGCAGTGTAGGTGTGTGTGTATAGTGTACGTGTACTATCAATCTGCTAATTAAACCTTGACTTTTATCATGTTCATTTGTGCTCTTCCGTGGGAGAAATTTTTGCCGTTAATTTTTTCATCACGGGTTATGGATATCATTGGCATCAAACTAAAGATCGGGAAGTCTGGCAAACAATACCACTGGTAACATAAAACTTATTCAAGGCAAAACGAAAACTCCTGAACTATATGTGTGCGGCGTTTATTAATTTTTTGCCTACAGGACACCTCTACGAGTTTTGTTCCACAGCAAAAATAAGTATTAAAATAGCTATAGCAAAGTAACAAATCTGATAGCGTACACTCTACTCTGAATCGTAGAACCATCACTAAACCGATTTTGAAAATCTTTAAAAAATTTTTGAAGCCCCGAAGACCATTTAACGAGAATATTCGCAAAGTTGTCGTCTTTGGTTAGAATGTCGTTTTCGCGTAGTCGATGCTCTATAAAAACATTTTTGCTTTCACCGCTATTCTAGCGCATTTCTTGCATGATTGGATAAGATGCTTCAGAAAAACTCTCTCTGCACCCCCCAATCCAAATCAAATTTTCGTTGAGCTCGCGGTGGTATTACGCCGAAACGAGTAGCATTTTTAACTTTTGAAGAAATATTTGATGATCTAAAAAATTAATATGCTTATCTTGTTCAGAAAAATTAAATGAAATCTTTATTACATATATGCAAAATAACTAACTATAGGTTAAATATGCATTTCATATATGCAAATAAATACGCGCAATTACATATATGCAAAATAACTAACTATAGGTTAAATATGCAACTAACTAACTATTACGCTGAAGCGTGTAACGAGTGGCGGGGTTCACATGGCCGAATGATAAGAACGTCTGCCTTTGGAGCTGTAGACTCTGGTTTGATTTCGAGTCGGGTTAAACCAGTGGTTCTCAAACTTTTTCAAAATTTTGACTTTGCGGTCCGCAAAAATTTTTTTCTGTCACTTACGGTCCTTTATTTTTAACTCAAAAATTTTAAGCATAAATTTCCACGCAAAATCAAGGTCATCACGTCCGCAGATGTCCAATTTTTCACGCAAAATTAAGTCAAGAGCAAAAAAAGGTCATCTAGTCCGCAGATGTTCAAACATAATTCAATGGGATGTTTTATCAGAAATCCGCGACCTCTTTGCGGTCCCCCCGGAACTGCTTCGCGGACCCCAAGGGGACCACAGTCTCCAGTTTGAGAACCACTGGGTTAAATTAATGCCTTTAAACTTGGTATTTATGGCTTCCTTGCTTGACGCTCATCTTTAAAGGGACAATGTGGAGCAGGCGCATCGATTTATGCAAAATATTTGGGGGTCCTATACAGAGGAGAAAGGACTTACTTTTACAGGGGGCCAAGGGAGGCTAGAAATAGTCAAACCGTATCAACGTCCCTATGGTCGCCTTTCACGCGAGTAAAGCGGTGTTGTTGAGCTATTTTACTTGGCAAATGCCGCTTTACTTGATAGTGCTGTACATTTTTAATTTTGAGCATTTTTCTACTGCTTTCTTTGCAACTTTGACCCAAAAACCAAAGGTGTGGGAAAGTCTAGAGTTTGGGGAGGGCGCTTTAGCTCCTTCTTTTTTTGTTTATGGTCCAATAAAATTTCATGATCATAAGCAACCATAAAGTCAAGTCACACCTGGGGGAAGATTCCATGATCTTCGCACAAACCAGAATCTACGCATTTGCAGGCTGTTCGTACTCGCAAATTTTATTCGCAACTTTGTCAAAAATCTTAGTGGTTTTGCGAATGAGAAGGTTCGCAGTTGGTATTCTATGTTGCGTTTGTGTTCGCAAACCTCATATCTCCGAAAAATTATTATTATGACGTAATAATAGGCAAATAATGCCTTTTGTTCTTTAGAAATAGGCTGGGTTTACACCAGACGCGACGCGAAGCAACGCGAAGCGAATTTTTGCTCCCACTATTTTCAATTGATGCGTTTACACCGAATCGAATTTCGCGCGCGACGTTTGCGTTATTCGCGAGCCTTTGCGGCGCGTTCGATCTGGAGCGAAAATTTCGCGTGCGTTTAGCCTTCGCGAGCGAATTGAAGTGCTGGTAGCAAGGTCGTGGATTACTGGCGTGTAGGCTAGTCCTATTGTCCGATTATGTTTATGTTCTCACTATTTCATTTTATTAGTTAGGAAGTAAAAGATGGACTAGTGACCGGTGTAGGCTACCATAGTCAATTTGGCTGGCCTGTACAGTTGTAAGGGTGGGTTAGCTACTCTACCCATGGGGAAGGTAGGGTAACGTATAGTATCAGGCTTCGAGCTATATGTTAGTGTAGTTTTGAAAGAGTTTAAAACAAGGAAATATTTTTAAACATTGCCACTAACCCTAGAATAATGTTAAGAGCAGAAGTTGGCACTTCACTGCTTTTGGAAATGTAGAATACTGGTCTGCTGGTAGACTACTGGGTACGGTAGGTCAATGCAGACCTATTTGAATTGCAATTGCACAGCCCAATGCTTAGGTGAAAGTTTAATCTTTATTATTTTATAACACGGACAGTATATTAATATATGCTTTAATCTCAGTTTTGTAAGGTCTTGAGTTGCCGTACTGAAAAGATGTCAGATGAAAACGTAATTCAGTTCGTGCAGACTTTTCCACCTCTGTATGACACAACATCTGTTTCATATCATAATAAAAATGTGAAGGAGAACTGTTGGCAAAAAGTTGCGGAACAAATAAATATTTCAGGTAAATAACTATGTTACCATTATAGGATTTTATTGTGTTTATGTGGCTGCCATATCAACATGCAGCAGATGCAGGCCGCTAGCAGACTAGGCTATATAATATATATACCACAGCATCAGTAAGTAATTGTGGTACATGGAACCTCTGTGAGAGTCATATATCACTCTGATTATCATAGATGGGCAGCTAATGCAAAATTTTGGCTTTGTTAGTCTAGCTGCTACTTTGTAAATATCAACCAAATTTGTACATACCTGCACCAAAGCTAAAATTCAGTAATTTATTTCCAATTAACGGAAATTAGATAAAATTCGTTGACTCCTGGACTTAAGTCTAATTTATTTCTTAAAAAATAAATTACAGGAATATTATTATCTTTGCAAACAATTTTTGCAACAATGTTATTTTTATAATGAATTTAATCAAATTGATTGGTTATTAGAAACATTTTCTTTTTGTTAACAATTTCATTCCCACTTGAGCTAATTTTTGTTCATTCTGTGCATGTTTAAAATTCAAATGTGCTCTGTTTTTGTGGTATATTTTGCAATAAACAATGAGCAAGAGATCTGCATTTGGACTATAATCTTTCTGCAATTCTGCATTTTGACTGACCATCAGTGTTATGTTAAAAAAAAACAACAAATGACTGTTGGCATGTAATAAAATCACAAGCTTATTTTATTTCTTCAATAATGGACTGTTGTATGGTATTGTTCAATGTGAAGAATTAGTACGCAATGTTGGGTGTGATAAAAACTGGTTGCATTATTTGTAGTGTTAATCTGTACTGTTAACAGTTGATGATGATGCAATGTTTTATTAAACAATGAGTTAACTAAAACAAGTTTAACTAGTATAAAAAAATGTATGGAGCTACAACGTCGCAAGCATAAAAATAAAACAAAATCACAATCGTTAATGGTAACCTTATATGATGGAAGAAATAGGTGGCGCTGCATTACTTTTGTATTTTTAAATTACTGCCTCACATGCCCATGTAAAAAGATTATTTAACGTAAAAGCACTTAATTCTGTCAGTTTATGGCACACTCACTACACTTCTTTCTAGCATCCAAAGACCCATGTTGGAACCCAATGATCTAGTGAGAAAACAGGCTGTTTAGGTTTTAAGCTATTCATTTTTTACAATTATATTTCATTAGCCTACCTAATTGCGATGTTTGTAAAAGAAATTGATGCTGGTACCTCTTAATTTATGACTACTAATAATCCCTTGGAAAGTTCATTTGGAAAGCTATTAATCTTTGTTGCAGTTGAAAAGGCAAAAGAGAGGTGGAAAAGTCTACGAGATAAATAAGTGCGGCAAAAGAAAAAACAGAAGACTCTTGAAGTATCGGGTGCAGCAAGGGCAGAGAGAGCAAAGTGGCCGCTAATGGAAACCATGTCCTTCACTGTAAAAAATTTTGGGTAATCGCATTGCCCAATTTTGGGCAAATGTATGCATTACCCAAAAAAAACGGTCAAAAACCCAATTTTTTTTGGGTATGATAAGCAAAAACCCAAAGTCGATTTTGGGTTCTGCATAACCCAAAGCACATCACCCAAGTAAATTGGGTTAAAAATTTTATACCCAAAAATAAATTTTGGGTAATCGTTTTTGCAAATATTAATTTGGGTAATGTGGTAGCAAACCCAAATTAAATTTTTGGGTGAGTGTTATGACTATTGTTTTGGGTCAATGGATTTTAAACCCATTAATTTTTTTTGGGAAATAATTCCTGAAATAATAACTTGTGTATATTGTTTTTAAAGCCAAAAAAATTTTTGGGAAAATGTTAAATAACTTATTTTGGGAAAGTGAATTTTAAAACTAAGATCTTTGGGGAAAATTTTTAGATAATAGATTGGTTTCAAACTCAAAAAACGGGTTGCACTTTAAGCAATTCTTAGTTTAGGAAACATTGAGTGCAAAACCCAGTTGTTTCATATAGCACTCGATGAGTTTTCATACGGCCCGCGCTTGTTGCTGCTAAACGTATTATTTTTGGCCTACAAGCACATGTAAAGTTAGATGGCCTGTCCAATCTAACTGGAGGTTGCTTTTTTACGCTGTAAATGCGACAAGACTATCTGATTGAGACGACAAAAACCGGCGAGAAAAGTTTAAACCATTATTACGTCATAATTGCAACAGAAATCATTTTTGTTACGAAGAGCAGCAAAACACATAGAACCACAAAAGACTATTAGCCTTCGGGTACTTTACATTATGAAATTTGTTCCTCTTGGAGAAAACTTTGGCGCCCCTGGTCTAAGGCCAACCACCAAAAACCTTACATGCTTTATCTAAGTTGATCACTAGGTCTGTAGGATAATCGAGCCGTCTAAAAATTTTCTGAGATTTATCTGCGTGTTTGGCAGATATTGGAGCTGGGCAAGCCATCTTAAATTTTTATAGCATTTATCTACGGGCATTGGTAAATGTTGCTACATTAGCAAAACGGAAAGCCGGAAGCCATAGTAGTCTGCGATTTATTGCTTTTCAAGGCCTTACCACGCGCATGCGCTTAAATTTTGCTTAGACGTAAATGCTAAGCATTATAAACTAGCATTTGTGTAGCTGTTTTGCTTGATGAGACAGAATGCGTCATCTACCCCAAATTGATATAGGCCTAGTTAAATTTTGCAGTATATTTCCACTTGAAATAAAACCGATGACAACCCCAATTTCACAAGTCATTTAATAAGCTATTGTTGTCTTTTTTCTCACTACTTATGCTATAGCAATTTTAAGTTACATACCTGTGTCTAGTCATTTTAATTTCAAGTTCAACATTATTATGATAGACAGTTGCGCAAGCGGCTAACCTTCACTCTACCGCATAAACCAAACAACCTAAGCTTTCAACTTGCAGTATACCATCGTTTGTCAGCGTAATTTATTAATTTTGCTGGCAGACTTTAATAATAATTAAATGTGCATGATGTAATTCATCATTCTAATAAAATAGCACTTTTCAGAAATTAATTAAATTTTACTTTACGCTTAATAAACTTTACGGTTTAGTGATCAGCGCAATCAGTGAGCGCCAAAATAATCGAAATTCGAATTAAATGATGCGTCGGAACTGAAGCTGCTGCTTCTCGCTGGAGTAAAAAGCTAATTTAAAATCTAAAGGTTCCGGTAACGACTTAGGTAGGCTATGTAGACACAATGATTTTAAAGTTATCTGCAGATTCATGTGTTCAACTTGCTGAAGTGAGCTATCATAGTATGCAGTATCTACAGATTTGGAAATGCTGCGAAGACCACAAGTACTAGTAGTCCGCAGGTCTTTTTATTACTAGCTACTAGACTTAACACCTAGCTGCCTAGTCAGATGTCAGTAAGTTACTGGTTGCGCATGCTTCTTTTAGGTCTGCTAATGGCGGGATAGAAAATTAAAACAACTTGTTTTTTGACGAACTTTTAAATAATTTAAATTTGGAAAAGCTTATCAGAAGGCAAAAAAAATTTCAAGGTCTACTGGTACTGACCCTTTTCAGTGATTCTTAACTCCCAGAGTGCACTAGTACAGGTACGGAGGAATGGTAGAACTGGAGATTGGAGTGACTACAGTTCAAATTTAGAGTTGTTAAGCTGGGTTTACATAAGCTAAAAAAATAGTGCAAAACGGTGAGAAGCTGAGCTTTTATTTTATAGGCCTAATGTCATGCAACTTGGCTTTGCTAGTTGAGCAAAGTGGAGCCAAGCTTCATTGCAAGCTTCAAAGAACAAACAAAGCTCAGCTCTGCTCCATTGACGTTTTTTTGTTCGTGTAAACCCACTATTAGTAGTTGCAAGTTGGACCATTAGAGGTTGGAGTTGATAAGAGTTTTGGGGAAATCTGAAGCTGAGTTGATCTGAGAAAAATGAGTCAATCTAAATGAGCCTCCATGTGGAGAAAACCGATTTGGAAATGACACTGCTGCCACTTCCCAATTTTATGTTAAAGTACCACAATACCCATTACACTGATACTGGTATGGATCTTGCTTATCCAAAGTGTTGACTGGATATATAAGCAATCAAATACCTTGCAATGTACATTTATTGATGTAAAAACATAGTAAATTTCAGAATTAGAGAATGGGCCTAGCAGTCATGTTATATAGCTGATGCTTCATGCTGTTAATGTGATGTATGTACAACTACTGTGTCGAATTGTCATTGAAGTTTCTGATCATCAATTCATCATAACATGTATTTACCTTTGTGTGTGAAACCAAAACAGACATGCAACGAATCAAGGTAAGTGACTGATAAACAGTAAACATTATGCATGTTGTGTTGTAAATGCTAAGGCATTATGTAATGCTTCACACTAATAACTGATTGTATATGATACCCAGTTTTGTTAGGCATCCATGTGGCAGTGATAAACATTTAAATTGTTTTGTGAAACAGTCAAAAATGTGCCATCATATATTTAAAATATTGACAGAAGAGCAGTTCAAACTTTTTCTCGATATGCCATGCACATCAATACGAATATGAGTATGTTACCAATCAAGTGCATTGTGATTATTCTACTTCATACTGCTATTTATAAATTTTTGCCTACCTAAGGCGCTTTAACCAATAGGCCCGGTATGCAACTCATAGAAAGTGACACGTGATTATGTAGTGAGTGGTTTCATGATTTTACGTATGCAATAAGCAGTAAAATCAAAGAACTTGGTGCAAAAAATATGGCTTGACATGCACTGCATTGCTCCCTGCAGCTGTGTGTTAGAAACTTGTTATGATAGTGTACTACTCTTTCAGTTTTATTATGTAAAGTTAAAGCAGTGGTTATGACACATGGGCAACATGCATATAAAATAATTCACAGTGGATTATTTTTGCATCAACCTCTTTGTTTCATGAAAATCAGCAAACTTATTTTGTGACAATTACAGGTCAGCATAATTTGATGCTAGTCAAGCTGTTGCATGTTGTTTTCTGTGTCTTTGATAAAAAATTATTATTAAATCAAGTAATGTGGCGTTAATGAACTTTGTTGATTGGAAATTTGAAATAATGTTTAAAATTTAAAAAGGCTATAGACTGGCTAAATTTTTTGTAGCTGTTGTTCCTGTTACTAAAAATGATCAAACCTCAATTAGCAGTTTTTATCCAATGGTTTTTATTGGGTAAAGAAATTAAAAATGTAATTCCACATAAGCAAGCCTGCTCCAAGCAAGTGGTTTATTGCTAAACGTTTTTGTGAAGTTTCAGAAATTGATTGTTTGGTACAGTTAAACATAAATGACAATCATTTAGTTGGGATGCAAAGGTGTGAACAACCTAAAGACTGCCATGGTAGCCCATGCTAAGGTTTTTATGTGCTTAACGCTAAGAAAGCATAAATTATAAAGCGCTAGAGTCCTTGTTTGCTTGTCTGTTATTTAAGACAAACTCTATGGCATTGGTTTACTTGCCTGTCTATAACGCGCAAAGGTTTTCATCAACGCATAAAACTGTTCAGTTCCAAAAGACCTGTTCGCACTGTAGATAGGAGTAAATAATAATTTGGTTTGAAACGCTATATGTCTTGTTATTACCATATTGCTTCACGCTACAATAAAACCGAATTGTCTCTTTTGTTCTATATCTAAGATACCCCATCACTCGAACTGCTGAAGATTTGACCTTAAATGAAAGCCTACCAAAGCAGATACGCGGGCTCTCCAGTTTGCTTTTTCTTACCCAGTCATTCCAAACTGTTTTTCATAGTTGAAATTTATCAAAAGCACTGCTGGACATAAGCCCAAGTTTAAACGGTTTCTCTCAAATACTGCAATTTATATAATCTGATGGAAATTTTCATTTTCATCATGCGCTTTTCTGGCTCATTATTTATATACAATATTTGGGCTTACAATTGCTCCATCTTTTTAGGGAATTCTGCGAAGAATGTGCATCGAAACACTAAATTCTGCAGACAGTTGATGCTATCTAATGCGTCCTGAATAGCACAAAAGGCTTGAATGAAAGCGAACGGAAAAAACAATTGAGACAAATGGTAAAGTAAAAACTTCTCAGATGCATAATATGCGAAAACAGACGTTTTAGGGGGAAAACTTTGAACTGATAACTTGTCGAATTTATTCCAAAGAAGTGTGTTGCTGCTTACCGATTGTATAACATTTGCACTAAACATTGTTTGCCCGTCTTTGTTTCCTGTGTTCTATTCTAACGTATGGGTGTCATGTTTTTTTAGCCTATTTTGTTTGGTTAGTTTTTATGCCACATCATGACTGTGGCTGGTTGCTTATTGACATAATTTTGCTTCAGCGGAATATCTGACTGACATAACGTAAATATAATTAGGCATAGTCGAAACCTTCGTGACACAAGCTCTTGGTTATGGTTGAGAGCTACTGTAATTGCCTTTTAACATCTTGTTAAACTTGATTGCTGCTAACCTTGTTTTTGTGAGCGCACAATAGTTTGCACTTAAAGTGCACAGTAAATTGTTGATAATAACTGAAATTAATTAATTTTATGTATCATAATACTTCATTATTTTGTATCTTTGCAAAAGCATTATTTTGTATTGTCTCTGCGTATGCACTTCATTTTTTATTCTTTGAGTAGCATACTGTAACTGCTCCGTATCTATGATTGTTTATTTTTTTTACATACATTTGTGAGTTAAAAATGCTTGGGTTTGCATATGGTTGTGGCAGATTTCTATTTGTGCTTGCAGGAATTGGTTACTTGCAATTCTCATTTAAATTGAGGTCATAATCGCATAATATTTACATCGTTTGGATCAGTTTTATTTATAATCGCTTCATATGTGAACCTAAACATGTTCAAATAATCAATGCTGTTATTTGTTGAACATTTAATTTGTACCTATTTCTTTTGACAATATAAAGCATTATTGCAATATTTTGTTGTGCATTTCTTGTGAACCCTCCATTATTAAGTGATTATGACGACTGTTGTGATTACGAGTTAAGCAAAAACGCATTCACAAATATTAATCGGAAAACCCAAATCTGAAAATTGGGCTTTTTTCCTTAGCTAAAAGCTTTTGGGACAAAGCGCCCAAATTTTCAGCTTGGGTATTAATTACCCAATTTTCTTGATCTACAAGATTTAAGGTTAAACACCCAAATTGAAAATTTGGGTCGTTATTACCCAAGTTGACAAATTGGGTTTCTCAGCCTTCGAGCCCAAAATTTTCAATTAGGTTTAAAGACCCAAGTTTGTAGTTTGGGTCAAGTTACCCACTGTACTTGGGTTATGGATATTGGGTTAACAAACCCAACTTTGTAAATTGGGTCGTTATTACCCAAGTTGGCAAATTGGGTTTCTCAGCCTTCGAGCCCAAAATGATAACCCAAGTTTTTTGGGTCTACGTTACCCAATTTGATTTACAGTGTTCTTGGACAGATTTATCCAGCCAAGAAGGTCTTTTTCAGCATTTCTTGTTAGATTGAATTAGCCTTGTTATCAGCAGTCGCCCAATGGCAAAGCTCGAATGTGCAAGAAAGTGAAACAGAGATCATGGCTATTCATTTTTGGTTTAGGCTTAGTTTTTCCAAAGTCTGTTCTAGATTTGCTTATTTTTATATTTGGTTTCACCAACAAGTCCATGTATTGACTGTTACTGCATGAGATAGAATAAGCAAATTATGTCAGGTGATTGCCAGAGCCAAAGAAAATGATTATACTCTGCATGAGCTGGCGGCTTAAACGTATTATTCCTGACTATTATGACAGACGTGAAGTTGGAAGAGCATACGGTAGTAGATTTAATATAATTTGAGTTTTAGCTGTCAGTTTAATTTTTTCCTTGTTACTCAATTCGTTTAATTTTTTTTATGCATTTTCATAACTGATAGCAACATCCCAGTTGAAACCACGTCCACCACTGAAGACAGTCAAGGGGCATGCAGTGAAGTGAATTGTTTTGAAATTCCTTCACTAAATGAATTTGCTGCTAAGGACACCCTAATTTTCCATGTAAGCTCTATCAACAACCCTGAGACTTCAAAGGAATGTCCTCAGTTGGATTTACCGTCAAGTTCTCTTTCATCACAGCGCAAGAAGGCCAAAAACAAAAAAAGAAAAATCAAAAGACAGCTTGGATGATAAAATCGTGGAAGTTCTGCAAACCGGTATGGTGCTTTGAATGTTTGCTAATTCATGCTGTACAGCTTGCGATTGTGTTATTTAAAAGAATTTTAGCTTATTTGAAAGTAAAGAATTTTGGTTGTCGAATTTAGTTTGAGGCAGTACATAAATTAATGATGTTTTGATGCAAGCTGATTGTGTTTGCTGGCAATGTATTAGGTTAGCAAAATGGTTTTACCACATGGCATTTTCAACCAAATCCAAAAATCATTACAAGTGTCTTACTTTTTTATTTTCATTTTTATTCTCTCGCGAGAAAGCGACGAAGCGCTATACGAGCTCGCTCAGGAGTTGCCAGCCATCTGTCTACCACACACATATGTGGAAAATCCCGTGGAGTGCCTTTCCCAATGGCACAGCAAGCGAACTTGCCGACTGGCTCTGTACTAGTCTCTTTAGTGCTGAACGTCAAGCAAGAAAGCTGTAAATACCAATTTCCAGGTTATTGGTTTGTCCAGACTCGGAATCAAACCCAAAGTCTGTCGATCCAGAAGCGGACGCTCTATCCTTTCGGCTATTTGATCTTCTGTATTTCACTTGCAAATTGGTGTAAAACCTCGGAAAAAGTGACCAAAAATGCCCTGAATAGCAATTGATACACTTGTGTCAGTAAAACCATCTGCTTCCGTAGTTTTTATGTTGTTTTTTTTTTATAATATTTTTTCAGTAGCTCGCTGGCCTATAGGTAACAATCAGAGCTGGGCACAGCGCCGCTACTAGCGCCGCTACTTTTTCGCTAGCGGTAGCGGCAGCGCCGCTGTTTTTTTCGGCCACCAGCGACAAGCGACAGCGCCGCTGTTATTTTAGCCAAGTAGCCGGCAGCGCTTCAGTTCGCCATTTAATGCAAATAGTCTTCCGCTGGCGCTGGTTGAACTTCTTCGAAGACAGCAACTAAAAGTTTTGTTTCTCACAATCTCACTGTAAATTTTTTAAACTGAGATTGTGAAAAGAGTTTGGTAGGCTACTGCGCAGCAGCTAGTCTACCAAAGGGTTACTGCATGGACTTCTAAATAGTACTGTAGAACCTGGACTGGAAACTGAAAGTGCCACAGGACAAAATGAGGCCCAGAAATCTAGCTGCGTGATAGCGAAAACTGAGCTGCGTGATAGCAAAATCGCATTCAGCAAACAGACGTGCGAAAGAGAAAACTTGCGCGCTTGTCCGTGTATGTGCATTTGATAACGCGAGTAAAACAATTGTTATTGCGCATGTGTGTCCGTGCGAATTTAGCGAGATGCCGAGATGCATTGTTTTTGATAGTTGGCCTCATGTTGTCCACCAGTTTCCAGTCCAGGTTCTACTATTTAGAAGTCCATGGTTACTGTTACCTAACGGGCCTTCCATCCATTTCCATCGAGAGTGTTCACGCGCGGCTACGGCCGAAGTTGCGCTTTCGCAAGTGGGGCACATTTAAAAGAGTATAGGCTAGACCTACTGGCTAGCCCGCTCCCACTACCAAGTAGTAACCCCCCGCTACCACACAAATCATTACCTCACACTGAACACATTACTATATCCCCACACTAATACGAAGAAAATTCCAGCAGAATGATGGAAGAGAGAGCTGCTTGATATTTTCCTTAAAGTTTTAAATTTTCTTTGTTATTTGCTTATAGGCCTATAAGGTGTGATGTAAAGCAGTCTGGGGATGAGAATGCCGCGCCCGTGATGTTATTTGATGCTTATCTTTGTCAGAGGCGCTAACTGCAGCTGTCTACTTTCTTGCTTTGATGACAGGCGATGCTCTAAATTTTTCGTTGGGGGCCTTTACATGTGGATTGAGCTTGAAGTGTAGCATGGCAGTTCGATAAGCTTTTGTAATGGGAGTCAATCAGGCCAGACTCAGGGTGATTGTTTTTAGTCCTTGCTTTCCGCGATGGTTGCAGGAATTAAACGGAGGTTTAAATCATTTAAACTTACTTGGCTCCCCTTTCTGGTTCATGCAGGAATGGGCAATAAGGGGATGGAATTGGTGCGAAACAAAAAAAAATGGTGCATTTAGTCATAGGCGCACGCAGGGGAGGCATGGTGCCATGCCCCTCCACTTCTAGTTTTCAGTCTATAATTTCTCAGACTAATAATGGGTGAAGCCTCGATCCTTTCATCTATTTTAGCCAAGCTTCTCGTTTTAGACACAAACTGCTAAAACACTTTTGTATTGTCCCTAGTGACTGCGGAGACCATTTTTTTCAAGAGCTTACATGTAATTTCGAACCCCAAAGTCAGGCGTCAGTTAGGCATGTGGTGGAAGAGTTTTCAAGTGCAGCTGCATTCCATCGTGAACGACCTTTGCCGGAACTTTTTAAAAACAAAATATTAAGGGACTTGTTCAATGTTCATTGACTCAAATACAGCGATTCTGTCAAGCGCGGCGATTGAACTTTTTTCCGTGGAAAAAGACGTGCTAAAACCTAAGCGCAGTGGTTTAACGTACCAGAATTTCGAAATGCTAGTTTTTTTAAAAGAAGCATGCAACCAATCGATGGAGTTTTAATTTTTTAACGCCGGTTGCGACCTGCCTAAATTTTTTAACTTGTTTCTATTATATTTTCAATCTGTGTTTTATTTTAAACGTGTTCTGGTTATTTCTTTTCAACCTGTTTTTTGTTATTCACTAAAAACCTGACCATCGGTTTCTATTTACATTCAATCAGATTTCAAAAGTAACTTCTCCCCAAAAAGCCTATATCTTATTGGATGAAATGGAAGCCGATGATCAAATTTTTCGTCACTTTTAATTTTTATTACTCGCATTGCTATGCTACTTCCGTCAACAAAGTTGCAATTTCACCAGTAGGCCTACAATATTTAAATGCCTTTGTGCTTTTGACTTTTTTTTTTTCTTTAAAATAGCGCCAGCGCCCGCTGTTTTGCACTCACCAGCGGCAGCGGCGCTACTTTTCAAGTAGCGGTTGCCCAGCTTTGGTAACAATGCTGTAACGCTTTATATTTTTTTTTATCACTTGACATCGTTGTGTATTTTCAGAGGATGACCCGAACAAGCTCTTTTGTGCCTCAATCGCCAGTCGAATGAATCGATTGTCTCCGGATACATGCTCTATATTCCAGATCAACGTTCTAACCATGCTACACAAACTGGAATTAATAACACTCCGACTTGTGCTTTTGTGGTTTGTCCTAATCAGGTTTTTATTTCTGAGGAACTTCTGGCAGTGTTGAAAGTGCAGCATGGTTGAAACAATGACTTTAATTGCTTATTTCTTTTTCTAAGCAGTGGTCGGCAACCACCAGCCTGCAGCTCTGTACCGGATTGTATACTTTTTCAGGTGAAATGCAAAAAAGTTTAGGCTTAAGTATCTTTTTTTTTTATATTTTCCGTCATTTGACCGATTCTAACCAAGCTTAAAAACCACATTTCCAACACTTCGTTTAACTATTAAATTTATCAAAGTTTTAAAACAACTTAAGTACGAGCACTAAAATGGGAAATTCGAAAGCAATATGCGGTAAAAACAATTTGACCAACATATTAAGAGCAGTTCATGTCATTACCTGAAATAATAGCTGTTATAATCTGTACCGATCAGATGGCCGAGTGCATAGAGCGTCTGCTTCTGGGTCGTTAGACTTTGGGCTTCGATTCCCAGTCAAGTCAAACCAGTGACTTAGAAATTGATGTTTACAGTTCGCTTGTTTAGTCGTTTACAAAGGCACATAACGGGGTTTCCCATGTTAGCGTGGTGAACAAATGGCAGGCAACTCCTAACGGAGCTCGTTTAGCGTCTCCATTGCTTTCTTGTGAGAGAAAAATAAATATGCAAATGAACATAAATTTATTAGTCAAGGGTAGTGCCACCTGAAATCTTTGCAAGGAAACAAATACCTCGTCTCCGTATCCAGTTTAAAAGGTCTTATTGGCCAAAATTACCGTTGGACGTTTGGCGATAAAAAGTCCGTTACTCGATTTAAAGTAGGATAGAAATACTGCAGTTATCAATGATGTAGAAATGTTAATTGTCGATGAACATACCTATCCAAATGGATAACGCGTTATATAAGCAAGCAAGTTATTATGCAGGTAATATTGGGTGTGACTGGCAAGAAATTATTGTAAAGCTGCAGTAGCATGATTTGAAAGTTTTTTGATTAAAACTGAATGAAACGTTCTAAAGAATCTCAGTACTGAAAAAATATGGCTGTAATAAATTGTAATTGCTGAACAGTGTGATTTTATCGTGCCACATCGTAAAAATATTCGCGTAATACCTGAAAGGTTGCCGACCCCTGCTTTAAACCACTTGAGTGTTGGTTTTCGTTCGTTATTGCCACAGTGTGTTATTGCAAATGCTTCACAAGCAAATATTTCGTGATTGATACTTACGCTTTTGTAAGAGTCGAATGGTAACAAGAGATGGTTTAGCTCTAAAGTTGTTTGGTTAAAAAGATTTTGCAAGTTTCTTTCGGAAGATTTGTTCAAACGGTGTAAGGCGTAATGATGTTATCCAATTCCAAAATGCCATTCTGACAATTTGTCTATCAATCAATCATGTTTTTGTTTGTGTGAAGAAAATTAATGAGTGACAATAAACACAAAAACAAAACAAAAATAAAACAGTCTTCAAATTCTATTAAGTCGTTTAATTTTGTCAAGTAGAAATAAATTGCGTCCCGCGAAAACAGCATAAAAAGTGGTTGGATAGGAGTGGAAGGTTAGACAATAGACAGGCATGTCTCAGCAAGTGTTTTCCAGACAAAGCGACCAAACCTTATTCCAAGATGCATTTACATTAAAAAATAGGAGAAACTCCGACTATAGTAATTGGAAGTAAATAAATATTGAACATTTTTAAAATTGTCACTCTAATATTAAACTCTTTTTTAGTTCGAAACTAAAAATCATAAAAGAAACTTGAGTTCTTATACTCAATGAACAAAAATCCGGGTCCTCGTGAGAGGTTTTTCACCTAAAAAGCGCCCCCCTCTGTTCCGCCGCCGATCATAATAATGTACGTAGCCATCACACGCACCGATTCACAACTGCATCTTGCCACTCAACTTTTCCTTCATTCGTAAAATAATTCTTGAAAGATTCGCGTATTTTCAATGTAGGGATGGATGATCTTCTAAAATCCCTGCCTTTTTGCGACTAGCAATAAAATCCCTGCCTTTTTGCGATTTGATAAGAGCAACATCTCGGCCTACAACTGACTACATCTGCTAGATGTAGTCAACAGCAACAAGCATTGCAACTTGCGTTCTGTCGCGTTCGATGTAAATGCTGCCTTCGCAAGCAAAAGTTTTCGCGTCGCAACGTACGCGGTTAGTTGCGTCGCGTCTAGTGTAAACCCAGCCATAGCCCTACACCGTTTGAACAAATCTGTTTCCATTAAAAGCCTTTTCGGATACCGCCAATTTGCGTATACAGTAGCTATTTCTAAAATATTGAGATAATAATTTAATAATTTGAGTGATAGCAGCAAAAGATCCTCCGAAGGTGGAATCAGGAAGAAGTGGAGCTCTTGATTTTAAAATCTAGTTATAAATAGTATTCATTTATTTAACTAGAGCTTTGTCTAACAGTAAAACAAAGCCCGTGGTCGATTGCAAATGGAATGACATAGCTGCTACCATCAACAGCTTAGAGTTTTAGGCGATGGACAAGGGCGCATCCAGAAAGTTTTGGTGGGGGGGATGTAATTTTGAAAAATTTTTAGGGAAAATAAATTCATATTTTTTGCCCCTAACTTTGAGTGCTTCATCAAATGTGATGCATTTTGTTCACACAGTTTCGAGTATGCATGCTCAAGGCGACTAAGGCATATTGTTATAAAGAGGTTCGAAATTATGGAAAAATTTTATTCATTCAAAGCATTGTTGAAAATGGCTAGTAGGGGGATACATCTCCCACATTTCCCCCTGGCCATGGACCTCCATTTACCATCGAAAAGATAAAAAAGAAGTGGTGTGAGCTCAAAAGCAGAGAAAAGAAGGACGTAACGATGTATAAAAAAGAGGCTGGTCGCACTGGAGGTGGTCAAAATCCATTCAATACACCAACTGAATTGCAATTTAAAATTGCAAATATAATTGGCGCCATATCTACGGAAGGTGTTCCTGGAACAAATTTATGCGACACCAGTCACTCTTACCATCAAAGCCTTTCTGACAGCGCTGCTGTAGTATCTTTAAGCGGCACGCAATTGCACAGCCATCCTCAAGAAGCTAATACAAGTGGCAGCTTTAACAATGATGAGGAAGATGCTTCTCCGCCTAACAGCAAACGAGCACGAACAGCAGCTAGAAAACGTGAAGCACAAGGGGAAGAGATGTTGATAATTGAACAATGAAAAGAATATCGAAGGTGCCGTGCTGGCCTTGAATAGCCAAATGACACGAACAAACGAAACACTCGGTAATTTAGTCCCAGAAATTTGAAGAACAAACGACATGCTTGAAATATTTGTTAGTAATTATAGCTCAGCAAGTGACTCAACAATGGCGAGAATTGGAAAAGAGGCTACATATCCATCATTACCACATTTTGAGCATTTGTAGTGTGCTATCAACTATAGGCCGGCATCGTAATAACGAGCCAATAATGACTGCGTATACGTTGCAAACTATATTGTATTGCATGATGTTCAATAAATGGATTAAAAACAATTGTGTGAAAAGCAGCAAGGAAAAGTAAATTATTAATAGCCTAATACATTTTGACTATTAGGCACCCGCAGTTAGGCGCAATACAATGAAATAAGAACTATTCGCGCCGTAACGGCAAAATCATGTGGTACCGCCTAAGCAATGAGAGGCCCTAGGCTAGCTCTTCTTTTTTTCTTGAAAATCATTGAAAACTTAAAAACAAAAAAAGGTCGTCATGTCCGTAAAGGTCGTGTTTTCACTGAAAATATCGCTGAAGACCAAAAGAACAAAAGGTCTTCGTTGTTCGTGATGAGGTCCCTCATTTTCTTCGAGGCCCTAGGCTTCAGCCTGCCTAACCAGCCTGTTGGTAAATCCGGCCCTGGGTACCGGTACCTTGAAATAGGAAGTATATGCAAGGATTAAATAAACTAATTAATATGGCAGCAAATCGAAGATCACAATACCAATAAAGCATTTCTGCTATTGGCCGTCGATTAATAATTCCAGAAGCATTTTCTTTCAATCCCATTGCATCATCATCTCTCACATCCAGTGAAGGTATCAAACTATCCTGGCTAATAATTGGCATATCATTGCGGCGGCAAATATTGTGAAGAACACAACATGTAATGGTTATTTTGGACACTCTATCCGGAGAATAACAAAGGCTGCTTCCAGTATGATCCAAAATCCGCCACCTGCTTTTGGAAACTCCAAATTACTGCTCTATCAAACGACGCGTTTTTCGATGCAGAAATTATATTTTTGTTCAACATCACTTGTTGACCTGGCATAAAGGGTCATTAACCAAGGTTTTAAAATGTATCTGCTGTCTCCCAATAACCAACTGTTTTCAAAATCACCATTTTCAAACCGACTACTTAGTGAAGACATGTCAATAATAATCGAATCATGATGGGACTCAGACCATCGGGCTACAATATCTTGAAAACTAAATTTGAATCGCAAACTGCTTGGATGTTTAGTGAATGAAATCCTTTCCGGTTGACGTAGACCAATTCATCTAGGTGAGGTGCAACTATAAGAATATGAGAACCATCAACACAGCCTACTATTCCAGGAAATTCAGCCACCATGTAAAAATCATTTTTTATCTTAGCAACTTCTCTGTTTCTTGGCAAGTAAATGTACTTGGAAGCTTTTGCTGTTATTGCATCAACGAACTGTGACATCTCTTTACTGACAGTAGGTTGAGTCACTTCGAGGAAGTCTTTAGTGGTTGCCTGAAAAGTTTCACTTCCTAGCGTTTAAAACACAATAGTACTTTTTGCTTCAGGATTAAATCTTCCAACCTATGGCCTACTGGTTGCATTTCACCACTGACTAAATCACAGATTTCTTCAATTTTTCCCTGACTCATACGAAAATTTTCGATTAACTCTATCAGTCATACTTGCCAGTGTATGATCTACACTGCGTTGCTGCATCATTCTAGATTTATTTTGTTGCAGATACACGAACCGGCAGGCCATATTTACTGATTCCAGTCTCCTTTCAGCCTTTTCAACAGCGATTTGAGAAATGGAAAAACCTTCGCAAATTACTGCGAATGGTCTACACCATAGAGCGAGACAGCGCTGTTTCAGGCTATTAGCCTTCATCAGCCGCCCTTAGGTAAGAAACATCCGCCCTCAGGACAGGGTGAAGATCAACAACTAAAAAGCAACGTCCCTTCCTGGCCTACCGGACGGGAAGTCATGACCACGTGAAGAGTTTGACAGAACTCTGGCCACGTAAAGAGTTTGACTGGACTGGTGACGTAGCCACACGAGTGGATTGCGTACCACAAAGGTTAAATTCTTTAAGAAATATTTATCCGAAGGGATAAGTGATCCTGGCAAGATCATTCGTCTTGGAAGATGAATGTTTCTTACCTGAGGGCGGCTGACGAAGGCTAATAGCCTGAAACAGCGCTGTCTCTCTCCACGGTATGTTTTACTGGAGTGCTTTGCACTGTTGGTGATGGAGTGCTGATATAGCCTTAGACCCAACAAAAGGATGTCGTCTTGACTTCCCGTCTGGTAGGCCAGGAAGGACATTTCTTTTTAGTTGTTGGTCTACACCACTCGCAGAAATTCGCGAATATTTTGTCGAATTTTGCGAAGGTTTTTGAAAAACGAAAATGTTCGTGCGAACGTTTGTGAATTATATTCGCACGAACGTAGCATAGCATACCAAACGTGGCAAAGCTTTTTTTATCACTTCTGCGAACGTTCCTTTTCAAATGTTTTTTTTTTTTCAAGCCACATAGTTGAAGCCTGAGTTTTTATATTAGTGAAGTATATGTGCATCATGGAAGATGACATAGCTGACCGTCGAACCCGCGTAGCCAATTTTGCAGTCCGATGCACCAACCACTCGGCCGAACATTCCTTTTCGCACGAAGAGTATAGAATACCCACCTTGATCACCATCTAGTTGTTCGCACTTTCAAAGCTTTGAAACATTTCAAAAAACAAAAGACTTTTCGACCACGAAAATTTATGTAACCAAGTGGGAGTCATTGGCTGACCAAGAGACACGAATTGTATTTGCAGACAACATAGCATCTACGTTCAAAGAACTTTCGACCTCTACTGACAACATTGAAACTGAGTAGTGTCTGTTTCAAACAGCAGTCATTACGTTCGCTCTAAACGTTATTATGGACGTAAGCATGTTGGAGGGACGAAGAGCAGCGAAAAAAGAACTCATTGGTGAAACCAAGAAGTTAAAGAAGCTGTTCGTGCGAAAAAAGTATCCTATAAAGCCTGGCTTGCAAATAAATCATCGATTGAAATTCGTTCGCAATACTCTGAAGCACTTAAGGTAGCAAAAGTTAAACTTTACTAGGAAAGATCCTGAAAGGAATTTTGGAGAAAGGTTGGGTGACGATTTCAAAATGGCAAACAAAGTATTTTGGCGGACCGTCAACCGTTTGCGTGGAAAACGATCTCAAACCGCTTTCTCAATCAAAGATTTAAATAGTGTCTTCCTGAAAGATCAAGGTGCTATTTTGAATAAGTGGAGAGAATCTGTCGTGAGCGTGGCCGAATGTCGGCAGCGTGGCCGAGTGGTTTGGAGCGTCGTTTTAACGACGGCCATGATTGCAAGGTTGATGGTTCAACTTCCACCCAAGCCTTGTTGCTGCGCCCCTGGATAAGATGCTTCACGGCAATTATCTCTGCTTGGTGGAATCTAACAAGCAGCAAATTGAAGAAATCAGAAACAAAATTTAAGCGGAAAACTTGGAAACAAAGGGCAACTCCTGAGCGAGTCTGGATTCGTCCTATGCATAGCGCCTCCGTCGCTTTCTCGTGACAGGAAGATAAAAATGAAGAAATCATCAAATCAATCATTATCAAAATTGTAATGATCTTTTAAACCCAGTTGATGCTACACCGACGCAAATTTACCGGAACACATTGAGAAGGACATAGAAGTCAGCGACATGGCCTAGCGGGCCTAGCGTTAAACAGCTCAGATGGCCGAGTAGTAAGAGCGTCCGCGATTTGAGCTGTAGACTCAGGTGTGATTCCAAGTCGAGTCAAACCAATGACTTTAAAATTGGTATAAGCATTAGAGGAGAGGAATGGTGTGGAAAACAAGCCGACAATTTTGCTTGTTGTGCCGTTGGGAAAGGTACTTATCGGGATTCCCCCATCTTGGTGTGGTAGACAGTAGGAATCGACCGGAGCCCCGGCAGGGATGCCACTTTTTGCCCCGGTCCGGCTCCGACCATGGGGTCATAAAAATAAGCCGGGGCCGGGGTTGAATTTCAAGTTTATTTACCGTATACTCCGCGTATAAAGCGACCTTTAAAGTGCAAAAAAACACTTTTAAAAATTGGGGTGCTCTGATTCAACAAATATAAAAGTCATGTCTTAATTTTTGCGTGAAGATTTTTTTTGTTTGTTATGAAAAATGTACTGGGGCGTAAAAATAAAGAACGTGCATGCTTAAAGCGTTCTTGAGATTCGTCATGCACTAATGAAAAGCTCAATGAAAAGCGTGTACAATTACGAAAGCATTACGTAACACCATTGACGGCATTTACGTGAGGAGTGAGGACGCAAGTAACCTGCTTAGCTATGTATTCTAGACACAGTATAAAGCGTTGTTTAAACCCCTGCCGGGGCAGGCGCAGTTTTCCGGCCCCGGCCAAAATTGTCGCTCCGATCGTTCCCTAGTAGGCAGGTGGCTGGCAACTCCTAAGCGAGCTTGTATAGCTCTATGATAGCTTTCTCGTGATAGTAAGATAAATATGCAACTGAATACAAAAAAATATCGCGCGCAGGTGACAGATTCTACACGACGGGTTCGACTCGCGGCTGGAACCGATCGCATTTGACGTATATAATGGGTAGCTGCTGACTCGAAGAGCGCAAGCTCACTTCGCAGTCTCCCTCAATTACTGTTGAATTATCAGTTCAATATATAATTTGAAAATAGCCTCAGTTATTTATTTTCTATTCAGATAACTGAATCAGATGCGCATGCAGTTATAAAATCATTGAAAACTGGTAAGGCACCTGGTGAGGATGGTATTAAACCTAAAATGTTGAAAACAATAAACGTGTATGGTATTCGTTGGTTGACTCGTGTTTGTCAGGAAGTATGTAGGAATGAGCTAGCACCAACGCAATGGCAAACCAATGTGGTAATTCGTAAGAAAAAATGCGCCAATTGTAGAATCATCTCTCTTATCAATGTCCCGGATTACGTCTATGCCAATTGCCTTGAAAAGAATTTCCGTGAAATAGTCGAGCCTGAACTAGCGGATGCTCAGTGTGACTTTAGACCAAAAATTTGCCTTGCAGCAAGTCTTTAAGAAGTTGTGGGAATATGCGAAAGAGGTCAATGCATGATCTGGAAAAAGCATAAGATCGCATTCCTGAAGACAAGCTTTTGGCGGTGTTGTCACTGCATGGCATTGCCAGCCAGTTACTAACTGGCATTAAGTCGCTGCACAAATGTACATGCACGGGTTTATGTTCATGTCGACTGCGTAACGAACGTAGACCTCGGATTATGTGCGGGACTACGGCAAGGCTGCTCTCTTTCCCCTATTCCGTTTCATATTTATATAGATGGAGTAGTATAAAAAAAGTCTTGTGGCGTAGTAAAAAACGGGGATTGCACTGTACGACATATGTTATTTGCAGATGATTTCGCGCCACTCGAGTCCACCCAACATGGTCTCCGGCGTTGCCGGAATGAAAATCAGTACCGGTAAAATGAAAACAGAATCCATGTGCCTGTCCAGGAAACCAAAGCAGTGCTCTCTCCAAGTTGGTGGAGTTTTTTAAATACAGCCGGAAAAATTCAAGCACCTCGGCATCTCATTCACAAGTGATGGCAGAAAAAATAGCGAATTGGGTATGAGCAAGTGCAATATAGCACCATCTTCACCGCCGATCTGTGGTACTGAAATGGGAGCTTCTTTGTACCAAGGCAAAGCTATCCATCTTGAGATCAGTCTATGTTCCAATTCTGACTTATGGCCTGGAGTGTTGGATCATGAATGAGAAAGTGAAATCTCGAGTTCAAGCAGCCGAAATGGGATTCTTGCGAAGAATTAGCGGTTTGACCTTGTTGGACAAAGTTAAAAGTGCAGATATTCGTGAATCTCTAAACATCGAACCGCTGCTTCTCCGACTAGAAAGATCGCAACTGCGCTGGTATGGACATGTGACACGAATGTCCCAGAAAAGGGCAGCAAAAAACTGCTCTATTTAACACCGATTGGTTAAAGGCCTAGAGGTTGTTCCAGAACTCGATGGCGAGATTGCGTTGAAAATCTTGGTTGATCCCGCCTTTGCACCCCACCAGAGCATCCACCCTTTGTTACAGAGGATCGAGATGCTTGGATGCTCCAACTCGAACAGCTGCCCCCGCGACCCCTCAACAACAAGCGAGTCTAGAAAACTTAGTTAATTACGATATCTGTGTAACGCGTTTGAACCATGGTTTGAACAAAAGAAATTTTTGAAAAAGCATGCTTATTTGCGCATAATCGAGCTATTGTGCGCAAACTATTGGGAGTCCGTACCCCCTCGTCCCCCCAGGAATCTAAGTCTATGATGTGGGGAAAAGCCGGCAAGTTTAATTGTTGTGTCGTTGTTGGGGCTCATCTTCGCGACTTAGCGCTTGGGCAGCACAGTTCCAAAAAAAAAATCGCAGCGGTAGTGAGCCGTTGGCGACACTGTGTTCAATTTTATCGGCCCGGCAATTGAACCTAGACTTCTTGCAGCAATAGTTATGTCTTAAGCAACTACACCAACTGCAGTGTAAATTAAAGAAACAAAATTTGAACAGAAATGCTGCAACACCTCGATTTTTCTGCTGCATCGTCTTAGCTCGCTGCATTGCAAATTTGACGTTTCTGCAATAGGCGTTGAGATTACCACAGTTAGTAGGGTTGTCATAACTAGTCGTTTGCAGCACCTCTTGTTCTTTTGGCCATGAGCCGCCACTGCTGATGCTCTCATCGCACCAGTAGCAGTTATCACAGTGCTAATTACTCGACCTACCTGGTTCTACCGTATTCTGATTCAAAAGTGAATGGTCGGATTTTAATGTTCCTTCCGAAACCGTGGTTTGCCGTATCAATTGAGAATCTGAAATTAAGCAAATAGTTAGTATAATTCTAGCAATTGTTTTTTAGTCATCAACATAATCAACTTATTGGCATGTTTTTCAGTGTCTTTGTAAGCCGCAGACGTGCATGATCAGAGCTAACAAGGGACAGATCTACGAAGCTACTGCGCCTTGATGCAATCCTCTAGTTCAAACTTAGTTCATGTGAGCATCCGGAAAAAACAAGTTTTGAAAGTCATTTATTTTAAAATTAGCGACCGATCAGATGACTGATTGAATAGAGAGCCTGCTGTTGGAGCAGTGACTGGGGTTTGGATTATGAGTCTGGTCTAACCAATGACTTAAACATTGGCACTAATAGTTTCCCTGATTTGCAGCTTTATGCGACAGTGTAAAGAACTGGCCGATGAACCCATTTTTTGGTGTTAACAAAACAGAAACAAAACTTCTATAAAGAATAAAATTACTAGCATTGTGATGCCAGTATTCCATCAATAGTGCAGTATTTTGAGCACATTGGAGAAGAGTAACGCTTCGTCTCGACCCCCTTCAGTGGACCACACGAGTAGCGAGAATACACTATGCATCCATAAATATTGACATTATGCTGTCAAGCTTATGAGACTTTAATTTGAAATAAGAGCCAAAGCAAAATTTGGCACTGTTATTTGCTATTACTGTAATAAGCTTTCAAAAATTTTCATTTACCATGCTCGACATTACGAGACTATGCTTAAGCAGTTCAATCGATTGTGAAAGCAAGTTCATCTATAACCCAACTTTCGCATTAGGCAACATCCTAACTACAGTAGATCTGATTGCTTCCTGATAAATGCAAAATTGTTAATTGATAAAAGTGAATAAAGCAGACAAAATCTGCTGTATAAAACTATAACAACGTACGAAAAACTTTTAGCGTTGCATCTTTTAAATTTTCGTTGATCGATTTATCTGCAACCATCAGAGAACGTCCAGTAGCTGGACTTGGTGTGCGCATCTCGTCACGGGAAGAAAGCTTCGCCACATCTGAGAAAATAGTATTCCCGGTACTTCAGAAATATGCAGATTCAATCAACAAAGTAATTGGCAAAAAATTAAGGTTTGTTTTTATTTTTTTAACATTAGATCCGACTTGGCTCAAAACCGAGCAGCAGTATCTCGACACTGGAGTTAAACTGTGGAGGTCCGTATGCAGAAACTGCGGTCTTGATTGGTTTATGTAACAGACAAACCAAAAATATATGCGTCACAACATTGTAGACCAATGTTCAATGAGCAGACAAGTCTCAGGAAAGTTAACAGGGCTGTCAAACGTCCTTAATAGTCAGGGCGTGGAAGCTCAAAGAGGATCGAACCTCAAAAAAATTAAAAGCCAGTTTTTTAATATATATTTGCTAATTGTATGTACCTTCACCAAAAAAAGTCTCACGCATAATGTTTTGGGGTTACGTCACTATGACGTCATCTTTACGTGAGCATTACATTTTTTTATCGTGATTAGTTCCATTTACGTGCCTATAACTTTTGTTCTACAAATAGTAGTTGCTTCAAACCAAGTTCAATAAAACAAGTAAAAAAGCAGATGTCTTCACATAATTTTTTGAAGTCATACGTTGATGAAGTCTCAATCCTCAATTAACAACGTCAAAAAATGCATTTTTTGTATTTTGAGTCGCTGGCAACTTTTATAACTTCTGTTTTACTTTACATAAAAGCAACAAATAATTTTTTTTAGGCAATTTTATGCAATACTATGTATTTGGTAAAAAACTGAATTCATTTTACGAAAGTCTTCGCACTAAAAATTGTGTTTATATCTCCATGGGTAAAAAGCTGTACGGACTATTTCGACGCTACCCATGCTTTAATTGGTTCAAACCAGAGCTGGATGTCTCGAGACACGTTTTTGAGTGTCTCGGTCTCGCTATGCCAATGTCTCGTCTCGGTCTCGAACCTTGAAAGTCTCGGAAAATGGTCATGTCTCGATCGAAGCATGAAAAAATTTTGGATTTGAAACAGCATTCAGGTCTTTGATATGGAAGCAACAATGGTACTCTCCCGATGTATTCAAAGTAACACATTGTGCGTGATTTCGCACTTTGCAAAAACATTTGGCCACATTTTGTTTAGACCATTTTGCTTTGTTGTTCAGGCCTGCAGAATTGCAAGCTTTTGCTTTCTTTTTGTGAGCAGCATATATGAAAACTGGTCTATTTCAACCACTAAGCACATGCATTCGATGGTAATTTACTCTAGACCAGGGATGTCTAACCTTTTAATTTATTAGAGACCCATTGCAAAATTAAATATTTAACTGGGCCGCAAAGCGACCAGAATTCCAATATTTCATATTGTAGTTCTGAGAAAAAAAAATTAACCATTGATAGGTAAGCCTTGTGCTGAGCCGCATTTTTCTGAAAATGCATCTTTTTTAACAAAGAAAATTTAAAAATCTATTAATACAGTATAATTAATTAATGTAATAATTAATCCTATAATGTTAATTTAGTTTTAACTTTTAACAATATGGCCTTCACTCAAAGACATAACGACCGCTAGCCACGTCTAAAAAATTAATCTCTATTTTTTATGGGCAAACGGTGTGTCAAATCAAAAAATTTTTAAGAGAGCAACGTGTTATATGTCATAAAATTAAGATTTCTACAAATTTGTTTCCTATGAAAGATGCTATTCTCGTCTGGTTTACAACAGCTATCAAAAGATTATTCAAAGTAGTCCAGGCCCCGAAAAGGCTTCAAATCGAAAAAAGTGCAGGGATTACAGTTGCAGGAAATTTAGTGACCGACATGGGAAGTGGTTCCAGATTTGAGCTAGCTCTTTTTATGAGACAGTTATGAACCAGATAATTTTTCAAAAATGCATTGTGTTACAATGACTTTAAAATGTTTATATTAATTAATTTATTATTTATCAAATATTTATTTATTTATATATGCTCTAACCTTGGTCATTGAGCCCTTTTGTTACTGGAAGCAACCATTTCCCGTAATTGTATTGCTTATCAAATATAAAGTATTTTGATTAAATTTCATGAACACTCTCGTCCTCAATACTTGATAAACTTGCTAAAAAATTGTTTGAACAGAGGATAGTGGGCTGCAATGCCGACATCCCAGGTCTCTACCAACATAGCCTACCAATGACTTTTTGTTTAAAGTTTTCTCGACATCTTTTTCGTTAGATTAGAAAAGAATATTGGGCCGTGTAATCGTCTGCGAGAAGTATTGCTTGCCTTGCAAGCTACAAGGACTTAAATCTTCTGTGATAATAAGCTGTTTCGTTGTTGTTATGGTGAACTCGTTAAATCATTAATTGTCATCGTTAAAAGGATATGACCAATAGCACATTTATAATAGGCTACATCAGTTCATAACCGCGACGGCTTCATTGCTTCATTTGTTTTTGCTGATGTCATTTTGCTATAAAGTTATTTCAATAACTTGGCTTAGTAGAGCCCATACTCCAGAGTATTACTATCGTTTTTATATTTTCAAATTTTTGGCTCATGAAGTCTCGTTTCGTGTCTCGTAACTTTAAAGTCTCGTCTCGGTCTCGAAGCTATGATGTCTCGTCTCGTCTCAGTCTCGGTAGGTTCGGTCTTCGTTCCAGCTCTGGTTCAAACCAAATGAATTTCGGAGTGCGAGTGGTTCAAATGAAATACGAAAATCACATATGATTTTGTTTACAGATACGTCATCCAATGATGACGTCATATCATGTACAGAAAATCTCAAACCTGATAATATGGTGCATCCAAAAACGCCTCTAAATCTCTGGTTTATCACTCACTTCATCTTTTCGCATTCCATCTCACAAATTATCAATTTCACGAACACTTTTTTGGACTTACGTTCTTTAGCTTGTGAGTGTTCAAGTGTGTTTGAAGAAAAAGAAACAATTGCAATCAAACAAACTTATTTTTCAGGGGCAAAAACTTTTTGTCACGAGAATGCCACATGGTGCGTAAAAGCCAAGTTTCCAAATGACTCATCGCAGGCTCGCAGCATAGTTGGAAGCTGAGGCTCAGTGCAGTGGTGTAACAAGGGGGGGGGCGAGTGGGGGCGCACATGGGTACTTTTAAATTTTTTTGTTGTAGTAATAAACTGGACTTACACAAATGAAGCACACAGAAAAATTTTTTATCGTCAACTGTTTTCCTGTTACGGCATTGTCAAGTTCAGAACATTAGGCTACTGAAATAAAGAATCAAACACGTGACCAGTTTATTCACTATCACGCGTGTAGTTGTAGCTTCGCAATACCTTCACAAAAGGTGTTACGCTCACTTGTTTATTGCTTCATTTTTGTAACAATCTCCTTTGTTATGTCATTTTCATTCTGACGTGTAATCAGGACCGTGACCTGGTTGTTATATCATCATAATGCTTTGCCCATTGTCGTCATTTTGTGATTTTGTTACAATTTGCTTGGTAAACTTAGTTGAGAGCGTCGTCAGAGTAGACGAGCAATCAGTTAAACTACATTACTTGTTAGACAATAGTTTTTAAGGCCTCGTTCACACATGGAAGTTTTCGTGTGTTCAAGTCTTCTATAAGCTGTCTTGGGGCATTGATATTAACTGTCACGCCCAGTCAAAAAGTTCAATAGGCCTAATAGAAATGCTTCAGATTTTAGGATTTACAGCCCAGAAATTAGACAGTGTAGCCTAAGTTTTAAACCGAAGCCGCTCTTCAAGGCTTACTGATGCTTAGGGTGGGTCGATTTTGGAAAGTTCACACAAGGCAAATGGAGATAGAATCTCCCAAGCATACACAGTCACATAGAGCAAAAATTTTTTGTTTAAACTATATACTTTTTTGCGGAAATTCGATTGTTTTTTGTTCTTCAGCCCTAAAAAAAGTGTTTCCATGTAATTTTTTTTACATATTTTACCTTTCGATTTTGTGAACATTTTATATCAGTAATGCAATTTTCGTGACCGTTAGGAGAGTAACGGAATGTACGATAAAGTATAATGCATGGAAACGCAGTACAGTGGAATTCGGTTAATGAATCCACGGTTAATAAATCCAGCCGCTTATTGCATCCAATTTGCTTGGAACGGAATCGTCCCAATCCTTTCCCGTTATAAAAACTTCGGTTAATAAATCCAAGCGCCGCTTAATACATCCAGTTTACGTGCTTAATGCAGTCAAATTTTTCTTCATTATGTGCTAATAAGTAGGCTACGTACAATATTGGAATATCAGTTTCGTATGGACAAGTACGTACATGTCCTAGCAGCAGAGATGCGGAAATGTTTTCGTCGCTTGGCCTTGGGGCTAGAGCGTACTGGGTTTAAGAAGATGGACATGCTTTGTGATATGAAAGAAGAAGTGAATGGCCATCTGAGGAAAACATTTCCACCGAAGCAAACTTCATTGCGCAGATTTTTCTGTGTCGAATAAATATTGAAAAAATAGTACATTTTGTGCATTTTTGCCGCTGCAGGGGGATATCCACAATGGTGAGATGCATTTTTAGGAAACGCCGTTTATTAAAGCCGCCGCGTATTAAATCCAAAACCGGCTGTCCCGAGGTGGATTTATTAACCGAATTCCACTGTATTTATGTTATCAAACTATTTTTAAGACAGTATGGAAACCCTTATTTGTTTATCTTTTGCACTGCCTTTACAATGTTTTTTAACTTCGCTGTAGTGCACATTTAATTGTAGTACGCTCCTTAGTTGTATCAGTACACCGTGAGAGTTAGATTTTGGAAACGAAAGTGCGAAGACACATGTTTTTAACCGGACAGTATGTTAAAACTACTGACTCTATGCTTAACCTAGAGTCTAGGTAGAGTCTTAACCTAGAGTGTAGAGTCTAGTCTTGATAACATCTAGGTCCTAGACCAAAAGCAATTTCGCACCTGTGACGACGTAACGTTACACAGAGTCCAAAGTCTAATATTGGGGTTTAGCCCGTTTACGACCAGTATGTGAAAACTACTTTCAAGCGAAATTTAGCAAAGTTAAACTGTGCGATTTAGCAAAACTTGCTTGTAAAATGGAAACAAGCAGACAGCTAAATATCATTCAGTTCTGTCAAAAGAAACCCAACCGTAAAAATCAGGCTCGTGATTTTAACAGGATAGAGGAAGAAGATAAACTAAATAGGTTGAGTATTGTTGACCTAGAGAATACTTTTCTGTTAAATGATTTTGCAGAATATTTTAAGCAATTGACTAATAGTGTTGAGCAGTTAATATAAGTTAAATTTTGCTATGGCTAAAAGAGGAAAGTCCAGCAGTTCTTGTTTAACTCGACTAAGTGGTGCTAAGAAATTTTGTGGTCAACCTAAACCTCTTGACGGAACTGAACCACTTACGTTACGTCAAATTATTCAATACAGCTATTACGTGGAAAATAGTCAGTCTCATATGAAACACTTTGACGTAAGCAACCTGATTGCAGAAGAACTGCTAGTAGTATGGGGTAAAGTAAATCCTCAACTTCCAATCTATGATAAAAGCTACATTATGAAAATGGTTACCAGAGAGCTTGACAAAGCAGCTACAATAAACAGAAAAAAAATAAGCGCCAAGTGGAAAGAAGAATATGGAAGAAAAATTAGATTTTCTCTTTGATTTTGCACTTTGTTCTTGTTCACTTCCCATCTTTCCATGGAAAGACAAAAGGGTGAAATGTCTTGATCTCAACTGTCAAAAGCAACATATCGTCTGTTTATGTACTGAAAAAAATGTCCTATCGAAGAACGTGAATATCTTAGAGATCAACGCTCAAAAATAGGACCGAGGGGATCTTTTAAGTTAGGCCCAACGGATAAAGGAGCAGCTAAACGTCAAAAACTAAGCGCAACAAAAGTTCGACAGTACGACGCTTACAACAAAAAGCAACAGTTACAAGAAGAGAGTGTGTTAGCAGCTGTTTCATCAGAGCAAATCTCGCATTCCGACTCTAGCCAGTCATCTGCAGTGGATGAAAGCGATAGTGTGTTTTCAACTAGATCTTTTCCTGCAACTTCAGAAACATACAGTGATTTAAAAACACCACGCTTTGGCATGGAACTAGTCTGGGGTGATGTTTCATCCCGCCTTGGAGCCAGCCTTGGTAATGCACTCAAGCTTGACCTACATGCAATGGGTCTTTTTAAATCTTCTGTTAATCTTAAACAAATTTTTATGGACAAATCCAAAATTGATGGAGAAAAGGCTCGTGTGAAAAATAAAAGTAATGAACTTCATGAAAACCGAGTAGAAAATTTAATCTGCATTGGAATTGATGGAAAGGTAAGTAAATTATTTACGTAACGTTTTGTTAGATTGCTGCATGTTGTGACGAACCATGGTTGAAGAAGGATAGCTTACATTTGAAATGTAGCATATCGATGTCGTAAAATTAAAGAAATGCATTGCATGACTATCATTGAGGAAACACTGTACAATGTTGATCATATAGCGACAATATGAATATTTGATTGAAGTTTTTCAAGTAATTCATCTTTTTTTCTAGGTTGGACAGAAACGCACTAGTTTATCGGGAAGTTGAAGATAAAGATGGAAATGCAAGAATAAAGAAAGACATTTCTCATGAACACCACTTGACGTTTACTTAAGAATCAGGAAATGGACAAGGAAGTTATTTAACCCATAGAGTAGTTCCTCTTATCGGTGCAACTGGAAGTGTTCTTGCTAATGTATCCCATAGCGTGCTACAAGAGTTTGATAGTACGGAAAGTCTTAGAGCTGTGCTTGTCGACAACACAAGCACAAATACAGGATGTGATTCTGGATTAGTAACAAAACTGGAAAATCTACTCAATCGTAGGCTTCACACGATTGGATGCTCACTTCATCAAAACGAACTTCCATTTAGAAAAGTTTTCTGCGCAATAGATGGTCTAAGGAAGAGTCCACATACATTTTCAGGACCACTTGGAAAATTATGTGAGCGCGATTGTCATTGTCTGCCTCAAACAAATTTTTCTATCATCAAAAGTGAATTAAAAAGGACTTATTTCACGGAAGAGTAAAGAAAAGACCACAGCAATGATCAAAGGCTTCTCTTAGAATACGTGCAAGGCATCGCAGTTGGGAAAGTAAACTCCCAGTTTTCTCTCCGAAAAATTGGCCCTCTTAATCCATCTAGGCAGCTGACACTGGCTATTCGACTGCTTTGTGTTTATACAAGAGGAATCTATCCTGTTCATTTAAGCATCGCAATGACCCAATTAGTGCAATATATTGTGCAAGTGTATGCAGTTAGCTGGTTTGAAATAAAAAGAAATGGGAAATTCGAAATGCAACCAGTCTTCATTTTTGATATGATTCAAAGAATGAAATTGCAGTCGCCTACAATTCAAAAAGCTTTGGAAAATTTAAAATTTAACGCGTTTGGATTGCTACCTGAAAATGTGTTGTATAGCATGATATGCTCTGATAACATGATGGTAAGGAGACTGGCTATCATGAAGATATTATCAATCAGGAAACCAACCACTACAAAACGGCTATACAAAATCCCAGTTATTAAATATGATGCTGCTCATTGATATGAACTGATTGACCTGTCTCAACCAGGAATTAGTGAACCAGCACTGACGGCAGATATTGCTACTGAAATTTTGTCGGATGCAATGGAAAAAAGAATAAAGCTTCAGTTGCCTGTTCTTCCTTGTCATTCGCAAAATGTTGAAAGGCAGTCAAACTTACCTCAGAGGCATCACATTTGGTGTATGGACAAGAAGCCAGACATCGCCATATTGTCACTAAGTATTGCTGCCGACAAGTTAGACCATCCTATGCTTCCAAAGCCTCCTATTCGCAATCGTATGAAGAACTTTTTGAGTAAAAAATTGTTGTGTTTTATTTGATCAGGATTGTTATGCACCACTCCAGGGCATAAACAAACTGTTTGGTGTGTAGGTTTCACGTGAATAACTGTTGAATTACTTTAACGAACTTGGTGCGCAAAGTCCCAAATTTCTCAAATATACTTTTATTTTTCAGTTTGTTAAAACAATTACGATTTCCTACAGAGAGTAGTAGTAGAAGCAGTGTATTCAATCGTTTCACCTCTGCAATGTCTTATTATTATTGTGTTTTGCTTTATATGTCCAAATTGGGTTCATTTTGCTTTGATTTAAATCCTTTTTATGCGATTTTCACGTTTCACACAATGTATTTAACCCTAACCCTTGAGACGTATTTTTGCAAAAATAGCATAAAAAGTATAAATTTCAAAACAATTTCCGCAAAAACCCTTGAAAGCTAGACTTGTGATGTTTTGGATTTAAATAGTTTCTGGTCAAGAGTCTCTATCTCCATCTGTCCTGGGGGTCTATCGCAAAAAAAGTGTAATATCGACCCCCCTACTGATGCTACCGCATTTTAATAAATTTAATTACCGGTAAAGCTTACCGCCTACGTCAATAAATCATTGTGTTTGCAGGTTGAATTGTTTAGGCTCTGTATTAAGCGTGAATTTAACAATTAAAAGAGTAACAGGGTTAGTAGTCAAAAACAGAATGCCGAAGAAGGAAAGTGGTGCGCAAGGACATAAGCGGCAAACACAGTTTAATGCATCCTTAGGGGAGTCGAAGAAAATCATAAAAGCTTATTTTAAGGAAAGTCCCGATCTTGAAAAACAGTCTTGTGATGAAAGTAGCCAAAACCAAGCCATACGATTAGGACTAATTCAAAGAGATAAAACTCGGGTTCCTGAGACAAGCATTAGTTCGCAAAGCGAAGCAAGTGCAGAACAACCTGCATGCTCTTCTGAAGACCAGGGTGTTGTGCTGGAGATGAGAAACCCTGAACCCAGCCAACAATTCTTCCCCGCTAACCATGATTTCAACGGATAACGTCTCAAACTCTGAAAGAGGATTGAAATGTGTTAATGATGCCAATGATGTGACAGAGGTTTCACATCAAAGCGACATAGGCTTGATAAAATTTGACGAAAGAGGATTACCGAATGTTACCCCGGCAGATTGCACTCTGTTGGTCACAACCGGAGCTACCCAATTTCAGAATAAACAGGGGCCATTCCATACTAAAGACGGACGATCAATGACAAAGTTTTGGTTCAAAAAAACTCTTTTAAATGGTCAAGTAGTTAATCGATCATGGTTGGTTTATTCTCCATTGCATCAAGCTGCATAGCTTACTGCTTCTGCTGCTTGCTTTTTCCACTTTCATCATTAGATAACCGATCTTCCTTCAGACTAAAAGGCGGATTTTCTAAATGGAAGAAAATTAAAAATTACATTCGCATGAAAAGAGCGAAAATCATCGTAAAGCATTTGCAGCTTGGAAGGAAGCTGAGCGTCGTCTTGAGCATAATAGGACTATAGACCAAGAATTGCAAGAACAGATTGAACAGGAAAAAAGCAAATGGAAAAATATAACCCAGGTAATTTTTTGTCTTTAGTGGAGTTACTGGCTAAATACGATCCGACGTTAAACGAACACTTGGAGTTGTTAAAAAAAGAAAAGATGCGTATTTCCAACCTTTCTCCGGTTATTTAGAACGAATTCATTTCATTGTTAGCTTCTCATGTACGAAGCGAGTGCTTGTCCGAGATTCGTAGAAATAAATATTTTGGTATAATGCTCGACTCTACGCCTGATCTAGCACACCCAGAGCAGTTGTCTCAAGTCATACGGTATGTTAATGTTGACTACAAAAAAAAGAAAGTCCAAGTCAAGGAGACTTTTGTCGACTTCTTGCAACTGAAAGAAAAAGATGCTGCCTCAATAGTGAATACTATCTGCGAAAAACTGGAATAGGATCAGTTACCCCTACGTGACTACTGCTCTCAGTGCTACGATAATGCTGCAGTTATGTCAGGCCACATTTCCGGTGTCCAGCGAAGAATCTTAGATAAAAATCCAAACACTCTTTTCATTAATTGCGACAATCATAGTTTAAACTTGGCTTGTGTCCATGCAGCCAGCGAAGAAACCGTTACCATTTATTTTTTTGGAAACATCGAAGCTATTTATAATTTTTTCAGCCCTTCCACCAATCGATGGGCTGAATTTAAAAAAAAACTTGGCATTTCTATGCAGCGCCAATCAGAAACAAGGTGGAATGCTAAAGACGAAGCAGTAAGAACTTTGAATTGTCATTTAGATGAATTGCTTAAGCTCCTCGAAGATTTGACCGAAAATGAAATTACTGCGGACACAAGAAGTGGTGCTCATGCTCTTTTGCAAAGCATACTTAAATTTGAATTTTTGACTTTGTTAACGTTTTGGAACAATATTTATTGTCATCCATCAATCGAGTTCAAAAACGCCTTCAGGATCCTCAAATGACTTTTAAAGAAGCAACAGCGGATTAAACCTGTTTGCAAGAACATGTACACGATTCTCATGAAAATATCTGTGACCGTGCAATTGAAAAAGGAAAAGAGCTATGTGTGGCGTGGGGTTTGAGTATGACGAGAAGGCAAATCCGCCATAAAAAACAAATTGATGAAGCAGCAAGTCACACTGAATTATCATACGAACAAGAAATCAGACAGGTTATGAAAGCGACTCCAGATAGATTGGTCACGGAAGTAAATGGTCGATTTTCTCGCTTAAGGGACCTTGAATCTCGATTTGGATTTCTTTTGCAAGATGACAATATTGTTTTTGCCAGCATGGAAGACGATGAGTGAGGCCTACAAGAAAAATGCAATGATTTCGCTAGGTGCTATGCAAATGACATCGATGGCATTAAGCTATATAAAGAAATTAAAGACTGCCAGATGTTGATTCGTAGAAGATCAGAAACGAATATTGCTGAGCCAAAATCTCCTGCACATTTGCTTCACCTGATCATTTCCTATGGCGATGATGTGTTTCCTAATTTGAGAATTTCTCTTCAGATTTTGTTAACAATTGGTTCATCAATTGCAATAACTAGAAAGCAATGTCCTTCCTGGCCTATTGGCGGGAAGTCATGACGACTTCCTTTAGTTGGGTCGGAGGCTAATATCAGCTCTCCATCGCCAACAGTGCAAAGCACTCCAGTCAAACGTACCGTAAGAGGGAAAGCGCTGCTTCGGGCTATTAGCCCTCATCAGCCGCCCTCAGGTAAAATACATTCATCTTTCGGAGCGAATGATCTTGCCAGGATCACTCATCCCTTCGCATAAATATATCTTAAAGAATTTAACCTTTGTGGTACGTAGCCACTCGTGTGTTTACGTCACCGCGCTGGTCAAATCCTTTACGTGGCCAGGGTGAAGAGTAATAACTAAAAAAGCAATGTCCTTCCAACTAGAGGAAGTCGTCATGACTTCCCGCCAGTAGGCCAGGAAGGACATTGCTTTTTTAGTTATTGCTCTTCACCCTGGCCACGTAAAGGATTTGACCAGCGCGGTGACGTAAACACACGAGTGGTTACATACCACAAAGGTTAAATTCTTTCGGATATATTTATCTGAAGGGATTAGTGATCCTGGCAAGATCATTCGCTCCGAAAGATGAATGTATCTTAACTGAGGGCGGCGGATGAGGGCTAATAGCCCGAAACGGCGTTGTCCCGCTCTACGGTACGATTAACTGGAGTGCTTTGCACTGTTGGCGATGGAGAGCTGATATTAGCCTCCGACCCAACTAGAGGAAGTCGTCATGACTTCCCGCCAATAGGCCAGGAAGGACATTGCTTTTTTAGTTATTGCTCTTCACCCTGGCCACGTAAAGAGTTTGACCAGCGCGGTGACGTAAACACACGAGTGGTTACGTACCACAAAGGTTAAATTCTTTCGGATATATTTATGCGAAGGGATGAGTGATTCTGGCAATATCATTTGTTCCTGCTGATGAATGTATCTTACCTGAAGGCGGCTGATGAGGACTAATAGCCCGAAACAGCGCTGTCCCGTTCATCAATAGCTAGTTGTGAAAGGTCCTTTAGCAAGCTGAAATTGATTCTTACATACTTGGGAGCGACGATGTCACAAACGCGATTAAAGCGATTTGGCTATCTTGAGTATAGAAAAGGAAAGACTTGAAGATATAGACTTTAATCCTATTATTGATGCATTTGCATCAGCAAAAGCTAGAAAAGTTTTTGTATAATTGTTTCTTCGTTTAATTTTTTGCTATTGGTTACCGGTAAACCACCCGCCATTGTATTGTTTGTTTGTTCATGCTGATGTTGGAACTGTTGTGACATTTTATGGTTGACCACAGTAGTGATATCATACTCGTATTGATTGCTATAGCGTCTCAACGACTAACTGCCGGCCACGTAAAAGCTTTTAAATTTGAGTGGGTGTTTTGTATGTACTTCACAAAAGGATATTTAAACTTGATCAGGTCATGCTTTTATATGTTTGTGGAATGCTGTTGGACGTGTTCAACGGAAAAATGTTTTATTGTTTTTTAAAATAGCAACATCTCCACTCTTCTTCGTTTCTTGCTTCGTTCATTTTTCACTTTCGTTGTTCTTTTCCAAACCGCGAATCATTAGCAACTCGGAATGAAACACCAAATTTCATATTGTCATTTTTATGACTTGTGCAAAATTCGCAGGAAAAGCAGGGGCGCAGAATACTTTTTTGCCCCCGCGCGCAAGGTACCCTAGTTACGCCACTGGCTCAGTGCTTTCCACCCATTGATGCCGACTTACTCTTTCAACATGGGGAGGTTTTGTGCGAGCACAAGCAAAGTAAAAAAGATCACAATAAATACGCATCACTGCAATGCATACTCGAAGAATGCGTAGGTTTTCGAGACGCGTTAAAGTTTAGTCTGCAAATGCGTTGAGTACGAGTACCGACAAGTCTTTTTTCCTGCGTAGCACTTAGCATTCAATCAGCGCAAGGGCGTTGGAAAGTGGGTGCTGAGGGGGGTTAAAGTACCTCCTATATTTTTTTCAGACCACCATTGAGTCCCCCCTTTCAAAAATTTATAACTGCAGTACACCCTATTGCACTTCAACGATGGCTAATAGCGTCACTTGTTATTCGTTTTTTTTTCTTCAATGATGCCATCAAACCAAGGGTACATGACAATTTGACGCGGATGATTTGACGCGAACAAACTTGACGCGGCCGACTTGACGCGATGACGATTTAACGCGAGGACGACAACTCTCTTAACCCCAACTCCCCCCGACCCCAACTCCCCCCCCGACCCCAACTCCCACGACCCCATTACACACGTTTCGCGTCAAATCGTCCTCGCGTCAAGTTTTTTCGCGTTAAATCGTCCGCGTCAAATTGCCTTGCTCCGTCAAACCAACATACTAACTTTTGCAACTTTGTGACAAAGGTGAACAAAATCGCAAAACCTGCTGGATTTCATGGTAGCTTCGTGTACAAAGCTCTGAGAGCTCTATTATGATGTCATAGTTAAATTTTCTTCAAAAGAAGCTTTTGGGCAAATAACAGCGATACAACAAATTATCAAATTAGAATTAGCTGGCTTATCCTAGGAGCAGTGGCGTAGCGAGAAACTTCAAAAGGGGTGGGACCATGATTTCCATATTTTTTTCAAACACATTTTTTTCGGCTGAACAAATTTGAAGCTGATTGAAAAACAAGAAAAGCTCCAGGGGTATGGGGGCATGCTTACCCGGAAAATTTTTGAAAATTTACCTGCTGTAATGGCTATTTTAGTTTTTTTCGAATAATTTTTAGGCAAACTTCAAATTTTTTGACCCCAAGTCTGAGTGCTTCGCCAAATATGATGCATATTGCTATCGTAAAAGTTCGAAATTATGGAAAAACTGTATACATCAAAAACCTTTTTGAAAATGGCTGGTGGGTGGGTGCATACCCTTTATCCTACCCCCCTGGATCCGCCGGTGGCCATAAGCTACAGAAACCTTCAAAAGATATTTCAGTCACTTGGCATCATTAGTTTTGTTCTTTTTTACTTAAAGGCAGAGTTAAAAGGGGGCAATGGCACAATGCCCTCCTAAATACACTCTTGCCTATCGTAGGAGCCTGAGACTAGGAGCTTGCGAACAGACAGTAAGTTTATTTAAAGGTGGTTAACACGTTTACAAACGTCGATCTGGTTAGTGTGTGTTATGCTGGCTAGAGGAACGTTTGAGTTATCAAGTAGTCTTCAAATGACTTTTACTAAAGTAAAGTGCATGATATGCATGATCTATGCAGCGACAACGAGGAGGGGGTCTGGGGGGCCAAGCCCCCAAATGTTGGTATGGTAACACAAATTTAAGCCCCCCCCCTACTTAAAAGTACTTCCAACGCCAGTGAATCAGCGAGTTTTTAAAGAGGTGTGCTTCGCTAACTAACAACACAAAGGAGTAATTCGCCGCTAGCACACTTCTAGTCAAACGTAAATCAACGAAATGTTTTTGCTGTGACCGCAAGTTTACCCCGCAACAATCTCTAAGATTTTAGAAGTATCACATTTCTCGTGCGTTGTTTTTATTTCAACGCAACAAATGATGAGCGCGTTTCCGAATAAGCGATAGCAACGCGTTTCGGTCTTGCTCATGGCGAATTAACGTAAATAAAATTACAAAAAAATTTAAAAGATGACATACTGCACAGCACAGTATTATGGAATAGTTTTTTGTGCGAGTGTTTCTTCACATTTAACAACTCTCGTATTATCAGCAGTGCTATTACATCTTAGCACAGCTTGAACGGTATGCTGAACCCAAAGTGTTTGATGCTGTGCGAATGTGCTTATGCACGTGTGCGCGCACCATCACGTAAATTAACCTGCGCACACTAAAATGCGTTTGCGTACGCTTCTGAGTTGTAGTTTTCTTGCTTGAGTACGTGTTTGAACGGTATACTTTCTGGTGTTGATACGCAAGTAAGAATGTAAAATACTCAGTACTGCAAATATCAGGTTAATTTTAATTAATAGGCCTACAAGAAATCGGATTTTAGATTTTAATATTTCATGCACGAGGTATCATTTTTTGACATATAATTGGAAGAGATTCTTGCGGGGAGGTTTCTCACCATGTTGCAAGCTATGGGGAGGTTAAACCTCCCCATCTCCCCGCAAGTCGGCTCCAGTGTTTCCACCTGTACAACAAGAAGGCAACTCGTAAGCTTAAGGTTGCTGCCGAAGGTCGCATCCTGCCTTTCTCTGCTGAGCCAACTCATCTCTGCAGTAAGCTGCACAGATCGCTCACATACCGCCGACACCTGGAGTCACTGCGCAAAAAATTAACAACACGCGTTGTTAATTTGAGGCGCTTAGCAGGATCAAGCAGAGGGCTGGTTTTAGAACGTTTCGCATAGCTACCTTGGCCTTGATCCACTCTGCTGCACAGTACTGTGCTCCTGTTTGGAGTAGAAGTGCTTACACGCGCCTCATGACAAGCCTATCAAAGACGCTTTGCGCCTGGTGACTGGATGCCTGCGTCCCACATCAATGAACAACCTATTTGTTCTTTCAGGCATCACACCGACTGAGCTTCGTCGAAAGAGAGCCTCACAGTCTTTGGCTCGTCGTGCCCAGGATCTTGGTCATCTACTCCATGATCGGCTCACGTCCCATCCTTATGGAGGGCATCGACAGCTTATGTCAAGACTCTCCTTTGTACCTGCTGTTGTGGAACTGCTCAGAGATGCAAGCGAACTGGGCATCAGTGCAGCAAGATGGGCGGACCACAGGTTGAACCTTGGGTGACGGAAGGGCACTTCTCATCTACATTCATTTTTTGGTGATGGGTACGCCCTTCCACCTGGAATGGGGCTTCGCAGACCCGCCTGGGTACGGCTGAACGTTTCCGGACTGGAGTTGGCCTCTTGCGGTCACTGATGCATAAATGGGGCATGGCTTCCACGGCGTCCTGTGAACGTGGTGCAGGGGAACAGACCGCAGACCATATTATTATAATATCCTGTCCCATATCCCGCCGTCCAAATGGGATTCGGGGTCTGTTCACTGTAAACGAGAGCTTGGCACGGTGGCTCTCTGATGTGTGCCGTGCCATTTAGAGTGATACTACTTCCTGATGCAACATCGCACCCACACGAAGAAACAAGCCTACTGACTTTAGCTAGTTTAATTCAGCTAAATAAATTTATTTTAAAAGCGGCAAACGTAAGAGCAAATGAAATGCCTTAAAAGCAGCTTTAGCTAAATGAATGCTTAACACTTGACGAGTATTCTTAATGTCTCTGACGTAGGACTCCCCAACCCCTCAATATTTGCAGTAGCGGAGAGGGGCGCGTTAACGAATCCTGTGCTACTTCTGTGCCGCTGTGACATATGGATGTCTTTTTAAAAATATATCCAGTCGCGTCTATTATAGTTGGATCTGGTGAAGCGTTTTTTGTCATAGGTGAACCTGTGAAGTCAGTTTCGTTTAGGTCTAGCCCAGTTAAATCATCCCCATGGCCGGTTGCCGAGCTGCACACTTTTTAAAAACTAACATTCTTGGAGCTGCTTGCGTCAGAAGTTACACAGCAATGAGTTGCTTCATGTTTCGTCTTAATTTGATTTTTACCGATTTTTTTAACCAATCTGATGGCCAAGTGGATACTGGATAGAGTGACTCGTTCTGTGGCGGTAGACTCGGGTTCGATTAAATCAATAGCTTACACTAAATCAATTACTTAATAAAAATTGGTGTTCACAGTTTAGCATTAAAGAGACAGGGTGGAGCAAGCCGCAGCTTACTTGTTGTACCATTGGAGAAGGCACTTAACAAGATTCTCCTATTTTAGTGTGGAAGACAAACTGCGGGTAGCTCCTGACCGATCACGTTGTAACGTTTTGGTTGCTTTTTCGTGACAAGAGAAATAAAAAATACATTAAAAACTTATGTCTTTTCAAACTTTAACCATTAGTGGTCAGTTGTTTCAAGTTATTTCGTCTTTTTCGAATCGATCGTTAGTGATACTTCACAGTGTCATAACTTGTTGGCCTAATGGCGTAAAGCATCTTATAGTGTGAATCATCTTATTCAAAAATGCAACAATGTGATTTTGGAGAAGTGAACCATAGGTGGCGGAACCGGGCGGGCCGGGGGGACCCTGGCTCCCCCACTTTTTTTTCAGGGGGGCCCTAATTTACACGTTTATTTCTACAATATTGAGTCTGCATGAATGTATTTGAAACTTAATGGGTCTACCATCGAAATTAAATCCCAAGAAAGTTCTTAAACGCAGAGATGTCTTCTTTAAAATTTTGTTTGTGGGGTGGGGAGAACAGAAACTAGAAGCAAGAACCGTATGTCTGAAGCCTACATAAATTGGACATGTCACATGTGGACGGGCTAAATATGGATCGCAGGCATAGGGCCGGATTTACGTTTTGGCTAAGCAGAATGAAACCTAGGGCCTCGGAGAAAATGGGGGGCCTCATCACGAACAATGAAAACTTTTTTCTCTTCACTGATACTTTCAGTGGATAAAAGAGCATCTGAGGACTTGTATACCTTTTTTTGCTCTTCACTATACCGATATTTTCAATGAGAATAGGACATCTGAGGACGTGACGACCTTTGTTTGCTCTTCCAATCAGTGTGATCAAATAGCCTAGGGCCTCTCATTGTCGAAATCCGACCCTTAGGAGCGTATTTAGGAGTGGGGCCATTGTGCCATGCCTTCACCCCTTTTGACTCTGCCTTTTAGTAAAACAGAACAATACTAGTTGTGCCAAGTGACTGAAATATGCCAGATTCTTTTTATGGTTTCTGTAGCTTATGGCCAGGGACGAATCCAGAGGAGTAGGATAAGGGATTTGCATTCTCCCACCAGCCATAGTTTTCAAACATGCTTTTGCTGTATAAAATTTTTTCATAATTTCGAACCTCTTCGATAGCTATAAGCTTTACGCCTTAAGCATGCATAATTAAAAATGTGCGAACAAAATGTATCATATTTGGCGAAGCACTCAGAATTAAGGTCAAAAAATTTAAACACAATTTGCCTGAAAATTATTTAAAAGGCACTAAAATAGCCGTTACAGCATGTAAATTTTGAAAAATTTCCGGGGGAGCATGCCCCCGGCCCCCCCCTAGAGCTTTTCTTTTTTCTTAATCAGCTTCAAATTAGTTCTGCCGAAAAAAATACGCTTGACAAAAAATGTGGAAATTATGCCCTCCCCCTTTTAAAATTTCTCGCTATGCCACTGCCGCCCTTGGTTGTAGGTGAAGAAAATCTGGTCATTGGTTTTGGGCCCTTCACTTTAGAAATGCTTCCGCCATCGCTGCTGGAGACGCGAAGAGATTGGAGAGAAAATTAAGCCAAGATATGACTATCTCATTGGCATATCTCTAATCTTAGCTCAGCTAGACTGAAAAGGTGACCGCAGCCCTACATCTAAACAAATCAGAAAGGCCAAACTTGAGCACAAGGTTAAAACCAACCGCAAGCTTTTGCCGTTCTGTCCTGACTAGGGTTTCCCTTTCGAGATTTCGGTACGGGAAATTTCCCGGGAAATTTGAAACTTTTCAACCTCTTACTCATTCTTTTTCTCTGCTTTTATAAATACCCACCACAAAACAATTTGCATTGCTGTTTGTAAATTTCCCATTTCCGGGAAAATTGGCTCGGGATCCCGGAAAATTTAATTTCCCGTTCCCGGATCGAGATCCCGGAAAATTTGAAACTTTCCCGGGATCCCGGGAAATTTTTGAGCTGAGCAAATTGAATAGGCAAGAAAGTATTGTGATTTTAACTTAATTTGCCCTATTTCAGAGCTACGTTTAGGTGTTCGATCTCAGCTGAGAAATAACAATGGCCTACATCCAAGATCTAACTATAATGCAGCTTTTTTGCACGAATTATTGTTACGATACTTTTGTGATTGCGACTTGAAAATCATGAAGAGCGAACTTATAAAAATAAATTTGATTGCTTAATGGTGGTTTGCATACAGTGCCGTATTTACCTTCAAGCTAATTAAGCTATCGCTTAGAACATCACATTTAAGGGGCCTCGCGCTGTGGTCAGGTTTCTGATGTTTTAACCTTTCAGTTTAAAATTATTTTTGTAATTTATTTTTAAAAAACCTCCACTTTTGTTTATACCACAAGCCTAACTTGGCTTTATCAAGTTCTAATTAAAGACTTGAGACTAACGACAATAATTCACAGGTGGACACCAAATTTGTTGTTTCGCTTTAGCGTAGATTTCTTGTATAATTTAAGGTCGCTGATTTCAAATCTGCAAACGATTTTTTTTCCATCACGTCAGGAATTTGCGCAATTTTAAATCAAATTTTGTATAAAGTAGTTGATAACTTCTGCGGGGTTATTCATAGTTTAATGCTTGCTATCCTCTGTAAGGCAACAATGAAGCAACGTCTTGCCTTTACACGACAGCCATTGGTTGCAGTAAGCTTTGTATTGGTTTACTCGGCAGTTTTCAGCTTTTTGTCTGGCTAGCAATCGCATCAGTTTGTATGCGCAGAGAATGGCAGAAAAATAAGCAACATAAGCTGATTGGAGGTTGCACAACGACAGCATAATGTCGCGTACACCTGGGCAGAAAAGCTTTTCCAAGCATTCTCTTGTAGGTTCCTTCATGGATCCTCTAAGGTAGAGATGCCCAACTAAAATAAGGATACGTGCCAAAGTTTTCAAAATAATCTCGTCGCATGCCATGCCACTTTCAAATAAAATGGTGGTATTTTAAACGAAGTTTTGTAAAACTGACACCGCTAATATTATACTTCAGAGTTTCAACACAATGAATACGTATTTACTGAAACACTACAAGGGGCCAAAAATGTGTGAATAAACAATCATGGTGATTTAAGTTAATTTCAATATAAGCCTGAGTTATCACGATTCATTGTAAATACAAGAATTACTTTTTACCAAATCGTTCGTTCGCCACTTTCGAGCTATGGCGTGCCACATTTGGCACACGTGCCCTGTGTTGTGCACCCCTGCTCTAAGGTACATACTTCCACTCCTCCATATTAATTTGGGTGTCATGAAGCGGTATGTTAAAGCTTCAGGTATGTTCAACAACAATAAGCAAGGTGCTTGTTTCCTATATATTACCAAAATTTTTTTAAACTAAGCAGTGAAATAGGGTATTTCCACTGGCCCACAAATTAGGCAACTTATAAATGATGAACAGTTTCACGCATCAATGACACTTGCGGAGAACGGTATATTGCTGTCCTATAAAGAAATGGCTCGTAAATTTCTTGGTAATGAAAAAGATCCTAACTGCAGAAGCATGTTGACAATTTTCGAAAATTTTAATGTCGAATGAGTATAAAAGTGCATTTTTAGGTGATGCTCAAGGCCAACAGCTGAGAGCTATCGATGATTCCATCCGCAGGCTAGAGGGCATCGTAGAAGAGCTAGCCAAGGGCCTGCAACAGACAGAACGAGAATTGGATGACCTGGAGCAGCATGGCCGCCGCAGCTGCCTGATACTACATGGATCCCACAATGTCCCAACAGACCGGAATTACTTTGGCTTTCAGGATTTTGTTATTAATAAATTAAACACTAGACTAAAACTGTACTATAAAATTAAACCCTTGGATATTGACACCTGCCATGTTCTTCCTTGCAGAAACAATCGACCACCTCCTATCATCGTCAAGTTTGTTTGAAGATCAATTCGTGACCTGGTTTACAACAACAAGAAAAAGCTCAAAGATGACAACAACCCGGAGATTTCCATCACTGAATCCCTCACTAGACAACGACTTCGATTGGTAAAAAATGCCAAAGATGAATTTGGCTTCCGCAACGTCTGGACTAATAATGGTATAGTATACTGCTACCACAATAACCGCAGGCAAGTAATTAATGATTTTTATGATATAGAAAAAATTTCGAAGCCTTAAACTCCCATTGTTGTTGGTGTTGGCCCAAGTATACTTTCTCCTTTTGTACCGGTACCCAGTGCTAAAACCATGATACAATACTCTTTTTATATTTCTCCTAAATTTGAAATCTAACTCTATAATTCTCTAAACTAATACCCTCAGGCCCTGCCCAAACACCAGCTTTTTTTTCTCGAGAAAGCCAAGCACCAGCAACTTATCTGAATTTTTTCTTAATTTATACTTATGCCTTGTTGCATTATTTTTGTTATCTTTTGTGTAAATTGAGTATGTATTTATGTCCAAAGTGCGCAAATATCCAATTGACTGTAACTTTTGCAATAACTTCATCTCAAAAAGACAAAAGCATGATTCATGTTGTGTATGCAGAGTCAGTTATCACCTAAAATGTATCAATCTCTTGAAGAAAACTCCCAATATAAATGCAAACTTAAATTATCTTTATAATAATTGGCTTTGTATCTCATGTGCTGCTGAGACCTTGCCCTTCTTTTCACTTACTGCTACAGAATTTACTGACCTATTTTCAAACCCTGTGCTGAAAGTACCACTGCCCTCTGCTGATGAACTTAACAATATACTGCTAGATGCTACAAATTGCTTTGACTCTGATGATGACATTGATGATAATATAGTACAAAATAACCAGATGGATACTTATTTCTCTGTTCAACAAGCTAATGCATTACTGCATAGTCGGTACAGTAATGAAGACAGCTTCTCAACAATATGCGTTAATGTAAGGTCATTGATAAATCCCCACAATTTCAGCAAATTCGAAAGTTTAATCTCTGGCCTTGACTTTCAACCACATTTAATTGCAGTTAATGAAACGTGGGAAAAGCCTCACACAATTGGCCAACATAAAAATTTAAATTGGTGTGTATATATTTCTAACCCCAGAGTTGTCAGCAGAAGTGGTGGTGTTGGAATGTACATAAAACAGAACTTGATTTTTGCCCGCTGTCCTGAACTATCGCTCATGCATGAAAAATCCTTTGAATCTCTGTTTGTCACTATTCAATTTGAAGGCAGAAGGCTGATTTGTGGCACTGTCTATAGACCACCTCGGAATGATAATCTGAGACTGACCTGCTTTTTCCAAAACCTGAATATGGTACTAACTGAAATAAGTAAAACCAAAAACAAATGTTTTATAATGGGAGACTTTAATTTCAACTAGCTAAACCTCTTGGACAAAAATACTGAAATGTTCACTGATGCTATGTTTAACAACAACTTCTACCCTCTCATTAATAAACCTACCAGAATTACTGACTCCCATAGTTCTACCATTGATCATATCTGGACTAGTATTATGGTTACTAATATTACGAGTGGCATTATTGTGCATTGTGTTGCCGATCATTTACCAGTCTTACAAGTGTGTAAGTTTGGTAAATTAAAAATTCGTAGTGTACCTAAAACTAGATCTCTTGCCCTATGCAACATTCAAAAATTCAAGTCCTCATTAGAAACCGCTGATGTTAGCGATATTTTTGACCGTACCGATCCTGATAGTTGCTTTAAAATGCTACACGATTTATTATTTGATGAATTTGACAAAAACTTTCCTTTAACAAAACCTGCTAAAAGTGATAAACGCTGTGAGTGGTATGATTTAGAATTGAGACGTCTCATGTTGAAAAAAGATAGACTATACAAGAAGTTTCTTTCGAAACATGACCAAGCTTCTAAAACTCGGTATCAAAAAATTAGAAACCAATATTTCCATCTGATAAGCGTAAAGAAAAAATTTTACTTACAAAAATTTAAGAATTCGCATAATAACGTGAAGAAAACCTGGCAATTCATTAATAATCTTCTTGGAAGGGGCAGATCAGGCAGTGCCGCATCAGCTTTTTGCATTAACGGTAAAATGACTTGTGATCCAACATTCATAGCTAATGGATTCAATGACCACTTCTCAAACATTGCTGTTGACCTGGTAAAGCAACTCCCAAAATCTTCTCAACATTTCAAAGAATACTTAACCTCGGCCAACCCTTCTTCAATTTTCTTATACCCCACATCACCTTTTGAAGTCAAGCAACATATTAATGAAACATCCCCAAAGTTTAGCGCAGGTTGGGATGAAATGTCTTCTGCCGCCTTAAAATATCTACCCGATTGTATCATTAACGTCCTATGCTATATCTTTAACCTATCCCTTTGTCAGGGTAAATTTATCTCCTCCTTTAAGCATGCGAAATTAATACCTGTCTACAAAAGGGGTGACTCGAAAATCCTGACCAACTACAGGCCTATCAGCTTGCTCCCTAGTTTTTCAAAGATTTTAGAAAAAATAGTTTATAAACGTTTGTATTCCTTCTTCAGTCGCTTCAATATATTTTCAAATTCCCAATTTGGCTTCAGGAAGGGTCATTCTACATGAAACGCTAATTGCTTGCTTATTGACAGGGTTACAGCAGCATTTGAGAAAAAACTTACGACTCTGGGCATCTTTCTAGACCTTTCAAAAGCATTTGATACGATTGACCATAAAATTCTATTGCATAAACTTAGGCACTATGGCGTCAGAGGTACAGCTTTGGACAGCTTTGAACAGACTTCTACATTGTGCATCCTGTTTCCTACCACCATCTTACGCCTTTGGACATCGGACATGCGTTTTTATTTCACTTTTTATTTATTTATTTATTTTTTTTTTTTAGGCTTAAAATTATGTGAGATGGCAAGACCTCGAGGTAGCCGGCCGATGCCAAATTTAGCTTGCTTTAACATTGCTATATTCAGTATTATTTCTGCTCTGTCGGTCGGTCCTGCTGTAAAGTTCTTGCCATGTTGAGACATCACAGACTTCTGGAAACGGCTTAGCTCGCTGGTTCTCAGACATCTTGCCTTATGGCACGGGATGTTTTTAAATCGGTGGTCTGGCTGGACAGGATTTCTTTTAATAGGTTTCTTTGCCTGTTGGGCCTTTTAGGGTTTTCTATTATCGGCAGCGCTCGGGGTAATTAAAGCGGGTATTACGTGTTTTATTCTTGCTTGTGTTCTTCGTTAGCTTTTCAGTTCTATAAGCGCTATTACGACTTGCATTAACCTTGAAAGGCCACACACTGTCATGTTTTCCTACCATTGCACCATAGCATGGCAGTGTGGAATCTGTGACTCTCTTAGCTGTCTTTTTTATCTGACCGTCGTTTTTTTTTTTTCTCTTTCTGTGCGATATGTGTGTGTGTTCTTTTTCTTTATTTGATAAATCTCTATTGTCGGGTGCTGCAACCATGCTTCTCATGTTACTTTTCTTGATCTTCTATTCTCCCCTTGCATGTTACAACGTTTATTGTTTTGTTGCTTCTTCCCTTTTCTCGTGCTGTCCAATTATACTGTATGTTATTTATGCATATTATTCTTATTTTGACGGTACGGAAATAAAAGTCACTAACTAACTAACTTTTTACATTCTCACCTTCATTTTTTCCGTTTAAGGTCGGGTGCTGTGAATCAAGAACAACGTGAAAGATTTCATTACAACATATAAAACAAGGGAAACAAGGTGCCAAGGATGATGGGAATGCTCAGTAATGGTGGCTACTGCTGGCTATTAAAACGTGATGGTTATCAGTTAAAGTCTATAACACGCGAAATAGGCAATTCGTTCCACCTGCCAAGAAAGCGAGACTACCTGCTTGACATTAAAACTGGGCAACAAAGGCTGAAGCCTACGTGATGATCAATATTTACGTGTAATCTATATGTACAGGCGAAAATATTTCATAAAATTTTTGCGACAAATTGTGACGTCATAGAGCAGTTTCGAGTACAGATTTGGAATCAGCGGGGTCGAATTATTAGACCGGAAGCCCAGGCCGATTTGCTCAAACGAAAGTATACCAATTTCTAATCAAGCATCATGGGCCGAGATGGTTTAATTAACAATCTGAACGTCCGGCAGGGTTTCAGGGGTGGAATAGAGAGTAAATAGCATATTGGCACCCCAAAAATTAGCGCTAGCACAAACGAAAGTATAACTCCTAAAAACAATTTGATTTTATGTAAAAAACATGTAATCAAGTGTAAAATCACAAATGCCAGGCGAATTCTATGGTGGGGGAGTCCAGACAGACGCCCTCAAACCTACACCCCCAATATATAAGCTAGCACAAACGAAAGTATACCTCGTAAAACCAATAAAATTTTATGCAAAACATGTAAGCAAGCGTAAAATAACAAATGACAAACAAATTTTGTTGTGGGGGTCCAGACAGACATCTCAATATACAAGCTAGCACATAGCAGCATTTCAGTTAAAAGGAACAGGGCCAGGGGCAGCTACTCGCTGGAATAATTAGTTAGGGACGACCAGTGAGAGGAATTAAGATAAGCGGTTACTCAATCATCACGCTTTGTTAAACTACAAGCCGGTACTGGGTGCTGAAAATGCTTCTTACCAAAACTTTTGATTTATTTTGACTTAGCCTTGTTCTTATGCAAAGTGATATAATTATTTTACTATTTAGGCCTATTGTTGTTACTGCCGACCTCTACGAGACCCACTCCTTATCTCTATTTAGGTCTACATTGTATATCAGCATTTTCAAACTTTTTGAATAGCGCTCCAACCAGTTATGTCATGATGCCTTTCGTTATTGAGGTCGATGATTGCTTGGCGGGATACGTACTTACGAATATGATGATCTAAATTAATTTATCGTGCCTGCAATTTGGAAACATGTTTGATTGTTGTCTATACACAACTTCTCTGCAACTATTCCTGATCGCATTATTTGCAGCTCTACAACTGCATACAAATATTGTAAATTGTTGCAGTATTTTTCATAATAAATGAGTTAATGTTGTTATTACATTTATGCTTTGCTAAACTGCTTAGGAGTTAAACTGTGCGGTATTCCATAGCATACCAGGGCATCACATCCAGGGCTGGTGTTAGGGGGGGGGTAGGGGATAAAAAGTACCGGGGCCCGTCATGTTTTGAGGGGCCTGTCGAGGGGCCCCGCTCTTATAAAATTTTTCTTTTGGGACACTCGCGAAGAAATGCTGGAGAAATTACGTCTTGGCTATGTTAAGACCAACCAGTGTGCAAAGTAAAAGGGGATGGGGGATATGTCTCCCCTAGGAAAAATAGCCGTCCCCCCAGCAAAGAAAAAAAATTGTCGTGGGGGGGATGCCAAAACGTCTCACCAGTCATAAGTACCGTAAGAAGTTAAATGTTTTTTATATCAACATTACAACACGTCAGCAGTTTTTTATAAGCGTTAGTGAAAGCACTAAGAATATGTTAAAGCAGCGGTTCCCCAATTTTTTTTCAGATCATACTTGAGATTGAGAGTATAAATTAAGAAAGTGCTAGCCTATACCCTCTGGGGCTCCGTCCCGGACCCCGCTGAGGCACCTTACTGCTCTCCCTCCTAACCCCTTGCTTCATTTATGAAACAGAAACCTGCGCCTAAAAAAAAGCTAAGTTTTCGAAATTCTACCGTTGATAATTTTTGTTCATCATGCTGGTGGTATGCAAACACGCAGCACGCTCTCCACCACTGTTTTAATTTGGTCATTGACCAATGACATCGCCCGAAGAGCGTATTTAGAAGGGGTGCATTGTGCCATGGCCCCTCCCCTTTTGACTTTGCCTTTTAGTAAAAAAAACGAATCGTGCCAAGTGACTGAAATACGCCAGACTTTTTCGATGGCTTTTGTAGCTAATAGCTAGGGGCAAATCCAGGGGGGTAGGAATGAGATGAGGGAATGAATTCACCTCAGCAGCCTTTTTCAACCATGTTTTTGATAAATACAAATTTTACGTAATTTTGAACCTTTTCGATAACAATAGGCCTTACGCCTAAGCACGCACAATTGAAAATGTGCGAACAAAATTGCACCAGATTTGGTGAAGTACTCAGAATTAGGGTCAAAAAATTTAAACAAAATTTGCCTGAAAAATGTTCAAAAAGCACTAAAATAGCCATTCCAGCATGTAATGTTTCAAAAATTTCCCGGGGGAGCATACCCCCGGACCCCACTAAAGTTTTTCTGTCTTTTAATCTGCTTCAATTAGCTTTGCTGAAAAAAACTACGCTTGAAAAAAAATGGTGAAATTATGCTCCTCCCCCCTTTTAAAACTTCTTGCTACGCCACTGCATCGCCCCATGAACAATAAATACCATTTTTATACGCATTGTCTTGTTATTTGGGTTCAGAATTCAAGCAAAATTGTAGACAAAAACACCCCCCTCAGTAAAAATTTTCTACTTCGCACACTGCTTAAGACTACGTCTGCGCAATGTCAAGACCTTTTCTTTTTTAGAGAATTAAATTTTGGTACCTAGGGGGCCCGCATCATATCTCTACCCCGGTGCCCGGATTTTTTCTCGACGGCCCTGATCACATCATTGTCCTTTTTAACTAATAATATTTTTAAAAGATGTGCACGCGTACTGTGAGTTTATGACATAATTTTTTTGCTATGTATGATATCTTAATTTAATATCTTTAAAAAAGCTGTAAACTGCATGTAGAAATTATCTATTATAATTTGAACATTTGCTCCGGCCTAATAGCTCAGTTGTAACGACATTGCTATCCGTACGAGAGGTCTGGAGTTTGTTCCCAAGAGCGGTCAAATCGGACATAAGATCGTAAAAAGGTTAATAGCTGTGTCGTTCGGGAGCGAAAATGGGCCTTGCCACTCGTTAAATGCTTCGAGGTAATACCGCGAATACAATTAGATTTGATTTTTTTTATATCGTTGCAAGCAACACCTCAATAATTTGTTTTGTGTACATATTGTTCTATTGCGTTAATGGCAGCAATACTGGCTCAATCACTGCTTATTCAATTTAGCTGAGGGCAGATACTAAATTGCTGACATGTTTTCTGTAATAAAGAATTTGGGAACCCTATTCAAACTCGCGTAAGGGCCCCCGCATGTTCTAGTTACGCCGTACATCCATGCATGTGGTGATTGCAGAGGTGCTGCAAGCAACAGGCCTACTATTGAGTCGGTTAATTTGAAATCGAAAATAAACGCGAACTACACGAGATTTTAGATTTTTGATGTTTAGATTTCTGTTAACGTGTTTTAAAAATGGTTTTGATTCAACGCAACAGTTTCGAAATTATCTTTCTTTAGCCAGTTCAGCACGGCTTGGCTGTGATAAATTTGTGCTTTCAGATTTTACTCATATAACACCTTATTGATCAGCATGCTTCCCATTGTATGAGCGAAATGTCGGAATCTGACTTCGGGTTTGAAAATTCGGAATCTAAACCCATAGAAAGCAACTGCAGGTTCAACTATTTGTCAGCTCAACACTTCAGGTTCGAAGATTCCGCACCTGAGCCCATACAAAGGAGCGTTTTTGCTACACCATTTCGCCTATACAAAGGGAAAGAATCTGATCAACTGGGTGCATATAACTATAACCAGAATTTTTCGCATGAACAGTTGAACACTCCTGCAAAATGTGTTCAGTTTTGCACTACAGACTAATAATAGCGTAGACTTGCTTATAAAGGTAACTTGTTGCATTTATGGAAAGCAAAACGAAAAGTTATCGCAATCGACTTCCATTCAACTCTTCAGAAAATCAACTTTTTACAGCTTTTTTTTTTGCTTCGGTTTGATGAGGTCATCGACTCATGACGTCATATGGTCATACGAAGACCTCCCAATTCTCACTTGTTTAAGTGGAGTTGGTTTGAAGCATTTGCATCTTTGAGAACAAAAGTTACAAAGAATTATATTTAAACTTATCAACTTTCACAGTTACAAATATCCTAATGATGACGTCATAGTCACGTAACCCAAGGAGATTATGCGTGAGACATTTTCTTGGTAAATGTACACACAAGTGTCTAACAAATATCAAAAAAAGGGCTTATCTATATTGTTTTTACGGTCAAAACTTTCCACGCTTTGACTATAAATTCAAAGGGCAGCCTTTCAATGTCCTTGTTAATAATAAAGTGAGAAAAGACGATGAATTGTTCTTCATTTCTAGCATCGTTGTTACTATCAAAAGCTTCGAAACACAGAATTGTAAGAATAAATAAAATATTAAAGAAAAACTATAAACTGAACTATTTTTAGCAGAGAGTCGAACCGAACCGCGAACCGGTAAAAACCGCTTTTTTTCAGTGAACCCGAACCGAACCAGAACCGTTTAAATTTGACATCATTGAACCTAAACCGAACCCGAACCTTTAATATTTCAAATCCGTGAACCTGAACCGAACCCGAATTTTTAATATTTCAAATCTGTGAAACTGAACCAAACCCGAACCTTTAAAATTTTATGCAAGTGAACCCAAACCGAACCCGAACCTATAATATTTTGTGGACATAAACCTGAACAGAAATCGTTTAGTAACAATGTTTGAATCTGAGCTGATTCTTAAAAAATATTAATAAAAATCTCTAGACATGTGCTGCGATGCGTAACATTCTTTCTGCTTACTTGGAGTTTTTCTCGTTCTTCCGGTAACTTTGCAATAACCTCAACTAAACCTAGTTAGGTTTTTTATTTGTTGACGTTTCGTTGGTACTGACGACCAACATCATCAGAACGATAAAGCACTGACCTATTCCAACCTTTGCAACATTCTTTCTGCTTTTCAAAATTTAATGAATTTTTACATTTTTATTTACCCTTTATTGAATCGGGCATGCAATTAATTTCGTTATTTTAATGATACAAAACCCTAATTTAGTTTTTGGCCAAATTAAAGATTTTGAAGTGAACCCGAACCGCGAGCCGGTAAAAACCGCTTTTTTTCGGTGAACCCGAACCGAATCTGAACCTTAAAAATTTGGTTTCGATCAACCCGAACCGAACCTCTAAATTTTGGTGCAATTGAACCCAAACCGAACCTGAACCCAAATTTTTGAAAAGTGTTGAATTTGAACTCAGCGCTCGGGGTAATTAAGGCGGGTCTTATGTGTTTTATTCTTGCTTCTGTTCTTTGTTAGCTTATCAGTTTTATAAGCGCTGTTACGACTTGGATTAACCTTGAAAGGTCACACACTGTCATGCTTTCCTACAATTGCACCATAGCATGGCAGTGTAGAATCTGTGACTCTCTTTGCTGTCTTTTTTACCTGACCGTCGTTTTTTTTTTTTTTTCTGTGCTGTATGTGTGTGTGTGCTCTTTTTCTTTTTCTGATAAATCTCTATCGTCGGGTGCTGCAACCACGCTTCTCATGTTACATTTCTTGATCTTCTATTCTCCCCTTGCATGTTACAACGTTTATTGTTTTGTTGCTTCTTCCCTTTTCTCGTGCTGTCCAATTACACTGTATATTATTTTTGTATATTATTCTTGTGTTGACGGTACGGAAATAAAAGATACTAACTTACTAACTAACCGGAACTGAACCGTTAAAAATAAAATTTCTTGAACCTGAACCGAAACCGGAGCAATATTTTAAACGGTTCAACTCCCTGATTTCTAGCCTCAGTCGTTCGCAACAAACGCGGTTAAGTAGAAATTAGATTCGTTTGCTTTTAACAGGAGTTTCGGTTGGACGATGTCGAAGTTTAGCAAATTTAGTTAAAATGTTTCTGGTGACGTAATAAGAATGCGCGAGCCGCCGTGCTCAGGCAAGATTTCCAGTTAACCTGTTGAATACAAAAATTAGCTCAAGAGAGTTTAACTCGCTGCTATTTTTTTGGCAAAGCTCGCATGGTTTTGCGACCACACAACTTCCTCCAACAAGCAAAAGCTAGGCTAGTGTTTCTTACTTTTCCACACAGCGATGTTATGCATGAATATTCGTGCCACTAAGACAGTCGGTGCGTGAGCATGAGTGGCGGAAGCGAAGAGGCCGGGGGGCCTAATTTACGCGTTTATTTCTACAATAACACCTCTGCATAAATGTACTTGAAAGTTAATAGGCCTACAATCGAAATTGAAACCCAAAAAAGAGCTTAAATCTAGAGATGTTTTCTTTAACATTTTGTTTGTGGAGAGGGGAGGGAACGGAAAAAGTGTAATTTTCTATAGCAAAAAAAATTAACTTGCGGCTAGTAAATGTCAAATTGAGCATGCAAACCAGCAATTGGTTGCATCCAAACCTTAACTTCTCAACTCGTGTTACCTCTTAACTTCCAAACCGTGGCTCAACTAGTTCTTAACTTCTCATCCGTAGCCCTTGGCCCTCCAAAAAGGACCACAAAGCACAGAGTGTTCTCTTGGGAGCCACGATGGTAGGTAGGAATTATTAATGAATTATAACAGACCGGGACTTTTAAACTTACATACTATACGTAGGGGCCACCGTCTTTTAGAGAACACTCAAGAGGCCAAGATTCAAAAAAGATTGAGAATTACTGATCTAAGCTTTCAGTATCGAAAAAGCATTTTACAGTGCGTTTTGAGACGAGGCGAGGTACAGTAGTTGTCGTAAATGTCGTTTATAGCAAACGATAGCAACTAAACTCAAAACTAGGCCCTCCACCAATGTATTGTATACCCTGCTATCTGTAGTGACTATGCAGACAGTCACTCAAAAGAAATGTAGCCTTCTGAATTTACAGGGTAAATTTTCATAATGAAAGGGGCGGGGTTAATTTTCGGAAAGATGGGAGCTTTGCTTTTTTCAGACTTAATTTTGACGTCAACAACTAACCTCCCAAATCAATAAAATAGGCTAAGCAGCTGTCATAAAATAAAAGCGACGGACTGTGCAAAATATTTATAGCGTATTTTAATTATAAAACTAAAAGCCCAATTAATTTGAAACATTTGAATGTTAGAGACGTTTCGATTTAATCTTAAACCATTATCAATCTTATTCAAATAGAATATATTAATTTGAAACATTTGAATGTTAGAGAAGTTTCGATTTAATCTTAAACCATTATCAATCTTATTCAAATAGAATATAACCATTCTATTTAAATAACATTGATAATGGTTTAAGTTTAAATCAAAACGTCTCTAACATTAAAATATTCAAAAAATCCACATGTTGTACTCCGAAATTTATCGCGTAGTTTTTAAATTTTTGAATCTATTTACATTTCTTAATCCATTTTGTTTTGCTGTGCAGTGCTAACCCTAGCAATTCCTTTGTTAACAAAATTGCTTTTTGTAGTCAGAGAAAGCAGTTAAAACGTTTTGATTCTAGTTTTACGTGTGGCGATGCGATGCATTAAGTTGTAGCCTACTATTTCTCTACGCACCACTTTATCGGTGTGAGAAATAACGTTAATTGGAGTTGATTCATTGATCATCCCAGCTTTATTTTTTCGTATGTCCCAAAAAGCTTACCGCTCTTGTTTTTTTCCGTGACCGTATACGTGACATCCCGTGAAACCTCTATTTGAGCGCCACCAGGCCACAGCGCTTTATTTTTCAACCCTTTTCTTCTATTGTGACGTTCTATTAGAGGTGGTGCTCAGTTAGAGCAGTGGTTCTCAAACTTTTTTAAAATTTCGATTTTACGGTCCCCAAAGATTTTTTTTCATCACTCACGGTCCTTTATTCTAAACCATAAATTCTGGTTCAGCCTCAAAAATAAGTAATAATCTACCTTAGGGTAATCATATTTTCACTACGCAAAAGGAGGACAGGTTCTTCGAAGGCCATCACGTCTGCAGATGTCCAATTTTCCACGCAAAATCATGTGGGACCAAAAAAAAAAAAAAAGATCATCGTGTCCACAGGCCGTAGTTGAAGCTAAAACTTTCCAAAATTTCTATTTAGAGCGATAAAGAAGCAAGTAACATTCACTAAATTTACAAGCAATGAGATGATTTATCAGAAATCCGCGACCTCTTCGCGGTCCCCCTGAAATTGCTTCGCTGACCCCAAGGAGACCGCGGTCCCCAGTTTGAGAACCACTGAGTTAGAGGATGGCGCTATGTTTTTTGGCTAGCTGCTCAGAATTTTGGAAAAACAAATTTACTCAATGAAAAAAAAAAAAAAAACTTATAACAGTTATGGATATTACCATTCAAGCTTCGTACAATTTCTAATAAAGAACTGAACATATGATATGCAATCATGTTGTGACTACTTGCTTCTATGATTGCTTCTATAATATAGAAGCAATCATAACATGATTACATTTCATATTTTCAGTTCTTTATTGGAAATGGTGCGAAGCTTGAATGGTAGAAGACATTGGAAACAATACTTCACGCAAGGTGGATGGGGGCCATAATCTACATCTTGAAAATGATACTTGTCGGTGATGATCTTCATAATATGGCTGCTACACAGCAACACGGTGTAACAGATCTTGCTTTTTTTCATTGTATATATTTACTCGCATTACTGGTTTGCCGTTCCAGTGTCAGCAGTTATTCTGACTGTTTCTTTTCTGACATTAATGTCTTGGAAAGATTTGAAGGGTTGGGCAGTTCGAGATCCAGCCCTTTCATCTGTTTGCATTAAAAAACTTGACATGCATACTTGGTACTTGTCACCACGACATATCCTGCTTGCTCTGTTTTCTGACCCGGTTGAGGAAAATATGAAATCAGATATGCAGATAGAGCATTACTACAAAACCTATACTGCCCAGTTCCAATGGGAAAGCCTGACCGACCACGAGTTTATGAAGACGGCACTTTATTAGGTTTTGTAACTGGTGAATCCTGGTTACTCTTCAAGCTGGTAGAAACTGAACCAACATTTTTGTGCAAGCCAGCAAGCACTCGAGGTGATGATCATTTTTTCGTTCAATTGAAGCCTATTGCAACCTCTTTAAAGGTTATCAATAGGGCCCGCTAAAGCCAATAAAGTCAACAAATTTTAAGGACTTCCTCTGACTTCAAAACCAAAAGAAAAATTGTTTTCAGCACCTTAAGGCCCATTTCACAGAGTTCAATGGGTCAAAAAAATGTCAAAATTTATCATTAAGTCAAAATTGGTTAAAATTTACAAAAAAGTAATAGATTGTCAAAATTCTGGCTTCTGATTGAGAGTTTTTGTCAATACAAAGAGTAATTAAATCGAAAATCTGCGTGAAAGCATTTTAAATAGAAATTGCGTCACAATTAAATCATTTTGGCGTGGGACATCAAGAAAAAACATCACAAGTTAGTGTTTGTTTGCATTGCCGCTTCGAACAATAGTTTTCGCCGACGTTGGCAAGACAAAAGCACAGCGGGGTTTTCATGACTTTCGCTGCGTGAAGTCATTTAGCCATTTGGTAAACTGTAGTTTGGATGCAACATGCCGAAGCAAGCTAAGTCGATTCTATCGAAGCTAGGAAAAATTTGTAGAAAATTTAACAATGAATTTTCTGCAACACCTGGAGGCGAATTAAGATGTGATTTATGTGAAGTAATAGTGAAGTGCGAGAAAAAATATTTCGTCGAAAGCCATCGGAAGAGCAAGCGGCATCAAGCAAGACTAGAGAATCAAGCATCTTCATCACGGCAAACATATATTGAAAGAACAACAACCCTCAATCACACCGAAAAAGTAGTTTCCGCTTTTTCATCGGCTGACATTCCCTTACACAAACTCAACCATCCAGCGTTGAAGTCTTTGTTTTCAAGTTCTGAAAACGGTTTGCCTTCAGAAACTGCTGCTAGGGCAAGCGTTGCCAAACTAGCAAGGCAAAAAGAAGATGAAATTTGCGATACCTTGAGGGACAAAAAGATTTTCATGGTCGTTGATGAGGCGGATGTAGCGGGGCAAAAGTACGTTAACGTGCTTGTTGGGTGTTTGGAAGCCCCAACCGAAACTTTTTTAATCGACTGCATTCCCCACAATGAAAGTATGAACAGTAGAACGATTGTTCATACAGTTGATGATACTTTACGACGACTAGGGACTGCACGTACACATTTCAACTTACTTCTGACGGATGCAGCAAGATATATGGCTCTTGCCGGAAAGACACTTAAAGAATTTTATCCCTACCTGCTTCACGTCACCTGCTTGGCACATCTACTACACAACTGCGCAATGCGAGTGCGTGCTCATTTTAAAAACATTGATGCTGTTGTCGCAGCCATGAAGGCGGCAACAGTTAAAAACAAAGAAAGATGCAAAGACTTTAGCGATGCCGGCTTACCATCACCTCCCGCACCTGTGGTTACCAGATGGGCAACCTGGCTTGAAGCAGCGTTTTTCTATGCTGAGCACCTTCCGGTCGTGCGCAACATTGTGAACAATTGGAAAAGTGGCGGTATTTTAGTTACGAGAGCAAAAGAAGCGATCAACGAAGATCAACTAATCTCGGACCTGGTTCTCATTTTACAATACCAACCGCTAGCTAGAAATGTTGAACTACTGGAAGCTACCGACTGCAGAATGGCGGACGCATTTAAATTAATCAAAAATATGGACTTTCTTGAAGACCCGTGTGAAATTCAAAATTATATCGATCGACGCTTATCTGGTTCCGACATAGAAACTATGATAAATTCTTCAGTTTCGAATATACCTCCAGCCACTTATGCGCTACTCCAAAAAGCCCAGGCAACGTCCGCAACAGCCGAACGCTCGTTCTCTATGCTAAAAAAGTTGTTGAGAAAAGATCGGAATTTTAAGTCGGAAAACGTTAAAAAGTACATGCTGTTGTATTACAATCAATGATTTAAAAACAATTTTTCGTTGTTATTTCTTTTAACTGTGTGAGAAAGGGTTACCTGTGCTGTTTGGGTTGGTACTCCGTTCTTTAGCGGAAATAATTTCACTTGACGAAATACGCAAACCGGCAAAATAATACGTTTAGGTTACTGCTATCACTATAAGGGAGGAAGAGCTATCTTTAAAGACAAATTCCGGTAGTTTTAGATTAGTGAACTTTTTTAGGACAAAATAAGTCAATTTTTGCTAACAGCAAAGTTAAGAAAAAAAATTTTTAGGTCAAAATTTGCTGAAAATAAGGTTAAAAAGAGTTATTTTTTCGGTCAAAATATATCAAAATTTGCTAAAAATAAAGTAAAAAAAAATTTTCTTTAGGTAAAAAAAAAATGGCCCTAGCTATCAATGATGCAGCTGAACGTACCGTCGAGTTTGGCAGCAATTTTGGAGAGGTTATCACCAAAAATGATATACCACAAGACACTTTACAACAAGTGGAACTGAACCCAAGAATGTACCCAGAAGCAACAAAACTCTGTTTTTCAGAAACTAAAAATGTGATTTAATACAGCTGTAACTTTGTGATTTGCTGTGTTTCAATAGCGATGTTGAAAATGTTTTGCTAAAGCATTATTACGTATATACTGTATGGTTTGTCATAATATTCCAGTCTGTTGCAATTTTTTATTGTACTAGCATAAAAAAAGAAGCTTAAGCATGGCATCAAAAGGTCTTGATGCATTCATTATATGTTTAGAACTTAAATGACGTAACACCAAGCAACATTCTGTCACAATTACATGCACCACAGGATAAAAAATGTCACACAGTCACTTATGCATGACATTTCTGCTATATGCAATATAAAAACGACCAATAACAATAAAACTTCAAAATATGCTGATTGTAATCTTTCCAGGACATTTTAGCAATTTTCTTATCACAAAATCACAATAAAGAATTAATTTGCAACATCTATGCCTGTTTTAAGAGTGAAAAACGTCACAAAATCAGTCATGCGTAACCTCATAAAAACATTCAATTGAAGTCATCTAGGGAACTACTGGCCGAATTTCAAAAAAAATTTTTTTTAATTCTTCAGCGATATGAGCTTGTTTTAGACAACAAAAAAAAAAAGCAAAATGGGTTTGGGAAAAACTAGTTAACTGCAATTTTACCCATTTTTTGTACAAATGGGTCTCAAAAAAGACCGCGTTACATCGTGGATGATTATCCAAACTAAACTTCAAGCACGTTTTTGAATTCGGCGCCAAAAACTACATCAGAAAAGTCACAGAATGACTGAATATCAGAAAAACGTGGGGATCCGGTCGGTCTACTGTTGGGGTTGCTGAAACGATAAACAATTACCCTGTACACATGTCCAATTTATGTGGGTTTGAAAACCACGGCTCTTGCTTCTAGTTTCTGCATCAAAATTAAATTTTTGATGTCATAATCACCTTTTTTAAATTATTACTACAAGCAAGAACCGAGGGTCTGAAGTCCACATAAATTCGACATGTCACATGTGGACAGGCTAAATATGGGTTGTATGCAAAAGAAATCTAATTATTGCTTTTGGCCTCCCCCCGTACTTTAAAAATGCTTCCGCCATCGCTGTGCGTGGGTGGCATTACCCCAAGTTTTCAAGAGCTCAAAGATAAGCAACATATTACGGAATCTATCAAAGCGAGTCAATGTTTTCAAAACCTCATAATCTTCAATCGCTCATACAAATTGAGCAATCATGCTTTTCTGAAATCAATGTGTTTTTGCGTTTTTGGTAACAAGTCCATATTTTTGCTGAAACTTTTCAGTTCAAATCTATACTGTTTAACTACACGCTTTCATTACCCTTGGTCTTTCGTCTGTTTTTTTCCCTTTTGACAACTTCTTAATTTTTATCGCTACGATAAAGAGTACTGCTACAATCTATGCACTCTTAAGCGTTAAAATTGTCATAAGGTTTGTCGATACGAACTTAGCATTTAAATAAACTAATTACACTGTCCAATAAAAATTTTGTATCTGCTAACCTGAAGAGCGTGTTAGGGTAACTTTTGAGCGCTGAATGCAAATTTGCAATTAGATTTTTTCTATCACGTCTGGTTTTTGAGATATTGAGTATATAATAAAGTCTGACTCAATGCATTCTTATTACCAGAGGTGGGCATTCCGCAATTTGAAGCGCTTTAACAAATTATTTTTAGCCATTGCGCAAGTTGCGATGCGCTTCAAGGAAAATAAATCCTTCTTGCGCTTTATTGCGTTGCGAACTGAAAAAATATATAATAGTGTGGGCACTATTGCGCTGCGAACTGAAAAGAATCTGGTTGCTTGCGCTTTGTTGCGTTGCGCACTGTCGGAAGTTGAAATACTGCGTTGCGCTTTGTCGGATTGATTAAAGCGCAGTGTGCTGGAGTAAGCAGTTTTTTGTAACTGTTTGTAATAGAATAGCAGTTTGTTTCTTGATGCGTACAATAGGCTTATAGGTCAATTTTTTGTAGCAGAAATTTTCAGCTCATCAGAAATGTGGTGCACTAAAGTCTTTTGCTTTGTAAAATTATTGCAAGTGCTTATAGAGATCATTGAGTGTTGAATAAATCGTATTTACTGGTTGTGGAGAACTTCGCCGCATATGCAAATTATGATTTACCGCGATGAGGTGCTTTTAACGGCACGCGACAATGCAACGTGGCGCAGTGGTTTGGAGCGTCGTTTTTACGACGACCATGATCGCTAGGTTGATGGTTTAACTCCCAACCTAGTCTCGTTGTTGCGTCCTTAAATAAGATGCTTCACGTTGATTATCTCTGCTTGGTAAAATCTGGCAAGCGGCAAATTAAATAAGTCAGAAGCAAAATTCAACCGGAAAACTCGGAAACAAAGACAACTCCTAAGCTAGTCTGGATTCGTCCTAAGCAGCGCCTCCTTCGCTTTCTCGTGACAAGAGGATAAAGATGAAGAAAGCAATCATCAGCAACGCATCTTTTTTCGCTTCTTATTTAGTTAGTTAGTTGCATATTTATCCTCTTATCACGCGAAAGCGATCAATGCGCTATGCAAGCTCGCTTAGGAGTTGCCAGCCATCTGTCTACCACACCAAGATGTGAGAATCCCGCTAAGTGCCTTTCCCAACGGCACAACAAGTAAACTTGCCGGCTTGTTCTCCATACTGTCCCTTTAATGCTGAGCGTCAAGCAAGGAAGCTGTGAATACCAATTTGAAAGTCATTGGTTTGACCCAACTCGGAATCAAACCCGAGTCTACAGCTCCAGAGACAGACGCTCTATACCACTCGGCCATTAATTTTCCTGTTCATTGACCAAGCAAAATCCTGTTACAGTCACTTGCATTAAAATCGTTGTCGCGTTGTAGACAACTGCGTGCTGTTAAAAGCACCTGTATAAAAATAAATAAAAAAAAAATTGCATTGCTTATACATCTACTCGTTGCGCTTTATTAAATTTTTCATTGCGAAAGTTGCGTTGCGCTTTTTCTTCAGTATAAACCTCATTGCGGAAGTTGCGTTGCGCTTTAATGCAAAAAAATTATTGATTGCGGAAGTTGCGTTGCGCTTTAATGCGAAAAAATAATTGATTGCGAAAGTTGCGTTGCGCTTCAGTCAATTTAAAAATTAGGTTGCGCTAGTTGTGTTGCGTTTCATGACTTAACAGAACTTTTGCGCTTTGTTGCGCTGCGCTTCAACCAATTTTTAAAAAATGCCCACCTCTGCTTATTACTGCGTTCAACTTTTTTTTACACCATACCCATAAGAAATAACAATGGCTGCTACTACAAATAACAATACAGTGTATTTATTGAACTCCATCAAAGCAATGCGTATGAAAGTGATGATACAGCTGGTCTTAAGCTGATATTGCTGTAAAACCAACTGAAGAGTAGAAGCATGGGAGTTAGTATCTGAACTTAGCCTGTCCCGTATCCAATTTACGCGGTAAGCCTTACAACGCATTCCACACTTATCAACACCGACTGAAGGGGTAGGGTTTATGCATTTAAAAGGAAATTTGGACTATTCAAAAATGAAGCCGAACTGAAGGAAGGAGTGTTTATTGGGCCGAAAATTCAAAAACTCCTGTTAGATGACCAATTTAGAGAAAAACCTGATTCTACAGAATTGGATGCTTGAAAATCATGTAAACCGGTTGTCGACAATTTTTTATGCACACATAAAGCTGAAAATTTTGTGGAAGTTATTGAAAACCCATTGCAATCCTACCAGCGATTGGGTTGCCGAATGTCATTAAAGCTGCATTTTCTCCATGCTATTGCTCATCTTGACTTTTTTCCAGCGAACTTTGGGGCAGTGAGAGATGAGTATGGAGAACGGTTTCAGCAAAACACTGCTGTGATTATAAGCCGCTACAAAGGAAAGTCTAACGCTAGCATGATGAGTGACTATTGCTGGCTTCTGCAGAGAAAAAGTTATTTATCTTATATTCGCTGTGCAAAACGCCCTAAATTGTTACAGATACTCTAGTAATGTTATTTGTAAGTATGACTGAGGTAAGTTGTTCATTAAACTTTGAGTTTGAGCTAATTGACTTTGTTCTTGTGACTGCTAGGTATTATCATTGATCACGTGGATTCATTGTATGCCATTTTTGGTGTATAAAGGTTATAGCAGTGATGCCATTATGTAAAATTCAAACGAAAATACACAAAATGACAGTTCTCAGTATCTCAGAAACTAGACGTGATGCAAAAAATCCGGCTTCAGATCAAAAATCTGCGCCCCAAGATTAGCCAAAAACAGTTGAAAAAAACTGAGATGCATGCGATAATTTTTTTGTTGCAGTTCAGTGTTATTTATTAAGCACTACGACTGCGTAAAGGTGGCATTCATTTTTTTGAACTGAGTTTTGTTGCTTTTTGCGGACTTTGCTTTTAAGTTTTACTCAAAACTTCAATTAAAAAAATGATTTTCTTCCTCACATGTCATTCTCTTGGCAAAAACCCGTGGATGTTTAACATCATAGTTTGAAAAGTTTTATTTAGGAATAGTAACCCAGAATGCTTCTGGGGATTTTGGCCGACAAAAATGAATAGGCCTAAGTAGTGCGAACAAAGTATGTTATAGTGAAAATGCTCATTCTACAATTAGGATAATCACTGCCGGAACGCAGTTTTCAGTAGGCCTACTGTTATTTTTTTATGATGCATCGTTAGCTTTTAAAACGGTGTGGCTAAACTTCTTTTTCGGTGTGGCTATTTTCGTTCGGGTGCGAAAATTTATGGTTTGATGTAGAATTCCCAGGTCAAAAACAAAAATTTATTTTAGCAGTAATTTATAGTCACCCACACAATAACACCTCTAAATTCATAAATGCATTGGATGGAAAATTAAATATTCTCGACAAAGAAAAATTTAACAAGGTATATATATTAGGAGATATAAACTTAAACTTAAACTCAACTAATTTATCCTCGAGTCCCTCGGACTATCTTAGAATGTTACAAAGCCACGCGTATTTCTCATTAATAACTAAACCAACTCGTGTCACAGTTTCCTCACAAACCGTCATTGATCATATTCTGACAAATGATTGTAGGTCTTTAATAACACCTGGCGTTTTTTCATATAAGATTTCTGATCACTCTCCAATTTTTGTATCTATTACCCATTCTAACCTCAACAAAACGAACTCTAATGCCAAATACTTCTATCGTAACATTATCTCAAAAAATGACGACAACTTCCGTACTGATTTGGAATCTGCTCTAACCCCATATTATTTGATATAATGAATTCAACTTTAACGCACCAACACATAGATGAATACTTTGATAGTCTAGTAAAAAACATCTCTAAAGTCATAGATATCCATGCTCCAGCGATCACCGCGTCCGGGAAACAACGACGCCTGCAACAAAATCCGTGGTTAACAAAAGGCTTGTTGATTTCAATCAAAAATAAACAAAAACTTTTCAAAACCTGCTTTTTACATGCTAATAACTTTCAAAAAACCTTTTACAGAAAATATTCCAACAAGCTAACAAGAGTAAAATCCCTTTCAAAGAAACTTCATTATAGTCAAGCGTTTTTACAAAAGAAAAATAACCTAAGAGAATTGTGGAAACTTATTAAATCAGTCATTGCATCCCAAAAACGTCCAATTCAACCTACTAAACTACTGACTGATAATGGAATCATAGAAGACCCCACTAAAATATCTGAACATTTCAATAAATATTTTTCAGAGATAGGCGCAAACATTGCAAAAAATGCTTCCGTCAATATAAACAAAGATACAACTTTTAAGAAATATCTAAAAAATTTTGTAATTAATAATATTATTCTAGATTCCCCCCAAACAACCAAAGTTTATAATATCATTAATTCTCTAAATCCTCACAAGGCCCAAAGAGACGATAATATCTCATCCCATTTCTTGCGACTAGGTAGTGAAGTATTAGCGCCTATTCTTGCTCAACTTTTCTCTTACGTCTTTGCATTGGGATATTTTTCTCAAATTTTCAAAACTGCCAAAGTTATTCCAGTCTTTAAATCTGGTAATAAAAGACTACTTAACAACTATCCACCTATCTCTCTCCTTCCTTGTATATCCAAAGTTCTCTAAAAACTCATGAAAACGCAATTTTTAAAGTTCTTCCACAAGCAAAAAATTTTGTATGGTCACCAATACGGCTTTAGAAAGAATCGTTCTGCAGTGCAAGCACTGCTAGATGTCACTAGCCTTAGCTATGATTCAATCCAAGAGAAAAAACATTCGGCTTTACAGTATTATTAATGGATTTTCGAAAAGCTTTTGATATACTGTCACACAAAATTCTTCTGCAAAAACTTTATCACTATGGAGTTTGTAGCTCTGCTCACTTGTTAATAGAAAGTTATCTCACTGTGCGAAAACAATATGTAAGCATCAATAACTGCGCTTCTTCTACAAACTCCGTTAGAATAGGAGTACCCCAGGGATCTATTCTTGGGCCACTGCATTATCTTATCTACGTGAACGATCTTGTAATGCTACTAAGTGCAATCCCCGGCTGTTCGCCGATGACACTTGCCTGTTTCTCAGTGACTCATCGCTCTTAAACCTTGAATTAAATTGCAATACTGAGCTGCAAAATCTCAACAATTGGTGCGTAGCGAACAAGCTACAAATCAATCCTCAAAAATCGGCTGTCATAATCGTTCCCCCTAGATTAAATGCCCCTATACCTCACATAAATCTGTCTTACAATAATTCGTTGATTTCGTGCTACAACTCTTATGAATACTTAGGTATTACTATAGACAGCAAACTAAATTTCAAAACACACATCGAAAAAATTATTTCTAAAATATCAAGATCAGTAGGCATACTAAACAAACCACTTTATTTTGCACTTGTACACTCTCATTTCTTATTCGGTCTCACTATTTGGGGTAGTACCTTTCTATCGTATTTAGACAAGCTGCAGAAGTTTCAAAATAAGGCCGTAAGAATAATTACCAACTCTGAAATACGTACACCTATCACGCCTAAATTTCATAAATTAGCATTTCAAATTTTGTGATTTGTATACTTATGAAATAGCAAAAATTATGCATCACCACTCTACGCAAACTCTTCCCTCTTTTCTCTCTTCACTCTTTGCTAAAATATCATATATACATCGTCGCAACACTCGATTAGTAGCGCATAATGATCTTCATCTTCCTTAATTCTCAACCCACAGATGCCAAAATTCAATTCGATATAAAGGAGTAAAAATTTAGAATTCCATACCATGTGATTTAAGAAATCAACCGTATCCTAAATTTAAACTCATTTACAAAAACGTTCTTCTCAATAAATACTTGTAATGTTTAGAGTGCAGTACCAAGTGAAACGGTTATTCTCAACATTCCTGATCAATCCTAATTGACTATTTTTTTTATCAGCTTTCCGACGCTACATCCCAGTGTCTTATGGGTGGCTGCTTGACTCGAAGACCTTAACCGGTCACTCGCAGTCTCTCTGCGAGTAGATAAACAATTGTTTATGAGTATTCTTTCGTGCTCGTTGTTTGTGAACGTGTACTCGCAAATAAATCATCATCATCATCGATGTAGTTACTATTTTTTTTTTATAAATTCTACCTAAGAGTCTGAGTCTGTGCTTGTATTTGGTCTTTCAATGCAAGTATTGCCGCCTAAGAAATCAAGCTTTAAGTTTATTAGTTTTTCTTGTTCTTTTTGAGCAAGCAAGTGTTTGCATATTGCAGTAATATATTATTTTGTGAGCTATTGCCTGATTTCTTGTAAGTACGTGCTGAGAACCAGTCAGGACATAATCAGTAAAATCATAACAAGTTACCTTAGTCCCCGCTGCGACCCAGGAAGTTTTTTTAATTCCCAACACCAGATTTGTAAAACCAGATTTGTAACACCAGATTTGAAAAAAAAATAATGTAGAATATCGTAGTGGCTTTTTTTTTTCGAAGTTCCTGTTGTGTTCTTTGTGGTCTTTTTAGTAGATAACTATAATGGATGATGAGCTTAGCGATTCTGAGCAAAAAAAGGTTTGCACTACTTCTAGTTTGTCTGCAGAGCACAAAGATAAAGAAGCTTTGATGATTAAAAAGCAACTTTTCGCTGCACAAATCGAAATTTCTGCTGCGCAGAGACGCTTGCGAGGCGTTGCCGGCATAGGTGAGTAGTTGGAGAAATATGAAATTCTTGCTTTAAAAGATCGCATTTTGGCAGTGCGTAAAAAAACGCTACTGCTTCATGCTGAGTTGTTGGAGAGTTCGAATACCGATATGGTTTCGGAAGCAAAGGCAGAATGATTACACGATATTATTTCCGACGTTGAAACCAGCATTAAAGCGAAAAAAGACAGTAGTTCGATCCTCAATCAAGTCGAAGTGAAATCTTCCTCTGGTCATTTGAATGAACCATCTACCAATGAGAAGCAAAGGTTTTTGAATGCAAAGCGCCATGCATTGTCACCTAAAACGAGAGAACAACCTTCTCAATACTTTTCAATGGAAAAGGAAATGCCCAGGCTTGGACATTCTACAAACCAAAAAATATTTTCTGATCACGTTATTTTAAATCCATGCGCCCCTTCTTTTAATGTGCCGCTATTGACTGCCCCACATACTAGTTATACCGATTTTCCGATTTTGGTAAGCAAGATCAGAATGTTGCTAACGTTGCTTCTGGACCGAGGTTAACTTTGGAGCCTTTAAATGGAGACGTGGTGAGACATATTGAGTTGGTGTATCCTAGTTGTAATGATCGCATGTCTTTCCTTGAAAGTCTTTGTGTTGGTAAAGCTAAAGACGTAATTGTTGGTCTTTTGTGCTTGGTAGATCGCGCATATGCGTACGAAAAAGCCTGGTCACGCTTAGAAAAGCGATTTGGAGACACGCGTAAGCCTATGGATTGTTTGCAGGATGATTTGCTGGAAGGTCCAGTAATGAAGGGATGGGATGCAGAAAGATTAACCAAGATTTGCAATCGTATGTATAAGTGTGAGGTGAGTTTTTAATCGTGGGATGAGGGTTGGATGTTAAACAGTAAGAAGCTGATGACAAAATTGTTCCAACGACTTCCATACAAAATTAAGACCGACTTTGTGACAGTTGACAACCACGGTGAAAGCGGCAGAATTTGTATTTAGTAGCATGTTCATGCTCCTATCACGAAAAAGCGATCAATGCGCTATGCGAGCTCGCTTAGGAGTTGCCAGTCATCTGTCTACCGCACCAAAATGGGGGAATCCCGCTAAGTGCCTTTCCCAACGGCACAACAAATAAACTTGCCGGCTTGTTTAGTACACTATCCCTTTAATGCTGAGCGTCAAGCACGTAAGCTATGAATACCAGAGGTAGGCACAATATCGTTAATCGTTAATTCGTTAATAACGAAGCTAACTTTTTCATCAACTAGTTAATTCGTTAAATTTCTTTGTGAAATTAACGGACTAAATTAACTTCCGTTAGTGCTTGATAACTTGAACCGTTAAATTTTTGTAAACGCTTATTTTTTTATGGTTCGTAAAGTTTGACATCGATCAACTAGCAAACTACGTCCCATGAGGTCAAAAAGCGAGGTAAAAACGACAAAACATTGTGCTTGTGAGCAGAAAAATTGTTTAAATGCTTACGCAAACATTGACATTTCAAAATTTTAAGCTTTGTTTCAAAAAGAAACGCCGTTTTAAGTCAAAATTAACGATTTAACGAATTTAATTAACTTCCGTTAATTGGAGCTGAATTTAACGAATTAACGTTTACGGAGGTACATAACCGTGTTAACGAAGTAGTGGTAGACGAAGCTAACGTTTTACATAAGCTTGCCCATCTATGATGAATACCAAACTTAAAGTCATTGGTTTGACCCGACTTGGAATCAAACCCAAGTCTACAGCTATCGAGGCGGACGTTTTCACCACTCCGCCAGCTAAGCTGTTAAAGAACGTTTACGGACTTAAAACTTCTCGTCGAAAACATGGCTTCTGCTGCCGATAGTCACTATGATCATTCGTTGCAACAAGAGAAGTGTGCAAGAAGAAGTCAGTCAAAGAGTGCCCTTGTTGGCGGGTTGGTTCTGTAAAGAAACGTGAATGTTTGCGCTATCCAAGACTTTAAAAGATCACCTCGGCTAAATCTACCGCCGTGCAGCTTCTGCAAAGCTCCACATCCGTTTTGGAAGTGTGATAACTTTTTCGGAATTCCCGTTTCAGATCGAAGATCTCACGCGCAATCGAGGGGTCATTGGTTTAATTGTTTACGACCAGGTTATACAGTGGCTCGGTGTGAAATGAAGCTGACATGTGGGCGCTGTAGTCGGCGTCATCATACGTTGTTACGCGTTGATAAATACAATGATAAAATTTGTTTACAGGAACGAGATGAACCATATGAAGAACCAAATACAGAGACGCACGATGTAGCAGCGTCAACTTGTAAATGTTTTTAAATGCTATTCTGTGGCAAAAGGACCAACCAATGAACAAACTCTAATTAAGGTAGTACCTGTAAAGATTTGGGCTAGAAATCCATCAACTTATGTTCTAACATATCTATTTATTGACGAAGGGTCTTGCGTAAACATGTGCTCGTTGAGTCTTGTGGAAAGGTTAGGTGTGGCAATGTGCAAAAGTAGTGTGCAGTTATTAACCTGCAATGCTACGTCGATGGTAGATAAGAAAGTTGACTTCATGGCCTTACAAGGAGTGAAAGAGAACTCGATCTTTGCCGTTCATAATGCGCAAGTTGTGGAAGAAATCGTGGATGTAAGTAGCAGTGTTCCATCTAAAGAACTTAGTATTGCGTACCCCCTCTAAATGACATACGTTTTTCTGAGCTGAAGGGAAAAAAGGTAGAACTATTGCTTGGGAGCGGATTACACCAGGCATATTTGCATCAAGAAACACGTCTGGGTGCACCTGGACAACCAAACGGCATACACATGGCTCTTGGGTGGATGGTTTATGAAAAACACCAAGGTGATCATATCAAGACATACGTTCGCCCTCCTGTATTATGGTAAAATGACTGTAGACGAAAACAAGGAAACTTCCGAGGAACTGTTTCGTAGAATGGATCAGGACTTTTAGGATCTACGATGTGGAATGCAAAATTCTCCTATGTCTCTTGAAGACGCGCGGATGACGTGACGATTAATTTGATGACAAAAACTATTAAGAGAGTAGATAGACATTACTCAGTTTGGTTTTTATGGAAGCAGGATCAACCAACGTTGCCAAATATTTGGTTTGGGGCTTTGAAAAGATGATATAGTCAAAAAAGAAGATTTGTTGAGTCACCGGAATTATTTAATCAATACTCTGGAAAGATGATGAAGTGTATCGGTAATGAATATGCTGTTCGAATTCCGGATGATTGTTTAGCTTCAACTGAAAAAAAAAACAATTATATTCCACATCATCACGCGGCAGTTAACGTAAAATTTTGTGTGGTATTTGATTGCATCGCTAAATTTAAGAGGTATCGTTAAATGCAGTGGTGTAAAATAACGTTGTAGTTTTACTTAAGTAGACTACTCAAGTATTATTCCTTGGTAACTAGTACTTACTTAAGTGATTTAAATTTCAACTACTTCTTCTTTTACTTAAGTAGTTCAATCAGAAGGTAACGCTACTTAAGTGGCTTTAAAAATGAGTAGTAGGTAATTAATATTAAGCAAAGCATCACGCAAATGATAAATAATCATGCTTGGTAATAAAATTGGCAACATCAGTATTAGGTATTATTTTATTTTATATATATAAGTTTTTCAATTCCGTGATATTAAGTGGTCTTTTGTTGTTTGTGTTTGGCGTGGACAATGAAGTTACATTTTGCAGATTGTGACACTGTTCACTTTTTTATTTTCGTCAAATAAATGTGCAAGATATCCATAATATACTTAAGCATCGGCAAAATATATGTCTAGTTAGGAAGTGAGCAAATTATTTTTTGTCAACGCTCAGCTTTTATGGCCTTAGTTTTGCAAACGCTACTTTTTACTTGCGTAGCTTCAAATTGCTGGTGCTTTTTACTTCTACTTGGTTACTTTTTACAACCCCTACTTTCTACTCTACTTCAAGTAGTTTCCGCCATCAGTAACAGTGCTTTTACTTAAGTAGATTTCTGAACTACTTTTTACACCACTGGTTAAATGATGTGCTTTTGCATGGTCCAGATTTGACGAATAGCGTAGTAGAGGTGTTATCGAAGTTTAAGCAATATCCTATAGCACTTATTGCTGATATTAAACAAATGCTTTCACAGGTTTTGGTTGATGAACGTGATCGTGATGCTTTACGATTCGTATGGTTTCCCGATAATGACCTCGATAAACCTCCCATTGAGTACCAAAGGCAGACGCACGTCTTTGGAGCAAAATTGTCACCGTGTTGTTCAGCATTTGCTTCGCAGAGTACAAGCAAGAGATAATGCAACAGGCATGGATGATGTGACGGTTCAAACGGTTCTGAGAAATATTTGTGTGGATGACCTTTGCAAGTCGTGCGTTACCGCTGAATAAGCCACTAATTTGATCAACCAGCTTCGCAAACTGTTGGTAAGTGGTGGTTTTCACTTGACGAAATTTATGTCTAATTGCAGAGAAGTATTGAACGGTGTACCATGCAAGGATGTTTTCTCTGTGGTTGATCGTGAAAAATGTTGTCTTCCGATTTACATGAGGCTGGGCATCTACTGGAATGCTCAAACCGATACTTTTCAAGTTCAGATAAATGTTCGCCCAAAACCCTTTACTCGCAGAAGTGTTTTTGTTGTTGTTGTTGCATACTTATCCTCCTATCACGAAAAAGCGATCAATGCGCTATACGAGCTCGCTTAGGAGTTGCCAGCCATCTGTCTACCGCACCAAGATGGGGGAATCTCGCTCAATGCCTTTCCCAACGGCACAACAAGTAAACTTGTCGGCTTGCTCTTCACACTGTCCCTTTAATGCTGAGCGTCAAGCAGGGAAGCTGTGAATACCAATTTGAAAGTCATTGGTTTGACCCGACTTGGAATCAAACCCAAGTCTACAGCTTCCGAGGCGGACGCTTTTACCACTCGGCCATCTGAGTTGCGAAGATTGAGCAAACTAATGATTCGTTGGAAGTGTTACAGCCTTTTTTGTTGCCGGCAAGGCGATTGCTTCAGGAAGCGTGTCGCGCCGAGCTTAAGTGGGACGAAAGTTTGGCGGGTTTATCTAACGTTGGTTTTCAATGGGATGAATGGCTCGATGGGTTGCCTAGACTAATGTGTATTTTGTTACCACGTAGTTTTGTTCGTTCTGACAAAAAAGTGCTTAGATATGAATAGCATACCTTTTCAGATGTCTGTGTTAATGGTTATTTATAGTGCATGTTCATATTTGTGTTGTGTTGATGATGACGGATCCATTGAGTGTAATTTTGTTATGGATATATTGAGAGTCGCACCCCTGAAGTTGGTAACCGTGCCCAAACTAGAGCTAGTTGCCGCAGCACTTCCTGCTAAAGTGAGTGCTGCCATTTGTAAGGAGCTTGAGTTCAACCTTTCTCAAGTGTGTTTTTGGATTGATTTGATTTCTTTGATTGATTTCTTCATCTTTATCCTCCTATCTCGAGAAAGCGGCGGAGGCGCTATGCGTAGAACGAATCCAGACTCGCTTAGGAGTTGCCTTTGTTTCCAAGTTTTTCGGGTGAATTTTCTTTTGACTTTTTTAGTTTGCTGCTTGCCAAATTTCACCAAGCAGAGATACCGCAAAAAACCTCTATTTCACCGCCATGGCGCTCTATTTTTCAACTCTTCTATTAAAAGTGGCGTTCTATTAGAGGTGGCGTTCAATTAGAGGGAGGCGCTTATTTTTCGACTAGCTGGTCAGAATTTTGAAATGAAATTTATTAATGAAAAGAAAAAACATCGAACACATTTACCGGTATATAAGGTACTGTAATTAGCGAAATATAGGCTACAAAGAATACAAATGAGTTCGAATCTAGGTGATGGTTGGTACTGTAGGTATCTTTTAAATGGCTACTTTAACTGCTAGATTGTGAAAACTTAATCAATTTTATAATTACCAGTGGGGACCTGCTAATACGGTTCCACCGCTAAAAGTGGCGTTCTATTAGAGGTGGCGTTCAAGTAGAGGGAGGCGCTCTATTTTTCAATCCTTTCTTAAAAGAGGCGGTCTATTAGAGGTGGCGTTCAAATAGAGGTGGCGCTCAAATAGAGGTTTTACGGTAATCATCGTAAAGTATCTTATTCTAGGACGCAACAAGGAGACTAGGTTGGGAGTTCCACCATTAATCTTGCGATCATGGTCGTCGTAAAAACGACGCTCCAAACCGCTGCGCCACGCTGCCGACTGGTGCTTCTGTTGTTTTAAGATACATTCGTAGCACCTGCACACATTTTGAAGTATTTATTGCTAACAGGCTTAAAATGTTGCATTCATTGACTGATGTCGCTCAATAGCATTATGTACAGAGTAAAAATCATCCTGCCGATATTGCTTCACGTGGTATTATGCCAGAAAAGACTTCTAATGCTTGTTTGTGGTTAAATGGGCTAAATTTTTTGTTTTTTGAACGATCTGAATGGTCTAAACAACCGGATTTTCGGGGAGGGTTTTTTTGCCAACCAGTTTTTTTGCAGTGTTCATATTGAAGAGGGCTGGTTGTGTCAGTTGTTTGCACGCTACTCACGCTTCGAATCTTTACAAAGAACAGTCGCTTGGTTACTCCGCTATCAAAAGTATTTCCGGTGGAAATGGTCTTTCATTGGTTTTCATCCATCTGTTGGTCCGTTGGAAGTTGACAAATTGAAAGAATCTTGTCGCGTCATTATTATGCTTGTTCAATGGCAAGTGTATCTTGGAGTTATGAAATTGCTAAAGATGCTACAGACTCGATGTAATGAGATCCAACACTTTAAATGTATCACGGAAGAGCAATTAATGAAGTCGGTGGAGTTGCGAAGTTTGCAGTATTTATGCCAAGTAGCCTACTATTAAACGATACGTTATGCGTTGGCGGTCGTCTACAGAATTCTGCGATGTCTGTTGCAAATATACATCCTGCTATTCTTTCTTCCAATCACCCAGTCACAGACCTAATTATCAAGCATATCTACGAGAAAGAAGGACATGCGGGTGTTAACGATGTTTTGGCAGAGATAAATAAATAATATTGGATTCTCAGGGGCAGATCTGCAGCGAAAAAAGGTTTGAAGGCATGTCTTACGTGTAAATTTTGGAATTCTGAGCTTGGTAGACAACAAATGGGTGATTTGCCTTCGGGTAGGAGTAACAAAATCTTTACCATTTTTTGCTGTCGGTACGATCTTATGTGACCGTTACTGGTACGCGTGGGGCGTAGCGGTGTAAAACGTTACATTAATATATTTTGCTGTCTTGCAAACAGGGCTCTGCATTCTGAAGTCGTACAATCTCTAGAAGCTAATGCATTTCTTCAAGCTTTCAACCGGTTTTGCAGCCGAAGAAATGTGATACCTACCGACATATACAGCAATAACGGTGGCAACTCTGTTGCTGCAAAAAAAGAATTGAATGAGATCACAAGAATTTACAAAAACAAGTAGTTTCAAGATGCTATCAAAAAAAAGAATCAAGTGACACTTTAACCCACGGAGGGCTTCACATCAAGGTGGTTTTTATGAGATATTTTTTCGGTTATTTCGACGCATAATCAAATCGATTGACAAAGAGAGCACACTTGATGATTTTGATTTGCTGACATACGCCACTGAGATTGAGCGAATATTGAATCATAGATCTATTACGTGCGTTTCTTCCTCTTCAGGCGATTCTGCTGCGTTAAACCCTGCGTCAATAATGACCGGTTTTTGTAGCGTTGACCAATCTGCGAACGATTTTTTGAAAGCTGACGCATACCGTCGCTCTTGGAAGAAAACTCAGTATTTGACTGACAAGTTCTGGGAACAGTGAATAGATGAATATCTTCCTATGTTACAACCGCGACGGAAATGGTTTGGTACTTCCCGAAATTTCAAAGTTGGCGATTGGTGCTTGTGATTGACGAAACAACTACACGAGGTTTCTGGTCGAAAGCAATAATTGTAGAAGAAAATTTTCCAGATAAGAACAATATGGTGCGAAGAGTGCGCGTGCGAATGGCTGATGCGACTCTGCTACTCAGATACATTCCAAAGCTGTGTTTACTAGGAGATTTAGAGTAACATTGTAATACCATTGTTATGACCCCATCGTAATGTTAGTGTTTGTATTATTCATGGATTTATGCAGTAGCACGGTTACGCAACGGTTCAAAAAAGAATTGCATCTCTCCATTTAATATAATTTTCGTGCTCCGACCTTTTGATGCCTGCGATACTGTGTGTTCGAGCAAGCAAGTTGTAACTGTTTGTGACTAATGTTTGGTAGCTTTAAAACTTTATGTTGCCTGACATTATGCAAGTCTGCCGTACAAATCAAAAACATAGTAAGTCCATTTTTGACGTTTTCGAGATTTTGTCACGAAATGGTAGGTAATTTATCGACGCATGTGCTTACTAAATTTTGAGACAAAATTCGCTCAAACAAAAAGTTGACCCACAGTAAATTCCGTTCTCTTTCGGAATACTGTTGGTTAAAACAAGACAAAACGCAGTAAAATGACTTGCTGTGATTTACCTTGAATCAATGTGCTGTTTTTACGCTTTGAAACTAGGCGAAATTGCAGTAAAGTAATTTGCTGTGGTTCTCTGGTAAAATACCGGCAGCTACTTTTCTCACGCTTGGAACAATACAAAAAAACAGTAAAGTTACTAACTGTAAACTGCTTGTTTTCGTTCAATGGTTTTTAGAGCGAAAATGGACTTCTGTCATTTTGGCAAACCACACTCTTATGACGTGATAGTCCGACATTTAAAAACCAGAACAAAAATCTCAACAATTCAATTAATTGTATAACGATTGGTGGGCCTACACGGCAGCTGAGCAGTGGCGGATCTAGGGGGGATGTGGGAGGTGCATCCCCACCAGCCAATTTCAGCAATGTTTTTGATGCATAAAATTTTTCATAATTTCACACCTCTTCGATGCAACAACAATTCTCACGCCTCAAGGTGTGTTACACAAAATGCGATGCGAATTTTCATATGCGTAGGGTGACGTTCTTACGCCACGAAACAGTTAGAAGTTATGATGTAAAACTGCGTCACTTTGCACGGCATTTAAAAAAACAATCGCAAGGTGCTTTACAAAATAACCGATAAAAAGCAAAACTGTTGGGGTTTGAGTTGTGTGGAAATATTCCCACCACCTTCTTACGTCAAAAAACGGATAAAATTTTGTAAGAAAACAAATCGGATTAAAATCGCAGTTAGTGCAAACAGACCTTTAGCCATGCGTAAATCGAAAATGTGCGAACGAAATGCAATCAACATCTTTGGTGAAAGACTAATTAGGGGCAAAGGAACAAAATTTGCGTAACAATTTGTTCGAAAAGCGCTAACATACCCATTATCTACAGTATGTAAATTTTTAAAAATTTTCCGGGGAAGCATGCCGCCGGACCCCCCTAGAGTCATTTTTGTTTTCCTACTTGCTTCAAATTTAACTTTGCCTGAAAAAACACGCTTAAGAAGCGTCAAAATTTGGTGCTTAAAAGTTATGGATATACTCATTCACATGGACGCATTTTCCAAGAAGGGCTTATTTGCGCTCTTCGGGTTTAACATCTTTGCATTCAGTTAACATTCAACCTAATTCAAAACTGCATACCCCACCAAAATTGTCTGTATCCGCCTCTGCAGCTGAGCCATGACTGTCGGGGTACAATGTATCAGAATCAGTTTTATTTTCGACGCAAAAACACAATGCTGATAGAACAACAATTGGCCTGCGACAAAGGAAAGGCTGCGAAGGGACCAAAGTGGTCTTCGAGTCAAGCAGCCACCTTTAAAGCAGAATAAATGGAAAATCTGTAATTTATATTGTGACAGAAAGCGTATAAAATAAAAACTGCCGAAGAAAAAAAAAAAAAGCAAAGCCCCCCCCCCCCCCAAAAAAAAAAAAAGATTAAAAAACAAAAAAACAAATATAAAAGCAAGTTTTAGTTCGGATATTATTTGATTAATGGTTATACTATAGTAATGCTGCAGTGTTTAGATAAAATTTAGTAATAATTCAATAATAGAAATTTGTATTTTGTTTTGAATTGGTTTAGTGACTTTAAATTTCTGATTTTTGCATCAATGCTGTTCCATAATTTAGCACCCTGATATTGAATTGAGTTTAGTAGGCGATTTATTCTGTAAAACGGAATGAAGTAATTGTTTTGGTTTGCAGTGCGTGTACATTTTGCATGAACTTGACTGGTTTCTTGAAATAGATTATTCATACCAGCTGGTAATTTATTAGTGCTATATTTGTACATGAAAATTGCAGATTCAAGTTTATATATATCTACGACAACAAAGATGTAGACATAACGGAGGGGAAGACTCAGTTAGGAACGCACCATCCAACTGCAGGGGACATGCAATGAAATTAAAATCATAAAAGTCTTATAAAAGTCGAAGACAAATCATAACAGCAGACGCAACAGTTTGCTCAGACGGATGCTCAAGGGTGTGCGTTGCTATAATAGCGGTAGGCACAAAAAAGCGATGATGGGCGCATAATGGGAGACACAGGGCAGTTTTCCACTTTATGATGTCAACGATAAAAACAGCAGTAATGATAGGATAGTCTCATAAAAACCTATCACTGTTAGCATCGAAGGTCAAATTTACAAAAACCGAGTTTTCAACATAATGAAAATAACATAGTGGAATTAGCGTAAAAGACAAGGATATACGTTTTTTCATTGCTTTCTTTTTGCCAACCGGCTGATTAGCTCAGTTGCCAAGCGCACGCTATCGGTGCGGGAGGTCTGGAGTTCGATTCCCGCCAATGGTTCGCCACCGTTTCGGAGCTGTGTTGCCCAGGCATTAAGTTGCGGAGATGGGCCCCATCACTCATTACACGAAAATAATAAGATTTAATTTTGATTTGATTTTTCTTTTTGTCAATTTAAAAATATTAACAATTTTTAGAGAAATGAAGCTTGGCGTAATAATTCCCGACGAAGTGCAAAAAACTTTTAAACCCAGATTCACAGATTTTTAAAACCTTCCAAAATCAATTTCCAGCTTACCGTTTTTTTCCCCAAACAAACCATATTTCATTCACATTTTTACAGTTTGTAGGCCTAACACCAGTAGAGACTAGAAAGAAAGAAACATGCCAATCAGCAAAGGCAATATTACTTTTAAGCTATTATTTTTCCTGTTTCCTCAAGCTTTCCAGCAGTTATAGACACAAATAGTCATTTTCTTTATTTCGTCACAATGTTCAGTGACTTGCTGTTTTTGCGTTCTTTTAACGCAACAAAAAATCGAGCTGAATTGGACTTGCTGCTTTTTTTGTCACAATGGACTTACTGCATTTTTTAGGGATCGACCGGGGCCCCGGCCGGGGATGCCACTTTTTGCCCCGGTCCGGCCCCGGCAGAGGGGGTCATAAAAATTGGCCGGGGCCGAGGTTGAATTTAAAATTTATTTACCGTACATTCTGGCGTATAAGACGACCTTTAAAGTGCAAAAACTCACCCTTAAAAATTGGGGTGGTCTCATACAACGAATATAAAAGTCATATCTTGATTTTTACACGAAGATTTTTTGGCGCGTAAAAATAAAGAACGTGCATGCTAATAGCGTTTTTGAAGTTCGTCATGCACTAATGAAAAGCGTGTACAATTACAAAAGCATTACGTAACACCATTGACGGCATTTACATGAGGAGTGAGGACGCAAGTAGCTTGCTTAGCTATGTATTCTAGACTCAATATTAAGCGTTGTAGAAACCCCGGCCCCGACCGGGGCAGGCGCAATTCCCTAACAAAAAGTAACAGAAAGAGAGCTGCGTGGACTTACCATTATCGTGCCTAACAATGGACTTGCTATCAAATTGCTTTGTTTTAGGGCAAAAAAATTTGGGGTTTTAGGGCAAATATCAAAAAAATTTTAACATTTATCTTAGAACAGGAAAATTACTAATGAATAAATACACTTGTGAACTTTTTCAGTACTTCTGTGGAAATGCGTAGTTATTGGCTCAACTCTACATGCACTTTCAAGATTTTCAAAAAAGTGAAATGAGGCAAATTTCAAAAGGGCGTCACGTCTCACCTGATAAAGCAATTTAAAAAAAAACTACTGTCATATGCGTCAAATTTACTCACAAACGTAGTCCAGCTAAAGCTATATTCAAAACTATAATATACAAAAAGCAATCCTAAAATAAGCAGGCGTCCTACATATAGGACGCCAGGCACAAGTAGGTTAATTTGTTCCGTTGACCACTGCATACTTGCTGCAATATTGCTGCGGTTTTATTTCTCGCAAGTTTGCTTAAAAGTTACCAGACAGCCCTTATGGCAAAAAAAATTCTTGTCCAATGTTGCAGTCAATATTGCGCAAGAATCTTGGCAGCCAATTTACACATGTAGAATTGTCACATTTAAACGTTCCGCCGATGCAAGTTTCTATATTTTTGACGTTTCGTCTTCCTTTCGGAAGGCTTCTTCAGAAAAAAGAAATGCACACTGTAAACGTTTTTAAATCTGCGAGAAAAAAATTTACAATGAAGTGGAAATGCAACTTATATGTGACATCACATTAAAAGTATTACTCCGCAAAAAACATGTAACGTTTCTATACTACATCCTTAATGACACAGTACTAAATGACATTATTATACAGGAGGTACAACCATACCATCATTTCTGTTTAAAACATTCATTGACAGCGCTTTTTTGGTTTATCAAAAAGCCTTCGGCGATACGACGCCTATACCAATGTGATTCCCTTTTTAAAATTTCTACGTTCCCCAATCAATTAAGTGATCCTTGTCCATGCATGTTGACATAAAGCGGGTTTCCTGACGTCAAGATTCTTTACTGCATCAACATGTTCCCGCTTTCTAGTGGTTATGGTACGTCCCGTTACCCCTATGTATACTGCATCACAATCACAGCATGAAATTTGATAAACTAGCCCTGACTTTTCATGATTCAAAACACAATCTTTAGGTCTTGGAAATTTAGAAGAAAGAGGGAAAATTGGCTTTACAGCTACCCCCACACCAATTTGTTGTAACACACGTTTTATTGGTTCAGTGACTCCTTGCACGTAAGGTGAAGAGGTAGTAATTTTAGGCTTTTCATTAAGTTCCACTTGTTTTTTCTGCATCAGCCTACGATTACAAAACTTTCTGGGGTGTTCACTTTTCTTTAAAGTGGCTTCAATCGTGCAAAATCTCTGCTGCTTTAGTGTTTTATCCAATGTGATGTTTTCTGCTCTATTGAATAATGTTCTAGGAATGCTTAATTTTTGGGATAAAGGATGGTGTGAATCAAAAGGAAGATATCTACCAGTGAGTATGAGCTTGCGGTATACTGAAGTGATAAAGAAGCCGTCGGGCCTTCGTGTGACCGCCACATCTAGGAAAGAAAGTGTGCCGTTTACCTCCGTTTCTTGCATGAACTATATTGAAGCCTGCATGGAATTAAAATGTCGTAGGAAAATCATTCAGATGTTCTTTGTTTATTCTTGTTTCGCACTCATTTTTGATTTGCTTCATTGTTTTGTTTAAAAGATAAAGAGGGTCCCGGAAATCGATCACGAATATGGTTGAATCAACCACGTGTTTTTCATGCACCTTTTTTTGCGTTTAGCACTAGATCGGGAAATAGTCGGACTGAGTTGCCAGTTTTACGTTTGAGACGAAAAGACATGATGCGCAGGTGACTTTTATGTTCCGTTGCCCCAACAAAATTTCAATTAAGTTTTGCTTTAAGTTGTCGCCTGCTGTCCTTGGTTTTGTAAATTTTGTTCAATATATGATTTTAAACCTGGGTGTCTGATTGGAAGACTTGGAAGAAAATAGGACAACTACAAAGTGAAGGCCTACGAGTTCCCCAAGGCCACCTTCAAATACGTTAAAGTCGTTCTTTAACAATTATCGCATAGACATCGTCAACATACCTCAGCCAACACATGGGTGGATTATGGAATGTTTTAATTGCTGTTTGCTCCAAATCCTCAATCACTAGATTAGCAATAACAGGGGATAAGGGTGAACCCATAGGTGTGCCAAATACCTGCTGATAAGTTACATCTTTGTACACAAAAGTTGTGGAAGAACAGAAGGCGAAACGTCAAAAATAAAGAAACTTGCATCGGTGGAACGTTTAAATGTGATAATGTTCAATCCGATGAGCGCAAACTTGTCTTTTATTTACATATAAAATTATTGCTTCCATATTGCTGCAAGAAATTTTGCGCAAGTGTTTTGCTCGTGTTAGGCTATCCCGGCCTTCTATTTGGATGTTTTATATTTCTCCACTCACTTATCACAAAAAGGCTGCAATTGGGTAGGCAGCACTTCGGTAAAATAAACCTCCACTAGCAGAGAACAACGTGGCCAAACTGGCAAAGTTAGACGATTTTCGCGTCGATGCCAGCTGTGAGCTGCCGCATATCCATTACGTAAACATGGAAGCTTCCCGCTGTTCTGAACTTGAGCAGGAAAACTGTGAACACGGTACACACAGCTCGCAATCATTTTTTAACTTCGTATTTCGCTTAAGTCAAATTCAAATCAACGCTGCTTCAGTCACATAACACGTTGCCAACAGTAACACAAATCACTTCAACAAAACTTGCCTTATCAGCACATCTTCAACAAAAGGTCGCATTAGAAAAGTGCCGATTTGCAAAAACCTTGTTTAAAAGCGCACGCGTCATTCGACAGAAATTTATCAATGGTGGATTGGCGATTTATCAATGAATGCAACGTCTCAATTGACATTGTTACGTCATAGTAGCCTAATCTGACGTCAGAAAATATATGACGAAAATCGGCTGATTTTTCAAAGCTCAATATCTCAAAGAGTAGTCAGAATTTTTTTGTCAAAATGGTTACATTTTGTAGAGACAAAAAATTTCTTCATCTTACACCAAACACATGAAAATTTTCGATTTCCGTTACACCCCCTTTACGGTTTAGAAGTAAATTATAAAAATAGCAGAACAATTTCTAGGAAAAACTAGCAGACACTATTTTATTGCGTGATACCAATTAATTAGCTACCTGGTGTATTCGCCTCATAGCTTCTTGGAATGCCTAAAATTGATTCGCTTCTCGAACTTTTTTCATTTGAAAGATGTGTGGCTGGCCAAAAGTTCAGTGTAGATGCGTTCTCAATAGGACTATCCGATGCAAGCATTTCTTCTTTTTTATCGACACTGCTTGTACGAAGCATCATTGACCTACTACGATGTGGTGAGTGTAGATCAAGCAACATCACAAATTTTCTTCCATTGTCTAGTGTGCCATGATCAAGCGAAGTTGATCTTTTTTTATCCCTTGCGATTTGTCGAGCAAGCGAGATTAAATTTTCACTACTCTGTGCTGTTTGTTGACTATGTGAAATTGATGTTTTTTTACCATGATGTGGCATGTATTCAGCCTTTAACATTGGCAATTTTTTATCATCTTCTTTGGTGCATTGAGAAAACAAGATTGGTGACTTGCGATCATGCTTAGGTGAATATTGGCCAAGCAGCGTTGAGGATCTTTTATCATTCGTTAGAGAGCTTTGAACGGGCGACATTGATGTTCGTGTATCATCCTCTGAAGTGCTTGAAGTGGGCCAAATTGATGATTTTTGGTCATGTTCTGATGTACCAACAAACAGCATAGAAGATCTTGTACTATCCTCAAGCGTTCTGTGAGCAAAGAGCATGGATGGTTTGCTATTATATTCTGGTGTGCTTTGAGCCAACGACATTGAGAAACTCTTTTGATTTTGATCTGATTTTTTGATATGTTCATTTGTGTGGGGAAATTGGTCTGTCATTTTGATGCAATCATCAATTTGCTCCAGGTCTTCGAAGGCATCGCGTCCAGCAACATGTTGCAGGTGTTTCAACAATGCAGACCATTTTTTGGGCTCGTGTTGTTCAGAAGCATTGTCAGGCAACGTTTTTTGTTGAGTCTCTTGCAGCAATGCCATCCATTCATCAGCAAATTTAAATTCGCTTGCATCAATACCATGACGCTGTGGCTGAATCATTTTAGTCGATCGTTCAAGCTTGAAACGATATGGCACTGAAAAATAACGTTTATTTGTGATTTATGTTTGCATTTAAACAATTAAAATTCAATACGAGAAAAAATTATCACTTAAAACAGACACGTCTAGGCCAAGTAAAAAATAATGGTCAAACTTTTCTCATTTGATTTGACCACTATAAGTCATGCTCTTCAAAAAACGCGTGGGGGCCACTTAGAGTCAAGCCTCAAAATTGCGCGATACCAATTAATGAGCTACGGTATGCTCACACATTAACTTTAAAAAACAAACACTAACGTTATCTGGTGTATTCGCCTCATAGTTTTTTGGTACGTCTAAAACTGATTCGCTTTTCGTACTATTTTTATTTGAAAGGTGTGTGGCTGGCTAAAAGTTCATAGGTCACGCACTTCAAAAACAGCGTGGGGGCCACTTAGAGTCAAACCTCAAATTCAAAATGGTAGCCAAACTCAAAATGGCGGCCAATTTGAAAAAAAATGTCCAAAATGGTAATGCAAATGTGATTCGACCGTTACGCCAGAGAACTCATTGGCGTACGCCATAGCATAAACACAGCACAGTAAATCATCAACAAACTTATATAGGCTACTTTATTATCATCAAATTTATGTATGGCGTCCAAAATGGTATATATTTGATTGTCATTGACTTGGTAGCCTGTTCTCGGGATTCACGGTGTTCTTGAAAACGTGTTATGGATAGGGTGCGTCTGTGCAAAGTAGAAAATTTTTACTGATGGGGATGTTTTTGTCTACAATTTTTTTGCTTAAATTCTGAACCCTTATAACGAGACAATGTTGCAAAAATGGTATTTATTGTTCAGGGGCGCACCCAGCAAACTTCAAAGGGGGGGGTCTAAAAAAACCTCGATCCCGCACTCAAGAGCGGATACAGAAAATTTGGGTAGGGGGGATGAAATTTTAATTTAGGTTGAATGTTAACTAAATACAAAGACGTTAGACCCAAAAAAAAAACGTAAAAACCCTTCGCGAAATGTTTTCATGTCTGGGGCATATTCAAAATTTTTTTCAGTGAAGGGGCACCAAATTTTCACATATTTTCAAGCGTATTTTTTCCGGAAGAATTATTTTGAAGCATATTGAAAATAAAAAAGGCTGGGGGTTCGGGGGCGTGCTCCCCCGGAAAATTGTTAAAAATTTACATACTGTAGTGGCCATTTTAGTACTTTTTGAACAATTTTTACGCAAATTTTGTTTAAATTTTTTGCCCCAAAATCTAAGTGTTTCACCAAATATAATGCATTTTGTTTGTGCATTTTTGATTATGTGTGCTTTGGGCGTGAGGCTTATCGTTGTTGAAAAGGTTCGAAATTATGGAGAAATTGTATTCATCAAAATCATGTTTCGGGATGCATCTCCCCCCCCCCTGGACCCACCCCTGCCCGCAATGATAACAATGTCTCTTACCACCACTCCAACCAGCCGGGTTAGCTTCAGTATGATGTGGGGCAAATTCTGTCACAGCTGTTGTAAAAAAAACAGCACGTACCGGAAGCATTTTTATGTAACGTACAGTACCTAGTACCAGCAGAACCTTGCTTTTTTCTGACAAAGCGTGGGTTTATATTATACGCCTTTGTTTGCAACCTTGCAACGACTTTTCTGTGGCTCTAGTGACTTAGAGCGCCGTATAGTGAGGGAAGCGCTGCACTAGCTTTGGGTTCGATTCTTGTAGCGGCTTCGCTTGTGACATGCAGTCAACAATCGAGTTCGTCAAGATAATAGAATAGAATAAGAATGTTAGTTCTGCTGGTGTTTAGTACATTACATAAATACGCGTACCGGTACTGCACTTGCACAGTTTCGACACTTTATTTTAAAAACAACGGCGACGTCATTGGTCAATGACAAAGTTAAAACAGTGGCCGAGGGCGTAGTGCGTGTTTGAAAAATTATCTTCTGTGCGTGCAGGCGTGAGAGAAGGAACGCTCTGTTAGAATGAATGTAGATTTGCCAACATTTGCTTCTGTGGCAAGAAGACGAGGCTCATCACAGCTAAAGAGACCAAATTGTTTAAACTTTCAAACTGAAGATAATATCAAAAGAATGGAAGTACTAGAATTGTTAAAAAGTATTAATTACCCTGTAACGAAGTTAGGTGGAATTGCTGACATGAAGTCAAGACGCATAGATAGCACTTGCAAAACTAGACAATACGTGGTAGAATTAGAAGAAAAATTGAGAAATGCCAAATCGATTTACAACTTACGACTGTATGAATCGGAAAATATTAATGTTATCCTTGGCTGGGTTCCCATACCTATGACTAACGAAGAAATTAAGACAGAGGTTGAGAAAAAAGTAGGAAAAGTGATTAAGGTTTCAGCTAAAAAGCACAAAGACGGACTTCTATCGGGAATTCGCATAGTTACAATACCTAAGACTATGGTTGAACAGAATCCATTGCCTAGTTACATCTCCATTCTTGGCAATGAATTATATGTCACGTATACTGGTCAAACAGTAACATGTAGAATGTAGATACTGTCAAGAAGCTGGGCATATGCAAAGCACTTGCCTAAAAAAAAACAAGATTTCCTCCAACTTGGAAGCCAAGCTGCTGATCAATCTACCAGTCAGCTCGAGCCTGAAACTACGTGTGACCTTTCTTTGAACTACAGTGATTCTCACAGTAGTTGCTCTAATCAACCGGTGAATTTGAGTACAAGAAAACGCACTCACAGTACTTCAAGACTTGAAACAACAGATACATTGCAACCAAAGCTTACAGTATTGACACATTCGCAATCTTGTGACAGTGTCAGCCAACAAATGATGGAACACAATAATATTCCCCAAACACACTTATTGAAAGAAACTATCAGTACTTTCGAAACTACGAATACAATTACTACGCAAAACAACAATGACAGTTCTACAGAGATGTGCTCACAGATAAAAAGTACAAAACTGGTGGCAAATGACAATACAATTCCCATGCATCACTTGCCAAACTGAAATCTGGGGTTGATGAAAAAACAGTCAAGACGACATGCAAAGAATGTGGAGAAGAACAATATGTCGCTCGGCCTTGCTGCTCTGAACCTACATCCAACAAACAATTTCCAGTGAACATCAATGAACAACTACGGTATGTTCTGACTGCAATTCACACATGGTTAAATTGCCATGTTGCAGACAATTTCGACCTAGTTTAAAACTTGATAATAACATTTACGATTGTGTTAATTGTTCAAAATATTCCGTTGCATGCACTTGCAGTAATATTAACTATTTGCCACCCAAAGGATCTAGCTGGAAATGCAAAAATTTTACTTTGTGGTCAGTTCACAGTGCATTGTGATTGCGGTAGACTGACCTACCAAGATCCGAAAAGCAAATACAATTGCATATGCGGTAATGAATTTGAATATGATAATGAAGCTGGTATTGCAACTTATTGATTTATGTTGGTAATTTGCTTTTTCAATTTTTTGTTTACTATGTCTTGTGTTATAGCTAGTTTCAATGCTAATGGTCAACGGCAAACTTTAAAACGAAAAACAATTTTTCATTACCTTAAACAAAAACACTATGATACGATTTTCTTACAAGAAACGCACTCGACATCCACTGATGAGAAGCAGTGGGCATGTGAGTGGGGAGGACATATACTTTTCGCAGATTGGGGAAAGTCACAGAAATGGTGTGGCAATTCTGTTCACCAAAAACCTAAAGTTGAATTCGGTTCTAAGTACTCGGATTCATATGGTAGAATCCTCCTTCGTAACATTCAAATAAAGGATAAAAAAATTTCATTGGCTTCAATTTATGCACCAACAAAAAACGAACCAAAATTTTTCGACAATCTTTTTTCCATTCTTTCAAAATTTTCCAAACACGAAGCGGTTTTGGCTGGGGACTGGAATTTAATACTAAATGATCAACTAGATAAAGATGGGGGTCCAGTACATACAAACAGCGCATCAAAAGAATGTTTAAAATCATACATCAATGAATTCAATTTGATTGACCTATACCGTGAATTAAATCCATCACGAATAACATATACCCGAACCCAATCCCAACTGTTCACCGCAACTAGATTGGGTTTTTTTAACTGGAATAAATTTACGTCATCACATCAAAACGGCTAATGTTGACGCTAGCGTTAAATCCGATCACAAAATAGTTACAATAACTTTGAATTTAGATTCGGAAGAATGGGGTCGAGGATATTGGAAATTAAACAGCGACATCTTATTAGATAATGAAATAACTGAGGGTTATTTTCAAATTATATTGAACTGAAAATTCAACAGTAATTGAGGGAGACTGCGAAGTGAGCTTGCGCTCTTCGAGTCAGCAGCCACCCGTTATATATGTCAAATGCGATCGGCTCCAGCCGCGAATCGAACCCGTCACGTAGGATCTGTCACCTGCGCGTGGTACCGCTAGGCCATGTCGCTGACAATGATTACACAGCAATGATTACACAGATTACACAGCAAATGATTACACAGCAAGTATTAAAAAAGTCATAAATGGCTTTCTCCTTACTAATCCTCACCACATATTTTATGGTAAACTGTTAAAAATTTTTTTTTTGGGAAGACATTATGACTTAATTTTTTTTTGGGAAGACATTATGACTAACACGGCTAACCCCCCTGTTGATTTGACATATTTTGTGGGAATCCTTAAAATATGTAGTTAGAGGAGAAACTATTAAATATTGTGCTTTAAAAAAAAAGAAACTTACTCAGCAAAGGCTATCGCTAGAAGCAAAATTGGCCTTAATTGAATCGCGCTTAATTAGTTGCGATCCGGCTGACAAATACGCGGTTCTTAGCAGTATTAACACCACTCAAAATGATCTTGATAAGCTTATCGAAAATAATGCAAAAGGGGCTGCCGTTAGAAGCAGAGCATGATGGACGGAATACGGGGGAAAAATACTAAGTATTTTCTTGGCTTAGAAAAACGAAATACAGACAAAAAATCAATCAAAAGTCTTAAAAATATGCAGGGCATATTGATTACTAATCAAGCAAATACACTCAAAGATCTTAATTCTTTTTACGAGTCATTATACAGTAATAATGAACAATATAATGAAGATCAATGTTATGATTTTATACAATCAATGTCGCTACCCACAATAAACGAAACTCAAAAAACACAATGTGACACTCCTATGACAGAACATGAATGCTTGCAAGCTATTTCACAACTTGCCAATAATAGATCACCGGGACCTGATGGTTTTGCCGTGGAATTTTACAAAGTTTTTTGGGAAGACATTAAACGTCCCTTTATGGAATGTTTAAAGTACTCCATTAGTACAAAGCAACTTTGTCCATCTCAATACGAAGGAATAATAACTTTATTGCCCAAACCCGGAAAAGATCGTTTCATTGTCGCTAATTACAGGCCTGTCACTTTACTAAACTGTGATTACAAGATAATTTCTAAAGTTGTTATCAACAGAATAAGTCCCTTCTTATCTTCACTTGTTAAAAATGATCAAACTGGTTTTATCAAAGATCGTCATATTGAAGATAACATTAGACTAAGGTGTGATATCATTGATTATGCCAACTTTAAAAATATACCTGGCGCTGTTTTATTGATTGATTTACAAAAAGCATTTGATTCTTTAAATTGGTCTTTTATTTTTGCTATTCTTAGAAATTTTGGTTTTGGTGATTTTTTTGTCAACTTGATACGAATTATTTGTAAACAGCCAAAATGCTGTATCATCAATAATAACTTTTTGAGCTCTTACTTTGAAATGAAAAGAGGTGTAACACAAGGTGATCCCTTATCTCCAACCATTTATATTTTGCGCATTGAATACATGGCGCTGTTGCTTCGTCAAAGTCTTTTGTATAAAGACTTGGTAATTGAAAAACACTGTTTTAAAGTATCTTTGTTTGCTGACGATACTGTAGTCTATTTAAACAGCAATCTGTCCCAATTCAAACACGTATTTGATATATTAAGTGTGTTTAGTGATCAATCTAGCTGTAAGATAAACGTGAATAAATCAAATGCTTTTTATATTGGGTCAAGTAGAAAAACTATTTTTAAACCATTTTCTACTGATGGGCTGACATGGCAGACAAACACCATCAAATACTTGGGTGTTTACATCCCTATAAATCATGGTGATAATATTTCATTCGTTAATGAAAATTGTTTACCTATTCTTAATGAAATGAAATCTATTTTAAACATTTGGACATCAAGAGGGTTAACTTTACCAGGAAAAGTTACCATCATAAAAAGCATAGTTATACCTAAACTTGTCTACAAAGCCTCCAATTTGCCCGTAATCTTACCTGATTCTTTTATAAAACAAGTTAACCAAATTTTGTTTAAGTTTATTTGGGGCTGTAAATGGGAGAAAATAGGAAGATCTCAACTATGTTGTGATATTGAGGAGGGAGGAGCTAGAATGATCGATTTTAAACAACATATATTGGCACTACAATTTAAAGGAGTGGTCAGGTTGTTTGCTAACAATCATACATCTGCTTGGAAAACGCTTGAAAGCCTGTGCTCGACAGAAAACTTATTTTTTTGCATACTCGCTCTAATGTTAAGTTAACTAACATGATGATTGCTAAGTTGGCTTTCTTGCGTTTTACCCGTTCCACTTTACCGACTTTAAAATCCGTTGTTAATGCTTCAAAAATCCCTTCCCCTGGTAACAAATTTTTGTGGTTAAATAAAAATCTCAAATATCAAAATAAGCCCGTGTTTATTGAAGAGTTTTTCAACGCCGGGATATTTGATTTTGAACAATTACTAGACTCCGATGGTAACATAAAGTCATATGATACTTTATCAGCAGATTTTGGACTAACCCTCAATAACTGCAGCTTTATAAAACACGTCAAAATGACTTCTGCTATTCCGTTGGCCTGGCAACATGAAACGCTATCAAATCAACATTTTCTCTTGTTTAAAGAAAAAATTATACAACTAGTGGCGTTACTGGAAAAATCCAATAAAACAGCCTACGCTTTCTTAAGAAAAAAAACAAAGTTTTGCCAACTAAGCAACAACAGAAGTGGTGTGAAATTTTGCAAATCTTACCCTCAAGTATTGATTGGTCTAAAGTTTACAACAACAATTACTTCGCAACCAGGGAAACCAAATTGCGATCCATTCTAATAGATTAAATTTAAAATCCATCGTAACAAACGTACAACTGCATGGTTTAGAAATTGTTGATAGTAATTGTTGTGTGTGTTGTTTGGAGGTAACGGAGACTATCATGCGCTTATGTTGTAGTTGCAAATTTGTTCCAATGTTTTGGTGTGACGTGTCTGACTGGCCTTTTGTGAAATTTTTTTACAACTTCAATTTTGAAAACAGACATAAATTATTCGGATTTCAAGAAAATAATGATATCTTTCAGTTTATAAATGCATTTCAAAGACGTAAATCCCGGGGGGATGCATCCTCCCCAACAATTTTGTAGGGGAGGATGCTAAGGCAATTATCCCCCCCAATATTCCAACTTTGCCAACAGGACTGAAGTACGCCGCAAAACATTTGCTAATTAAAAAAAAAATTGCTGCAGTGACACTGCATTGAATGCTATGAAACCATCGATTTTTTGTCGTTTTATTCTCTTGTCACGAGGCAGCCCCAGGCGCTATACGAGGGACAAATGTCTCGTTTCGCTTAGGAAAGGCCGGACCACGTCAGTCTATTATGTCGATACGATAATATCTCCACTCTGCTGTTATATGCGGAGTGCTAAGCTTTAACTGTTTAATGAGACGCGACTGGGGATCGAACCCAGTTACCAAACTCTGAGGTGAACGTTTTATACGCTACGCCATCAAGCTTATTATTATGGAGGCTGGGGTTGTGAGTCAAAAATAACTCATTTTTCCCAAAAAAAAACAGAACACAAAGCAATATTTGTTGGAAAAGTCTATAAAATTGGCTGGACGCTGGACATTCTTTAAAAAAGAAATATCCAAAGTTGCTATGTGATCGTTTCCCCCTATTATGGTGACTTGGCATCTCAAGGATAGTTTTAAGAGGCAATCTAACAAAACTGGTTTTCCTTATAACCACAAGCACGAGGGTAAAAAATTACTTAAAATTAAGTTGAAATGTAATTTTTGTAAAAAGTTAGTTATATTGGCGACTGTTTTTTGTTGTTCAGTAAAAGTTCTTTAATCATTTTGATATTAATGCTAATTAAAAATCACGACTCTGTTAGCTTTAATATTAAAATAAGCAAAAATCTTTTTAACTACTCTAACGTGCATTACAGTGAAGTGATTATGTCCATTAATTTGATCGTTCTATGTTTTCTGTTCGTATTTGTTTAGCATGAATCGCAATATTGTTGTTATTGCACCTATATTTTAGACCTCCACTTTCCTGCGATGGTATAATTTTATAATACCTTACCGGTCACTAAATGACTGCGGTATTCCTATATTTGCATGTATAGCAGTTTCTTGTAATTGCAAGTCCACTTGGGGCTGTGGTAGACTGACTCAGACTTATTGACACGAGACTGGACATTTGTCCTTTGTTTAGCGCCTGACGCTGTCTCGTGACAGGAGAATGACAACTATGATAATATTAAAAATTGTATGTTTGTCTATAGTTATAAGTATTTTCTTTTTGTTGTTTAGTTTCTATCGCCAAGCAAATTCGTTATTCAACCTTTCACTAACCGTACCCTACGACCGTTGAGTGAGTAAAAGTTTTGTGAACTTGTGGTTCATGATGACAAGCGAGTCAAGTTATAATACTGTAAATGTCGCTATAAAACCAACCAAGATTCGTTTATTTTGGACAATGGATTTTATAGGAGAGAATCCTACTACGTGCCCACGTAGTTTGAAAAGGCTATGCGAAAAATGATGAGATTGGCAAAACTTCAGAAATAAAACAAACGGGCGAAGCCCCCCAGACGTTCATGTGAGTTGAAAACTCTGTAGATATATTTTCTTATTCATCCCCCCCAATCATTTTGGTGGATTTACGCCACTGCATTACTGTTGTACGCTATATTTTTAACATATCGGTGAAAACATTCTAAATGTAAACCCAAGATGGTCCAATATTTCAATCTTGTAAACTCTATTCGACAATCTGAGTGTTTTATAGCCAAGAGCAAATGTGAATTAAATGTACATTTTTGAAAATGGTCATAGTTGCACTAATACATCGTGAATAGACAATTTTTATTTAATTTTGCTATCTATATTTGCTTTTTGTTATTTAATTTTATCGCAAATAAATTTAAAAAAAATAATTAAGCCAAGCTACGTAGAATTTAATTTATGTGTTTGTGGAGATAAAAACGAAAAAAATAGGTGCAAGTTTTCCAAGAGTTGAAATGTAGAATTCATAGTACAAGTGAAAAAAAAGTGAGCTCGAACACAAAAAAATAAATAAAAAAAATGTGAATGAATAGGGAAAACCAACATGATACAAAATCCCAATAGGCACAAAGGGTTGGACAATGAATCTGAACAAGAACAAAGTTTAGTTGACGTTAAGACAAAAAACTAAGACTAATTGTATTAAAATTACAGCACACTCAGCGCAATACAGAGTAAAACAATTTAATAGACAAAACTCACCAAAGCCTTTACTCGTGACAGCTCTTTCGCCCAATGGGGCTCATCAGACTAGTCACAAGGCTGCGGTGAGGAAACCAACAAAACTTGGTGATTTATCTACACAAAGACTTAGCGTTGATTCTTAACGTTGAGAATTTCTCAGCCCTCCCTTTGCATTGATTGTTTTCGGTGTATTAGCAACGTCATTCTGAATTGTTTGCCGATATTTCAGTAGGTAGGCGTGATGCCACCATTGTTCACTGTTGTTTTGTCACGTCATTGTTGCAACAGTTTTCAGACCTTAACGGAGTTTGTTTTGTAATTTTCCGTTTGGTTTTTGTAATCTCTCATGTAATCACTACGGAACTCTTTGTGTACCGTATATAAAGTGCCAATATTTGTTAGTTTCCTCACCGCGGCCTCGTGACTCGGCTAATGAGCCCTATTGGCCTCGTGACTCGGCAATCACGAAAAGAGGCCTCGGTGAGCTTTGTTTATTAAATTGTTTTATTCTGTATTGCGCTGAGTATGCTGTAATTTTAGTACAAATCGTGTTCCCTTATCTGCTGTATTTCTCTTGTGTTGCTCGCCCAGCTTCGGGTGGATGAGCCTTAGCGTTAAGAATTTCTCAGACCCCCTTTGCGTTCTTTTAGTTTTAAATAATGGTATACCTAAATTAGTTGAAGCTTTAGCAAACCGAGTGCATTGATTGTATTTACAACCTTGTTGAAATAATTGTCAAAAGTAGGGGGTAAAAGTTTGTGCAAATGATTGTGAATTATTTTTGCTGCTTCAAATTTGATCATTTTTTTAAGCTCAAAATTTTAATTTTTCTGATATCAAGGTTTAGCACTGTCATTCCAATCATTTCAGGTGATTTTTTGTTTTGATTTTTGGATAGTTTAGAACAGGATGGTTCAACTTAATTATATCGAAGGCCACAAAAAAGCTGTTTACTTATAGCGCAGGCCAATGCATACTAGAAGATGTTGCTATTTGCTAGTACAGGGTAGTCAAACTTAATTATATCGCGAGCCACAAAAAGCTGTTTACTTATAGCGCGGGCCAAAGCATAATAGAAGATGTTGCTACTTGCTAGTAGATCAACACAATTGTAAGGCACAACGAAAATCTAAAATTTGCTCGTTTAATTTTAACTCCAGCATATGTTAACGTGCGTCGCTTTGTCCTTTTTCTGACTTATTGTTGTTTATTTTGTTGCGGATATTCTCCGGCAAGCCAGAAATAAAATAAACTACAACTATTGACGTTAATTCGGCATTTTTTCATTCATACTCTTCAATCCTACCTCTCTCCACATAAAGCTTTAATATGTTGATGTGGTACGTCTTCACCTTCTTGTTGACTTCGACCTGGTAATTGTTTCCCCATTTGGTTCCCTTGATCTCAAACGGACCTTTCCATTGCATAAGAAGCTTGTTTTGGTCAATGGGAAGTAACACCAAGATTTTGTCTCCCTCCTGGAAACTCCGTTTCTTTGCTTTCCGATTGTACAGGTTTTTGTTTCTTCCTTGGTTCTTTTCTAGTTTGGCTTGAGCCAACTTCATTGTTTCGTCCAACCTTCCCCGCAGTTCGAGGACATACTGGTAACTTGTAGTAACTTCCGGAACCTCTTCTTCCTCAGACCATAACTTCTTCAAAATCTGGACAGGGCCTCTTACCATCCTTCCATACAGTAGCTCAAAAGGTGAGAACCCTGTGGCTTCTTGCCGTGCCTCTCTTTAAGCGAACAAAAGGGGATTGATGAAACAATGCCACTGACGTGGTTGCTCGTGGCATAACCTCCTCAACATTCGTTTCAAGGTTCCATTGAATTTCTCCCCTAATCCGTTGCAAGCGGGATGGTAAGGGGAAGTCGTAAGTCTCCTGATGGACAGTAACCTAGATACCTCCTTCATGCAGTCCGATGTAAACTGGGTTCCAAGGTCGCTCAGAACTTCTTCCGGTACTCCAACCCGACTGTACATGTTTAACAACGCTTCTGCTACCGTCTCTGTATCGATGTTTTTCAGCGGAACAGCTTCTGGGTACCTTGTCGCATAGTCCACTAAGGTCAGGATGTACCTGTGCCCTTTGTCGCTAGCCGGCGCTATAGGTCCCACTAGATCTATTGCCACTCTCTTGAAAGGTTGATCAATCAATGGCATGTCTCCTTAAGGTGCCCGTGGCACTGAGCCTCTGGCGACAATCTTCTGGCAAACATCACAAGACCGATGGAAACTGGTAACATCCTTGAGCAAACCTGGCCAAAAGAAATTGGTCTAAATTAGATCCTCTGTCTTCTTCACCACCAGGCGTCCCCCAAAAAGAGAGTCATAAGCCACTCTCATTACTCTTTCTCTTAAAGATTTCGCAACCAAGATCTGCTTACGGGGGTCTCCGACGTCATTCTTCCTTTGACGTATCCGGTACCAAATTCCTCCTCGCTTCTCATAGGAGACCACATATTCCTTCCTGGTCTCAGTTCCGTTCAATTGTTTTAACTTCTGCAAATTGGGGTCTTCCTCCTGCATCTTGATGAGATCTTTCATGTTAATCGACATCTTCTCCGTCACTTCTTTCATCTTGAGTGGTTTGGAGTCCTTGCCACTCCGCGCTTGTGCTCTTGTAGCCACCTCCGTCACCACTACCCATTCTGGATTAGGATCGTCTGATCTTTTAGCTCCGGGCACGTACCCAATGATTAAGTCAAAGAGGGGGTCCTGCAAGCACAAGGCTTCAACAGTTCCAACGTACAATGGTAAGTCCACTTCTATTTTAGCCGTGGGAGCTTGCTTAATCGTGCGATCCATCGTCATGATATGTCCCATCTCTCCGGTAAAATCCGCTTCATCCACCAACTCTCTTCTAATAATTACTCCACTGCATCCAGTATCTCGCAGCACCTACACTTTCTTACCTCCGACCTTGCCCGACAACACAGATAAGTTATCTTTAATTTCCGCCATACATGCGCCATTAAGCACCTTGATCTTTTCTCCAGACTTCAGTTCTAGCGTCTCCATCCCCAATCCGGCTTTTTTTCGTCACTTCTCCGTGGCATTTGTATCGCGCATGCAACTCGTTGAGCTTGGGTCGGATTTCCCCCGGGACCACGCCCCCCCCCGCTCTGGATCCAAGTTGAGAGTGCTGTAATGCTGTTCTGCACTCATGAGCTTCATGTCCTATTGCCGCACATTTAAAGCAATAAGACCGGCGGTCATGACCAAACGGCTCATTCCGTGACGTTGATGCTTTTGCTAGGGCAATCCACTGCTCTATGGCCTCTGCCATCACACACGTAACACCTCATTGCGTCTTTATGAGTTCTAGGTAAACTGGTCATCACATCCTGCTTTGTCACCGGCGCTTTCGTGGACAACTTCTTCCCGAGGGCATTTAGGTACTGCTCCGCCAGCTTTGCCAACTCCTCCAAATCCTTAGGACTCCTCTCCTTCAAGAACGCCGACACAGGAGTTTGTAAACTGCTCCCTCACAACCAACTCCGACACCCCCTTAAAAGTTTTGTCCCAACCGGCTAGTTCGACCCACTTATCGAAGTAGTTGGGAGTTTCTTACAATGAACTGACTAGGAGATTCCTGTCCCTCCGGCTTAGCTCCTCGGAATCTTTCACGGTAACCCAGTTCCGTGAAGTCATACCTCTGCAGAAGAGCCTTCTGTAGCTTATCATAATCCCTTGCTTGCTCGTCTGACAATCCGGAGTAGACATCTAATACTCGGCCTGAAAGTAATGGGCTTAGAGAAGTAGCCCAGTCAGATCGTTCCCCGCCTGCAACAGTGGCATATCTTTTAAAGCGAAGCAAGTAGCTATCCAGATTATCCTTTGCGTCCGCAAAACCAGAAAGCACTGGGGCTTTAGTTCTTGCAACCGCGTTCTGAGAAGCTTGGCTTGATGCCGCCTGTTGGTCTTCCGATGAAGCACTCCTTTGTTCATCCATTCTCTCGCTTTCTAATCGCAACTTTTCCATCTCCAGCTTGCGTTTTTCTCTCCGCTTCCCGTTCCGCTGCCTCGGCAGCCAATTTCCTTTCCTCGGCTTCGGCAGCCAATTTCCGTTCCTCGGCTTCTGCCGCCAATTTTAATTTCCGTTCCTCGGTCTCGGCAGCCAATTTCCTTTCCTCGGCTTCGGCAGCCAATTTCCGTTCCTCGGCTTCTGCCGCCAATTTTAATTTCCGTTCCTCGGTCTCGGCAGCCAATTTCCTTTCCTCGGCTTCGGCAGCCAATTTCCGTTCCTCGGCTTCGGCAGCCAATTTTAATTTCCGTCCTTCATTCTCTTGGATCATTCTCCATCCCTGGGTCAAAAACTTCGTCTTCTTTCCTTCAAGACCGATTTCTTCTGCCTGCCGTTTCAGATCTTCCAACGTGATAAACCCGCTTTCAGTTGCCATGGCAATCCGCTTGCTATCAATCGAACAAAGAAAAATGATATCCCGGGTGAGCCCCCAAAATGTCGCGAAATAGGAAATGGTATTACTTCGCTGACAGGACGATTGATAAGAATTGTATGACAAACCGTAGGAATTAATTCGTTCTTAGATCTGACCTCACGAAAAAACCAAGACCCTCTTCACCAAACGAATATAATAATCGACCCAACTTAACTCACTTAGCTACGGTACTCACCGTTCACTATTCAATAAACACAAGTATCACTGCTCACTTCAGTAACACCATACAACAAGGGCTATACCCTTCAGCATACAACAGTATTGCTTATTCTACGCACACTAAACGTACACTCGAATAATTACGCTCGAAAATTCACGCCTATTTATGCTCTTAAATTTAAGTTCGAGAATGTTCTATAACATAATTAAATGTTGTGAAGTAGAAACTCATTGACTTGTTATACTGGTTACTACTGCTTATACCAAACTTGGGATTTGGATTGGAATGTTCTTTTAAGGACTTTGCTTTGATGTGATTTGTTTTGGTTGTCATGCACCTGATGAGACCCATAAGGTCGAAACATTGCGCTTTGTCGTGCATTATTTTGTGTTGCTGTTTGCTGATATTTTACACTGGTTGTACTGAGTAAGTTTATGCCTAAAATGTTTGGGTTTCTTACATCCTCGCCTGGGAAAGAGTGATTGTGCCCCCCTTTTGGTTAATACGGCTTAGGTAAAGAAAATAAGGTGGGACATGCATAAGTCACATTCACAACTAAGATATTCCTGATTAAAAAGCAATGTCCTTCCTGGCCTACCGGACGGGAAGTCATGACGACTTCCTCTTGTTGGGTCAGAGGCTGTAACAGCACTCCATCACCAACAGTGCAAAGCACTCCAGTAAATCGCACCGTAGAGCGAGACAGCGCTGTTTCTGGCTATTAGCCCTCATCAGCCGCCCTCAGGTAAGAAACATTCATCTTCCAGGACGAATGATCTTGCCAGGATCACTCATCCCTTCGGATAAATATTTCTTAAAGAATTTAACTTTAAGAAATATTTGGCTACGTCACCATTCCAGTCAAACTCTTTACGTAGTTGTTTGCTCTTCACCCTGGCCAGTCAAACTCTTTACGTAGTTGTTTGCTCTTCACCCTGGCCACGTAAAGAGTTTGACTGGAATGGTGACGTAGCCACACGAGTGGATTGCGTACCACAATGGTTAAATTTTTTAAGAAATATTTATCCGAAGGGATGAGTGATCCTGGCAAGATCATTCATCCTGGAAGATGAATGTTTCTTACCTGAGGGCGGCTGATGAAGGCTAATAGCCAGAAACAGCGCTGTCTCGCTCTACGATATTCCTATGATGCTGTGATAGCTTATTAGGGTTGTGTATGTTTAAAAGTTCGTGAAATTTTGTATGTTTTATAACATTCTCAAAAAGAAACCAGAAGAGAAATCACATGACATGCAAAAATTCACCAAACTATAGTAAACACGATTGTGACGTCAAAGAGAAACCATATGACATTCAAAAACTTACACCATAGTCTACTACATGGTTGTGCAACTGTGTCACGTGATCCCACTTTCACGCTTGGCTGCTGCTGTATGTTCCTGCTGCTCCTCCAACCTGCTAAAGCAGAATGAAGGTAAAATGCCAGTGGTTTCGCTGGAATTTGGAAGGAAGTGAGGTGATTTAGTGCTGCAAACTTACTAAAGTGGATAGAAAAAGAACTAAAGCAGTCAGTAGACTAATTGCACTTCAGATAAACTAACACCAAGAAACTTAGACTTGATTGATTAGGAGCCTGATTGCCCTAGGAAAGCTTGAAATGAAGTACAGTACAAGACTGTAATTCTGTAATTAAAGTGTTGAAGCTTGGTCAAAAGTTTTACGGTCTTCCTTTATAGGGCTAGACCAGAGGGCACCAGCATCAGTCCCTATAATACCATAAAGTCAAAACAAGAAATTGCATTGGATATTCAAAATTATTTTTTTTACTGTAGCCCAGCCTACAGGCAGATAAAATGTTATGAGGTAATTTACCTGCTGACTAATAGACTATACCCCCAAAAGTATAAATTACCTCATAGCATTTTATATAAGCAGGCAAATAAAATGTTATGAGGTAATTCATACTTTTTGGGATATAGTCAGCATGTAAACTTGGATTAATCCCTTGATATATTACACCGATACATCCAAACTAAAAAAAGATTCCTTTAAATTAATATTAACTTAGTACAGCAGTACCTGTAGAGTTACCAATAGAGATATAATAAAGTTAATTCTGAGCTTGTTTTTGAAGCTTTTAATTCAAAGAACTTTTGATGCAAACACGCGGTAAACCTAAGGCTAAGTCAGTAACCTACAATCTAATCGCAGCACTTGGTCAGATTGAAGTAAAAAGCAAGATGCCCTTAGGTGTAGGATCAAGGCTGGCATTTTTGCTGGGTGATAAAGTATATAAACTTTGGGGTTAGTGGACAAAAAATGTTCAGATGCGTGAATGAACGTGTTGGTCTTCTTGAATTGCATAATTTTTCTTAATTTTTGGTTATTGAGTTTATCAAAACAATTTATTCTAAATGCAAAATTATTTTCCACAGACTTTAAGTAGAGTGTCAGACTGTGGCAATTACGGCATCACTTGGGAGTAAATTGTTAGTCATGACATGCACTGAACGCTAGTTATGCTGACAACAATGTGCAATCAAACTGGAATGTCGTTCCCCCGTAACTCATCGTAGAATTGACTGAAGTGGAAGTTGTGGAACAAATTACTGCTGCCTACCTTGAAGAAAGCAGTAAATTTGGAGTAAATAGTATGAAAAAACTAGTGACTAGGATTTTGGATGGAGTTGCAGCCTGCTGTGTATGACTCAGGCGACTTTGGAAGAGAAACAAGTCACGGTATTGCCAATGAATATGTACTAGTCAAGAATAAAAACAAGCTGACGAAATTTGTGCTTCAAATTATGAAAACTCCGCAAAATATTTTCGAAAACCACTTTAAATTCCTAAAATTTCTTTACAAACCTATTGCTGATAAGTATGCATGAACCTAGAAAAGATTCACCTGAGCAACCCAGCAGAATAAATCAACTTGAAAGTGAAACTCTTGATTATCTTGGTGGTAATGTGACTATGTCTTACACTAAGCTAAAAAAAAAATGCTGGCCCAAATCAACATAGAGTAATGGGAGGCTTCAGCCAAGCGGTGACGTGAGGACAGGTAATATCCTCCATTCCTACATGCGGAAGAAAATTTAGACTCTTTGTTGCCCTTGCTTTGAATTTATGCGGTTGCTCTATCTAGTAATTCTAGTATATTTGTGTACTGGTACCAACAAAGAGAGCTATGGAAGGCTAAACTCATAGATTATATCAGCGTAATCACTTTATTCTGCTCGCATTATTTCCATGGCGCACTTGCTTCAAATCTACAGAAATTGGTAAATGCTTTGAAATCTGAATTGATGTTAAGCTGATCCATTGCTGGGCAATTCGTGATATTTCTGGGCCTGGCAGAAGATCTTCAATATGACTGAGCCCTTTATTTTCCCCGCAGAAATGGTTGAGTTAAAAAGATTGAAGAATGTCCTCTTCCTGACCTGAAAGATGAAAATTTGTTGTGTGGCTTAAGATTGGTACATCAGTGGACATGATTAAGTATTTAAACGACTTGAATGTGCAAATTCAAGTGTCACGTTTTTGGCTGCGTTTGGTTGACTTATTGCAGATCTCAAAGATAAAGACCACTTGCACGTGAGCCGTGACTCGCTTCGAAAGGAAGTTTCTTTTCGCTATTTTGAGTTGAGTGACTTGGACGATCGTATTTACAAACGGAGACGGGCATTAATCGAGATAATTTATTATCGTTATCGCTCAAAATAGTTTTGATTTATCGATAACCGATGTCGCTTTTGTGATATATTTTGTTATCGCCAATAAATCATCGCGATAAACAATTTTTAACGGTGATTAAAGTTAGTGAGTTAATTGGCGCCATAGAAAAAATACACGGTGTCTTGCTGCAATTAAAAAAAATCTTACTACGTTTTGTTTAGTGCCACGGCAGAGTCCGTAAACTGCTCTCTTTTCTTGAAAAATCTAGAAAAACGTATTAGCAATGATTTACAGAACAAAACTTCGTCCAACACATTGAAAATATACCACAACATTTATCGGAAAAATTTATCGATTACCGATATCGCTTTAAGAAATTGAGATTAATCGGTATCGCCCAGGGCTTTTAAGAAATTATTGATTTGTCGTTATCGCTTTAGTAGAGAAAGGCTTATCGTGCCCATCATTGTTTACACACTATCGTCACATTCCAGTTTCGCCACGGAAGCTGCGACGCTACATGGTCAGTTTTTTATTTTATTTTTGCATGCAAGACCTCTCACCAGTGGTCGTATTGCACCTGCATAGATTACCGCAACTGCAAGCAACAACATCTAACGCAGCTTCTGTAACAAGCTGCTCGATGAGCTACAGCGCTGTAATACCGTGCAGCGTAGGATACGAAAATCAGGATATTACTGACAAGTTTAAAACTCTGTACCTACCAGTTAGACTTAGATCTACGCTAGACTACCTCTAGCTTATTAATTTGCAGCAATTGTGTTGAGTAATAAGCAACTAAACTTTGTTTTCTAAAGTTTTATATAGGTATGCTCAACCTATTTTCAAGCAGTGATTGTCTTTTCCCATGATGCGCGTGCAGCTGCAACAGAGCGTGACGGCTAAATACAGAAACACAAAAGAGAAGTTGCACAACCATATACTATGCTTACACCAAACTACAGTAAACACAATTGTGACGTCACAAGCACAAATTCTGACCCGAGTGAAATTACGTCAGTAATTTTGACTTCATAATGCAACCTCTCGAAACAATCCCACGAATAAAACTTCGGAAAACAACGCATCGGTCCAGAACCTTCTACAGTAGACAAAGCATTTAAAACAAAAACATATTAAACAGTTATATCGTTACAGAGCGCAACACAGCCACAGCGCTCTACTTTTCAACCCTTCTCTTCTCCTATTGCGGCGTTTTAGTAGAGGTGGTATTCAGTTAGAGCAGCGGTTTTCAACCTTTTTCAAGTCCCGGACCCCTAAGTTAAGTTATTTCTTGTTGCGGACCCCATACAAATTAACACAAATAGACACGATTTTAGAATTGTTATTGAAAGTAATTTGAGTAAAAATCAAAGGCTACCTTCACCAGGGATGCCTTTTTGTTACCGCTTGCCAAAAGCTATCCATTTGAGGATATGATGGGCCGCGCTTATTTTTTCAAGTAAAAATCCCAACTGCACAAAACACGACTCGCTGCTCACGCAAAAACAGCTCAATTTTTGGCGTTGGCTTTGATAACAAGGTGTATTTTGGGGAAGGACCAATATTGCTTATTTACTCATTCTTTTTCTTCTTTCGGCTTTTCCCTATTTGAGGTCGCCTCACCGCGAAAGTCTTCTCCTTCGGTCAACTTCGTCTCTCTCTCTCTTGCTCCAACCATCTCCATGTCTTCTCTCACCAAACCCATCCATCTTCTCTTTGACCTTCCTCGCTTTCTTTTACCAAATTGTTTATTTACTCATAATTACAAATTTATCTCGGAAACTCCATTAACATGACAGCGCTGCCTGTAAATAATTGCGTCTCTGAGCTTCTTGATCTGCAGGCTGTTGGTGTAGCTATTCTAGAATAGAGCTTGGTGCCGAGACGCTGTAGAGTAGATGCGCGTCAGGGCTGCGAACTCGAACTTGAACTCGAACTCGAAAGAACTCGATCATTTTGCCAAACTCGAACTTGAACTTGAACTCGAAAAAATATTTTTTCTGAACTCGAACTTGAACTCGCATTAAACTGTTCGAGTTCATTAAAAAAATAGTTAAATTGTTGAAAAGAAATAAAATATCACTACGAAATATAGTTTGTTGTTCAAGTAGTCACAATCGGTGTAAATTGAAGTTATGATTTTACCAATAGAAAAGCTGCATGTCGTTTATTTGTTCATGCCATTGCGACCTACAAAGTCCAGGGCTGCGAACTCGAACTCGCCGAACTCGAAAAATAAAATTCTTAGAACTCGAACTTGAACTCGGACTTGCAAATATCTCTTAAACTCAAACTTGAACTCGATTAAAAATCGATCGAGTTTGCAGCCCTGATGCGCGTATAATCTTTTTGATGCGAAAGTTTAACACGAGTTTGGTACCCACATAACTGCGCATGGAGACAGAAGGCGCACGCACTAGCTGGATGTTTTGCAGAAAGCCCTTGCCAAAAAAACATCCCACTCTCTCTGCAGTACCAGTACTTCAGGCGTAACGGGGGTGTTTTTTCTTAAATCAAACACTTATTTCTAGCGGCAAAAGATCGTACTCAGTGCTTGACCTTCTTAAATCACATTTAGATCGTTTCACGTCACTACTGGTATATTTCACACACATTATTAGTAGCATCAGGAGTTTAAACAAGTTTGAAAAAGTGGAGTAGGCTACTGTATTGCAAAGCCCGTGTAGCCTAACTTCGTAGTTATACGAATTTTGTTGCATTGCAGTGAGGAAAAAATAAATATTAGAATTTACTAACACTTCAAATGTTTCTGCGGGCGATTTAGCATAAAAATTTTGAGGAGGCCACGGGCCGAAAAATTTTGACTGACTGGCTGGATTCGGGCCGCAGATTGACGACGCCTAACCTTAGCTATGCAAATTTTGGCACAATGAATTTGATATCTGGATCAAAATTTGTGAATGCAAAGGCGTCAATTATTATGCAGTAACAAACGATTTTTCGCTTTTGTTTTAATGTGTGGAAGCACTGGAAGCATTTTCAACTAGGTATGGTTTTGTGAAAAGCAAAATTGTATCATTGCAGGCAATAGCTCCAAGTGTGGAAGCATTTATCTATCGTTTTTCTATCCAGAATTTGACATGCCGATAACCACTCCTAAGTAAGAAAGTTTCAGGTCCAACTGTTGGTTGCAAATTAAGCAGTGCCTCCTTGTGCGTGAGTTTGCAGAATTTCAATGATTCAGTCTTACCAAAAAAGGTCGAAAGAAGTTGCTTGGGCCCTAGAACTACCGGTGCCTATTTCATATTCTCATATCGTTCTGAAAAAGATCATTTTTTGAAATGCATTAATATTATTAAACCCCGGTACTTCAATGAACTGCCCTATTTTTGATGAAATTTTCAACACTTTGGCGGACCCCTTGCGGACCCTTTAGACCTAGCGGCCCCCTTAAAATCATTCGCGGACCACTTGGGGGTTCGCGGACCCCAGGTTGAAAACCACTGAGTTAGAGCATGGAGGTATATTTTTTAACTAGCTGGTCAGAATTTTGGGAAAGTAAATTTAATAAATAAAAAGAAAAACTTATAACAGAGTTAACATTTAACCTATAAAGAAAAAAAACACATCTACCGTAACACAGTTACTGATAAGTAATCAAAAATTCAACACGGAAAATCAGGTGACACGTTCTCGTCATTTTCAACACCTTCCCCTGTAGGAGCATTACAGGGTGGCGCTCTATTTTTCAATCCTTCCCCTATAGTGGCGCTCAAACAAAGGTTTTACGAATGGTTATGGTATTTACACAGCAGTTGGGATTGCTAAAACAATAAACTTTAGCTACACAATTGCCCTGTGTACATGTCCAATTTATGTAGGCTTTAGACCCACGGTTCCTGGTTCTAGTTTTTGCATCACAATCAAATTTTTGATGTCATAATCACCAGTGATGTAGTCCTCGAGGATGTCCTTGGCCTCGAGGACGTCCTCTAGGACAGGTATGTGAAGTCCTTGGCCTTGGCCTCGACTGTGCTGTCCTTGGCCTTGGCCTAGGCTCTCCTAGGCCTTGGATTTTGCCCTGTACTCGGCTCGAGGACTCCATATTTTTAAAAATTCAATTTTGCGATTGTTTTCAAAAAACGCAAGCTGTTTTAAGAAAAAATGGTCCAATAACGATAAGCATCGGTTTTTGGTAAGCTCGCGCGGCGAAGAAATAAAAGTAGACAACGCATGATGAGAAAACCATAAAGTTACATCGTGAAAAGCAAAATTTTGACAATTCAAGATTTTGTTTCTCACAATCTCTCCTTAAGGTTTTCAATTTGAAATTGTGAGCAACAAACTTTTAATAGAAAATTTAATCTGTGGTAATCGGATTCTCAGCGGGAGATCCTTGAAGTTCGAAAACACGGGTAGAATGATGGGAGAAAGCTCTTTTACACTTTTCTTCAAAGTTTCAATCAACTGTTGTTTATTTACTTTATAATTTGCTTCATAGCCATGCAAAGCAGTCTGAAGTAAAACAGTGATGTAAAGCAGTCTGAAAAAGAGAATGTAGCGCCGGCGATGTTATTTGATACAATGATATTACTAGGGTCATTTTTTTTTTACCTAAAGAAAATTTTTTTTTACTTTATTTTTAGCAAATTTTGATATATTTTGACCGAAAAAATAACTCTTTTTAACCTTATTTTCAGCAAATTTTGACCTAAAAATTTTTTTTCTTAACTTTACTGTTAGCAAAAATTGACTTATTTTGTCCTAAAAAAGTTCACTAATCTAAAACTACCGGAATTTGTCTTTAAAGATAGCTCTTCCTCCCTTATAGTGATAGCAGTAACCTAAACGTATTATTTTGCCGGTTTGCGTATTTCGTCAAGTGAAATTATTTCCGCTAAAGAACGGAGTACCAACCCAAACAGCACAGGTAACCCTTTCTCACACAGTTAAAAGAAATAACAACGAAAAATTGTTTTTAAATCATTGATTGTAATACAACAGCATGTACTTTTTAACGTTTTCCGACTTAAAATTCCGATCTTTTCTCAACAACTTTTTTAGCATAGAGAACGAGCGTTCGGCTGTTGCGGACGTTGCCTGGGCTTTTTGGAGTAGCGCATAAGTGGCTGGAGGTATATTCGAAACTGAAGAATTTATCATAGTTTCTATGTCGGAACCAGATAAGCGTCGATCGATATAATTTTGAATTTCACACGGGTCTTCAAGAAAGTCCATATTTTTGATTAATTTAAATGCGTCCGCCATTCTGCAGTCGGTAGCTTCCAGTAGTTCAACATTTCTAGCTAGCGGTTGGTATTGTAAAATGAGAACCAGGTCCGAGATTAGTTGATCTTCGTTGATCGCTTCTTTTGCTCTCGTAACTAAAATACCGCCACTTTTCCAATTGTTCACAATGTTGCGCACGACCGGAAGGTGCTCAGCATAGAAAAACGCTGCTTCAAGCCAGGTTGCCCATCTGGTAACCACAGGTGCGGGAGGTGATGGTAAGCCGGCATCGCTAAAGTCTTTGCATCTTTCTTTGTTTTTAACTGTTGCCGCCTTCATGGCTGCGACAACAGCATCAATGTTTTTAAAATGAGCACGCACTCGCATTGCGCAGTTGTGTAGTAGATGTGCCAAGCAGGTGACGTGAAGCAGGTAGGGATAAAATTCTTTAAGTGTCTTTCCGGCAAGAGCCATATATCTTGCTGCATCCGTCAGAAGTAAGTTGAAATGTGTACGTGCAGTCCCTAGTCGTCGTAAAGTATCATCAACTGCATGAACAATCGTTCTACTGTTCATACTTTCATTGTGGGGAATGCAGTCGATTAAAAAAGTTTCGGTTGGGGCTTCCAAACACCCAACAAGCACGTTAACGTACTTTTGCCCCGCTACATCCGCCTCATCAACGACCATGAAAATCTTTTTGTCCCTCAAGGTATCGCGGATTTCATCTTCTTTTTGCCTTGCTAGTTTGGCAACGCTTGCCCTAGCAGCAGTTTCTGAAGGCAAACCGTTTTCAGAACTTGAAAACAAAGACTTCAACGCTGGATGGTTGAGTTTGTGTAAGGGAATGTCAGCCGATGAAAAAGCGGAAACTACTTTTTCGGTGTGATTGAGGGTTGTTGTTCTTTCAATATATGTTTGCCGTGATGAAGATGCTTGATTCTCTAGTCTTGCTTGATGCCGCTTGCTCTTCCGATGGCTTTCGACGAAATATTTTTTCTCGCACTTCACTATTACTTCACATAAATTACATCTTAATTCGCCTCCAGGTGTTGCAGAAAATTCATTGTTAAATTTTCTACAAATTTTTCCTAGCTTCGATAGAATCGACTTAGCTTGCTTCGGCATGTTGCATCCAAACTACAGTTTACCAAATGGCTAAATGACTTCACGCAGCGAAAGTCATGAAAACCCCGCTGTGCTTTTGTCTTGCCAACGTCGGCGAAAACTATTGTTCGAAGCGGCAATGCAAACAAACACTAACTTGTGATGTTTTTTCTTGATGTCCCACGCCAAAATGATTTAATTGTGACGCAATTTCTATTTAAAATGCTTTCACGCAGATTTTCGATTTAATTACTCTTTGTATTGACAAAAACTCTCAATCAGAAGCCAGAATTTTGACAATCTATTACTTTTTTGTAAATTTTAACCAATTTTGACTTAATGATAAATTTTGACATTTTTTTGACCCATTAAACTCTGTGAAATGGGCCTTAAGGTGCTGAAAACAATTTTTCTTTTGGTTTTGAAGTCAGAGGAAGTCCTTAAAATTTGTTGACTTTATTGGCTTTAGCGGGCCCTAGATATTACAGTAGGCCTATATCTTTGTTAGAGGTGCTAATTGCAAGCTGTCTAGTTTTTGCTTTGCTGCTTCTCGATGCTTTGAATTTTTCGTTTAGAACGCTTACATGTGCACTGAGCTTGAGGTTTAGCATGGCAGTACGATAAGCTTTTTATCATGGGAAGTCATTCTAGCCAGGCTCATGGTAATTGTGTTAACATATTAAACAACAGATCTACTACAGTACCGTTACAGCAAAGACTGCAGACTCAGAATGATCAACTTGAACATACGTATGCCTTCTTTGAAAATTATAACTTTTTTACAAAACGTTTAAGAGTATAATAACTATAGGGCCAGTGAAGATTGGAATAGCTTAAAGTACGACCAGTGTAGCAAATAAAAATTGTGGCCTAAGCTTGAATTTTTATGAACATTTTATTGCATGTGCAGGTTTGCTTAAAAAACAAACACCATTTTTACGAAGCCACACTTGCAGAGCTAAGGTTTTTATCGGAGTGAAGTATGTGCATCATGGTAGATGGCCCAGCCGGACATCGAACCCGCAAAACCAGCTCCCCAGCCCAATGCGCCGGCCACTTGGTCAGACAAGCTTTGCTGTAAAACTTGGGTCTCGAACAGATTCACTGAGTTTTGATCTCGGGCTCAGAGGTGTCGTGTCAGTGGGGCTCGAGGAGTGAGATGTTTTACTTTTTACAATTTAAAAAATTGAAAATTACAAAATAATAGCCAGTGCTATATATTTTGCTTTCATCTTTCAAACTAACCCCATACCCCCACCCCCCTTTCTTATACTATAAATTCCATTGTTTTGTTTTTTAATTTTTGCTTCAATCAATCCCTTCGACTCAAGAGTATTGATTTGTGGCTAGAATTTAAAAAACATTTTGCATGCGTTGTTAAAGATTATAGTCTAGAACACACCTATACACGTCATCCCACCAAATACGTCAAAACTAATAACGATTGCAGCCTGCTTTTATTTATTTTAACCCAGCTTCTCTTTTAAGACATGGGCTATTATTACATTTTTGTGTGACACCATAGTAGTGACTGCACATCACTGCAGGTACTGATATGTCCTTTTTTGACAAGAAAGTGTGCTGAAACGAGTGTTTTTTACGTGAAAACCGTAAAAAAACGCTGGCGACTGGGGCTAAGCCCCCAGACTCACCTTGCCTACGGCGGCTGGGGCTTTCCCCAAACTCCCCCGTAATGTCCTCCGCCTTTGTTAAATCGTGGGGCCACAATGATTGCGCATGCTGTTCGTAATAAAGAAGCGGTTTGAGTATCAAAATAAATATCGATTTATTATCCAAAAATTGGGGTATCTTTTCTTGTGATGTTACTCAATGCTGAATATGGCTTATATAGGGGTTGTAAATGATCAACATTTGTTTAACTTGTTACTCAGGCCCCTCCAAACTTTTTGGCTGCACGACGCCTTTGCTCGGGCTCAAAAATGTTTTCAAGTCTATAGGGTCTTGGTCTCGAGTTTGTTTTTTTTCTTGAAGTCTCGGTCTCGACTTTCGACCATCAAAACTTTATTCCATCATTAGTTGATAACAACATCGAAAACTTTTAACGTTAATTGCAGCTTTAGATTGTGAGTAAAATAATTAATTTTCTGCCCAAACTGAGCTGTTTAGCTCATCGGGTGCTAACTGTTCTAGCATCATCAGCCCTAGTCGAAAGAGGTTTTAGCAAAGGGGGATTTATTATGTGACCCCATCAAGCTTGCATTTCGGGGTCTGTGCTTTCGATATTGATTTTTCTTAAGTCTAATTAACACGTTGTGGGGTAGTTCTTTGAGTGTGAATGTGACACGTGAGTGCTTTTCACTTTTTGTTTTGCTTCGTTTTGTGATTTTGATTCTATTATGATTGCTTGCATTTTCGTTGAATTGTTTTTTTTTTTTTGTAAATTGGTTTTTAGTTATAATGATTAATGTATAAGACAGTGGCGGCCTGGTGGGCAGAACCTCCTCATACTAAATCTGGCTCACCAAAGGTTGTAGGAAGGAACGGTAGTGTACGATGTTGTACCAAAGAATGCGGCTACGCTTATGGGAATGCGAACTGCGGATTGAGTACAGACGTAGAAAATGCGGCTATAGGTTACCTACTAGCTTGTAAGCACAAAATCCAAAAATGGTTGAACAATTTGGTGTGCAGTAAGCAGAACAGTGTCGACCAAAGTAGCAAAGATTTCAACCATCATTATGGCTTCCCGAAAAGGGAAGCCATATTGTTTTTACTTGGCCATTTCTGCACTTTTTGACACTTCCAGCAGCTGTAGCTGCTAAACTACTGTTCGAATTCAAAAGTGACCTAAAGTTCAAATGTGTGACCCACCTAGGTCTACACCTTGGTCGCCCTAACTTTCCCCGACAGCCCCCCACTTTCTAGAAAAAAAATATTTTGTTTCCGAAAAATTCTTTTTTTATGGCTTCCCGAAAAGGGAAGTCATATTGTTTTTACTTGGCCATTTCTGCACTTTTTGACACTTCCAGCAGCTGCAGCTGCTAAACTGCTGTTCGAATTCAAAAGTGACCTGGAGTTCAAATGTGTGACCCACCTAGGTCTACACCTTGGTCGCCCTAACTTTCCCCGACAGCCCCCCACTTTCTAAAAAAAAAATATTTTGTTTCCGACAAAAATTTTTTTTTTTCAACACCAAATTTTGTGCAGCCTAAGGCTTTTGAACCGCTGATGCTAGAGACTTGAAATTTTCAGGGATGGTAGATCTTATTGGGAACTTGTGCCTAACAACTTTTCAGGGGTCGCGGTCATCAGGTCAAAAAACCAAATTTACCAAAACTTAATAACTTTTGAATGACATTAGGTAGGACCTTCAAATTTTCACAGTATATGCATACTAATGTGGGAAACAAAACTATGCACAACAATGATTTGTTTGTGACGTCACTTAGGGTCAAAGGTCAAATGAACAAATCTCAACAGATTTTTGTGCAGCCTAAGGCTTTTGAACCGCTGATGCCAGAGACTTGAAATTCTCAGGGATGATAGACCTCCATGTGAACTTGTGCCTAACAACTTTTTGGGGCTTGCCGTCAACAAGTTAATGGTCAAACGTTAATCAAGTAAAATGATAAAAAATCTGATCAAACGCTAATAACTTGTGAATGACAACTGGTAGGACCTTCAAGTTTACGGAGCAGATGCATCCCAACAAGGGTACAAAAGAACCAACAATGATTAGTTTTGCGTGACGTCACTTGGGGTCAAAGGTCAAATAAGCAAATATGTTGTGTGGCGTATAACTATTGATTGAAAACACACAAGAACTTGAAAATTACAGGAATGGTGTATCTTGATATGTTCTTGCACTGTACCAACTATGAACGCTCCATGTCACGTGACTCGGGGTCAAAGGTCAAAAAAACGATAAATGTTGCCAATCTTGCGCAGTCTAGGGCATTTGAACCGCTGATGCTAGGGGCTTGAAATGTTCAGGGATGATAGACCTCGACGTAAACTTGTGTCTCACAACTTTTGGGGGGTGGCGGTCATGTGGTTTCGGGTCAAAGGTTAATAATAGAAAAATATTCACAAGCTCATAACTGTTAAATGGCAACAGCTAGGACCTTCAAATTATCGGAGGATATTAACCTCAATCTGGGTAACAAAAATATCAATGTATTGAAGGGTTAACCCAGAGCACCTGACTTGGAGTCAAACGTAAAAAACGTGAAATTTCGGGAAACCTCATAAATTTCAAGCAAACTTTCTTATCCGTTAGAAGGCAGTAGGAAAACATGTTTTTCAGCTATTTTAGCTAGAAACTTTTTCATTCGTGAGTGAGCCGTATGAGTTTGTGTTTAAACTGACATTTTAAGCAGCAATAAGGGGCACATGGGAGTTGGCCAAGTGGTTGGTGCATTGGACTCATGACTTAGCTTTGCGGATTCCTCGTATTGAAACTGTCTTCGTATCGCGGCGAAGAGTTTGTTAAAGTAATAGCTAGCATAGTCCGCTATCAGATCATCAAGCTTGTGGTTTTGCGAAGTTCGTTGTAATCAGCACTTGTTTGTTTTATTTCATTGACGCCTTTTATGCAATTGGGTAACTGGACAAATTCAACACTGTTTGGCTGTATCTTGATGAGTGTCAAAGTTTTCGTTGAAGTAGTCACAGCACTTTTACTTAATGCGAGCAATGTTGGTTTATCAGTCGCTTTACTTTTTAAGTTGCTAAAAAGCTGCCATTCATAAGTGAGTATTAAGTTGTAACTTCTAAGTTTCAACTTATCAACCAGTGGTCCCTTATTGACTTCAATTGATTTATCTGCAATACCTTGAGCGAAGTGTTATGCGAAATATTGCAGCCATTATGGTTTGCGCAGATTGTTAAGCAGTGCAATCGCTGCTTTAAAAGTGAGTTTTATGCCGCGATTTCTTGGCCTTAGAATGGAACACAAGCTCGATGATTTAATTTCGTTTTGTGTGAGTGCAGTCGTCCTTGCAGCTGCACAAATCCTTCAAGAATCATGGCGTTTTTTGTTCGAATTTACTGCAAGATTTGCCAGCTTGTTCGAAATGTCAGACAAGCGAGATGATTTTGCTGCAGACTTGAGTAGCATTGTACCGGCCGATTAGCTCAGTTGCTAAGCCCACCCTATCGGTGCGGGAGGTCTGAGGTTCGAATGCCGGGTCGGTAAAATCGTCACAGTGTCACCAACGGCTCGCCACCGCTGCGACGTTTGTTCGGAGCTGTGTGGTAATGAAGATTTGAATTTTTGTGCAGCATTATTACTGTACACGTGAAGAAATTTAAGGATAATAGTTTTATTGAGATTTCCATCACTGTATTACAGAAATGAAAGAAGTCGTTACAATATTATTAAGTTTATGAAGCACAGGCTGTAGGAAGTTAAACTTACTTCATGCGTGATAATGCTGCAGGAAGTTAAACTTACTTCATGCGTGATAATGCTCACCTATATTTTGCACGATTTTATTAATTTTTTAAGTTGTAAAAGCGAAGTCACTCTACTGTTACCTTAGACGTTTGGATCTCTACAAAGCTTGATCGGGAAGCCATAAGCGGGTGCTTGCAGCTGCCATCTAGTTAACATTTGTTTCCATGCAGATATTACTTGATTTAAAAAAAACCTAAAGTGTTTTTGCTAAACTCTGACAAGTTTGCCTGTAACTGGATTAGTGGATGCGTTTTTTCTATATACATCAAACATTTTACCGCTAAATAACAACTAGGAACTTTATGTTTGATTCATCGGGATTAGTTTTAGTTTTGTGGCGAGTTTCATCTGGGGCATCTTATATCAATTTATAGCTTTATACCCTGCATCTAGTAGACCTGACCCTGGATTGTTATCAGTTATAATATTTTTGTTAACCTTGTAATTTTCGAAAACGATTGTCGTTGTAGGTATGCAATATTAAGCTATAAATTGTTTGCGAACCATTGTTTCATGACCAAATGACCCACCTTTTGAGATTTCGTACTGAAATCGGAAAAATGCCCGTTGTCCTTGATCCATGTCCTTGGCCTCGACTTGCATGTCCTTGGCTTTGGCCTCGGCTTGTGTGTCTTAGGCCTTGGCCTCGAAAATATTTTGAGGTCCTTGGCCTCGACCTTAAGGTCCTTGGCCTTACTACAACACTGATAATCACTTTTGTGTATGATAGGCAAGAACCGTGGGTCTGAAGCCCACATAAATTGGGACAAGCTAAATATGGGTTGTAGGCGAAAAAATATGAAATGCTTCCGCTATTGTTGGATAGGAGGATAAATACGCAACTAACTAGAATTAAAGGGAGAGTGTGAAAAACAAGCCGGCAAGTTTACTTGTTGTCCGTTGGGAAATGCACTTAATTGGCGGGATTTTCCATCTTGGTGTAGTAGGCAGGACTGGCTGGCAACTCCTAAGCGAGCTCGTATAGCGCATTAATCGGGATAAATATGCAACTAACTACAAAAATACAAAATGCTTTATGTATCAGGCCAAAAAATTTCAACTTTTTACTTTGTAGTTAGTTGTTTGACTTGCTTTCATTACAATAACTAAGTAAGCAAAGAGGAAGTCGTCCAACAAAAGGAAGTCGTTATGACTTCCCGTCCAGTAGGCCAGGAAGGACATTGCTTTCTTAGTTATTGCTCTTCACCCTGGCCACGTAAAGGATTTGATCAGCGCGATGACGTAACCACACGAGTGGATACGTACCACAATGGTTAAATTCTTTTAAGATATATTTATCCGAAGGGATGAGTGATCCTGGCAAGATAATTCGTTCTGGAAAATAAATGTATCTTACCTGAGGGTGGCTAATGAGGGCTAATAGCACGAAACTGTTCCGCTCTACGGTTGCTTTCATTACTTCGCAATCAGCAGCAATTTAAAACTTCATTATTTACTCTCGATTTCTTCGCATTGTAAAATTGTAACTACACTTTTGCCCTTTTCAATGCTTGTTACATTTTCTGTATTGCTTTGAGCTCATGTACCTTTTAATTGGATTTTGGACAAGTTTTACCTCACATTTTGTTCATTTTCTATTTTGCATCAATCGTATTACATCCTATTTGTTGTGTAAATTATTTGTTTCTTGTGGTGCTGGCTATTTACGTGATGATATATTCCCTTTCATAATGTTCTTAAAATAAACCAGTTTTTGATCATTCTTCAAATAATTCAAAAAAGCTTGCCCGAAAATTTACCGATTAACAATCTTCTCAAAAAGTCATTCCGAAATTGTAAAGATGAAGCAAAACTGTTTTCAGAACTTATAGTAGACGTAAACAAAGCTTATAAATTGCGCAAACTACAGCACAAATTTCCTAAATTAGACTGAATTTTACGAATTGTTAAAATATTATATCTACTCGTTCTAAACGAATTACGTAAATCTAACCATAAAAGTGTTTTCCAACTTAACATTGTTCGTAGAATTTGTGGTACACGTAGGAATGTATTCGAGCCGATAAAGCTCACCATCCGACATTCTAATGTAGAACAAACGTATTAAAACATTGCAGTATATCCATTACATTGCATTCACCAATATACGAGTTAGTGTTTGAAATATTGTAAGCGCATATCCCATAATCACCTTTTTTACGCAAAAACACTATTCAAACTTGTTTTTTAAGATTTTGCTTCTAAAAGGTTTGTTCAAATTGCCTCTAAAGTAAACTAGCGTCTCAAAAAGACCACCCAAAAGTATTAAGTGAAAACAATAAAAGTTATTTTGAATGATTATTATTATTATTATTAGTGGGCGGTGGTGCCAAAGAAGAACAACAACGTTTAAACCTCTCTGGCACATTGTGTAGGCCATCAATTAGGCCCATTACAATTTTTCACCGCTTTTTTTTTTTTTTTTATTCGGATTAGTCTACTGGTCGTATTCAGCAAGCCTTCCGGCCTGCTGCAAATACTTAGCCAGTAGATTTATATTTAGCTTTTGTACCACAGATTTTATTGTGGTTTTTTCTTTACCAAACACCTTTCTTCGAAGGACTTGGTAATAAGTACATGCTCCAATATGGTGATTTGGAGTTTCTTCTTCCAGGTTACATTTTGGACATGTCGGTGACTCGTCACGTCCAGTGGTCTTCCTGTGTTTCTGTAAGTTACAGTGACCAGTGAGGACTTGCAACACTTTATTTAATCTAGATCTGTTGAGACTCAAAAGTCGACGAGTTAATTGGGGCGAGGCCCACACCACGTTTTCTTTTGTGCTCAGGCAGTCCTTTCGTTCTATCCAAGATGTTTTCCATCTTTCAACACTCCAATCCTTTATTGCAGCGCGACAGCTCGCATATGGGATTGGAACAAAAGGCTCAGGGCCGAAGCAATTAAATGCTGATCCTGATTTATTACCGTGGATACCGGTGTGGCCCGGCGTCCATGCAACAGTGACGTGATTGTCTTCACCCAATTTATTTAGGTGGTTGATACATGATAATACTGTACTAGATTTTACAGTATTATTTTGGATTGCCAGTATCGCTGCTTGGCTATCCACTAAAATTATTATTTCTTCATGTAGATTTTTTTCCATGGTCAGTTTCTTCGCTACTTCAGCTATAGCGAAGACCTCTGCCTGAAAGACTGTACTATATCTTCCCAAATGGAAAAAACTTTGGTCTGTGTGAGATCCTGATGGGTATTCTATATAGAAACTCGCACCGGCTCTTCCATTCAATTTGGACCCGTCAGTGTAGCATCTGATTATGCTTTGTTCTACAGCACGTTCAAACTGCACTGCGTCCTTGCGTTCTAAAACAAGGCAATTGTACTGTTTTCCAAATACCTTTGTTTTGTTTATCAAATCTGCGGGCATGCTCAACAAAGACAAGTTTTCCTTTGCTTCATTGCATACGTCAACATGACTTTTAGTTTTCCCTGTTGATCCGATTGTCATGGCTGACCAAAGGCCCACACGGGATAACCTGTATGAACCTTTTAGTGCCTCTGACAATATGAATTCATTAATTGGCATGATATTCAACAGCACTTCCAGAGCACCTGTGGGGGTACTGGGGAATGCTGAAGAAATCATGAGACAAGCTAGTCTTTGTACTCTAGCAAGCTTTTTCACTAGATATTTTTTATTTAGTCCACCAACCCAGGATGTACACGCATATGTGATAACAGGTCGTATCATTGCAGTGTATATCCATCGCATGTTGGTGGGATTTAATCCCCACGCTTTGCCCACTATTTGTCTGCATTGTAATAACGCCGCAGTCGCCTTGCGAGCAATACGTGTTATGTGAGGTTTCCAGGTAAGCTTACTATCAAGGGTTACACCTAGTAGTGTTGCTTCTTTGGAAATTTCTAGCTGGCGTCCGTTTAAACGCAAGGTTCCAAAATCCGGCTTCCTTTTGTTAGTAAACAGAACTATTTCAGTCTTTTTACTGCTGAATTGAAGCTCTTGATTATGAGCCCAATTTCTTGCAATATTTAGCGCTTTTTGAGCTCTACCTTTGATCCACAGCATGTTGGTGCCAGTGACCAAAATTGCTACATCATCGGCATAAGCTTGTACATGAAAACCCCTGTTGCGTAGGTCTACCAACAAGGAGTTTAATACACAGTTCCATAGAAAAAGGGGACAAAATACCACCTTGGGGATTCCCTTTTACTACTTCTCTTTTAATCTTTTCACCATTTAGCTCTACTTGAACTGTGCGGTGTCTCAGTAAATTCTCAATCCAATGGACGAGACACCTTCAATTCTCGCAGAGCATCGGCAATGCCACTATGTGTGATATTATCAAAAGCACCAACAATATCCAGAAATATTCCTAGTGCTGTTCTTTTCTTTGCCAAGCTTAGTTCTATGCGTCGTACAAATTCATGCAGTGCAGTTTCAGTTGAAACTCCTGCTCTGAATCCATACTGGAATGCAGAAAACCTTGCTTGCAAATTAGAATCATCATTAAAATGATATATTACTAACCTTTCCAACCATTTAAGTTGAAAGGAAGTTAAAGTGATCATCCGGAAAGACTTAACTTTATGATAGTTTTCTTTACCGGGTTTAGGGATGAAGATAACAGTCCCTTCCATCCATACTTTTGGCACATAGCTGTACTTCAAGCACATTTGGAAAATGGTTTGGTATATATTTCTAATACTATTCCAGCCTTTTTGTAGTAGCACCGGGTAAATACCGTCTGGTCCCGGCGCCTTAAATGGCAGAAATTCGTTTATTGCTCTTTCCATCTTTTCAAGTGAACAGATGGAGCTAACAATTTCGTCGTGCGTTGGTAACACAGCAGTGTTATCATTTGGTTCTTCTGCTGCTTTACTATAGTTTACCTCCCGACTTCCCGGTGCTAGGGTGTCTAAAAGGCAATTCATAGTCTCAACAGAAGATTCGGTGAATTGACCATTAGGTCTTAAAACGTTGCTTAGTTGCACCGTTTCGTTTCGACGCATAATTTTTAGCCAGCCGAGCGGTTGCACAGTGGCTATTCATCGATTCCGTAAAAAGACGCCAAGAATCTCTCTTGGCTTTTCTTACGGCATTTTTAAAAATCAATTGGGCCTGCTTAAAAGCTTCCCAATCGCTTCCAAGTTTTGATTTGATGGCTTTACGTTGGGCTTTACGAGCCTCTCTGCGAAGACAGGTTAGCTCTGTATTTCACCAAATATTTTCAGTTTTACGACGGATCTTACGCTGAGGGCAAGATACATTGTAAGATTTTATTATCTGTGATTGAACAGTTGATGCCAGTTTTTCTATATCATCTACTGATGATATGCTAACTGGTGTACTATTCAAATCATGTAACCTGTGATCAAGTTCGTTTGCATACTTATTCCAGCAAGTACGTCTAACGTTCCTGATCATTTTTGTTCTTTTGGTGCCACTTTGAACTCTAAACCTAATATACATGTGATCTGAAAAGGATGGCACATCACTGACATGCCAGTCACTTATACAGTTCTCAGCATTTCGGTTTATTAGAGTCAGATCTAGCACTTCTTCTTTTTTTCTCGTTCTGAAGGTGGGTTTACTGCCCACATTACAGATGTGCAAGTTCGCACTAGCACAGAACATAAGCAAATCGATACCTCTTGTATTGACGTTGGAGGAGCCCCATACTGTGTGATGTGCGTTTGCATCAGTTCCTATAACAGTAGGAATTTTATCTCTGTCACTGAATGACAGCAGCTTTTTCAGAATTACTGGTGGAGCTGGTTCTTCCAAAGCCATGTAAGCAGATACAAAGACAAAGCTATCTTCTTCTGGTCTTACATTTTTAACTCTCACTGCTACCACATCTTCGCTAGAAAATTGTGGTATGAGAGAGCATGTCATATCAGAAGTGACATAAATACATGCTCGGGGACGTTTATCTTTTTTATTACCTTGAAAAAGTTTCCATCCCCTGAGTTTACTTCTGATTGCACCTCCATAAGTCCAGGGTTCCTGAATTAGGACTACACCTGAACGAATGTTTTTTGTTACTTCACATAAGTTATAGCTAGCGGCCTTACTTCTGTGAAGATTAATCTGCCAGCATTCAAATCCATTCGACTTGGTTTTTCGTGCTGGAATTTGTTTTTGATTACTTAAAGCGTTTGTTGCAGATCTATTACTCATACACGGTATGAATTTTGAAAATACAACAATTTTGCTCTAAGGTATTGATTGTCAGTCTACTTCAGTAGGAACTGGTTGCCTTCGAACCCTGATCAAGGTTCTGAGGCTCCTCAGCACCTTCCGAAGCATCTCTGACGTTCTCGATTGAGTGCTAAAAGACTCCATCGACCTTTTCGTTGATGCAGAGTTGCAGGCAGTTTGAGGATTATCTCCAGGGTTAGTGATGTTCAAACCCTCTAACCCCTTCCACAACCATTCTCGCTGCTTCCGCTTCTGATTTCTTTCATAATTTTTTCCTCGACGCCACTCAGACGTGCTACCAACGTCCAGAGACATTGATGGATTCTGAGTGAGCGAACCGGATATTTGAGCGGTATTCGACTTTTCAATCGACAATGCCGCTGAAACTGTTGCCTCTTGATTTGCCAGAGGCTTCTCCTCCAACAGAAGAGAAGTCCTGGCTGAAGGCAATTTTTTCGCACTTGTCTCCACCTCAACCCTTGCAGGAGTAGACGTTTTGACTAGCTGTGTACTCTCACTGCCGCTTAATAGTTCAAGAACTGTTCGCTGCGACAGTGGTCCTTTCCTTGTTAGGGGAACAAACCGTACTGTTTTCTTTTTTCGTTTGTTTTTCATTCATAAAGTTTGGTTTTTCTTTATAACTGGGAAAAACCTAAAGACCAGATTTGAAAAAAAAAAAAAATTGTTATTAGGCCTCGTCAAGTCCCGCAGCTGGACCCAGGCGACTATGTGCAATGGACTTGTCATTCTGTGCAGTGGCCTCAGGAATGCCCCCCCCAATACAACTGCAGGCCCCCTCTCAGTCGCCAACTGGAGCTACAATTGCATGGAGATTTCCACAAGCTGACGGAGGCAGCCCCCCCAATTGGCTAGATCAGGGGCGGGCCTCTGAACTATCTTGCGGCCGCGGTACGGAGCGCGTTTTAGACCGGTACCCTCTACAACTATGAGATTCCATTGCAATCATCTGAGTTCCAGTCACGCAATCCTGACATGTCCCATATAAACAATTTTTGGTGCCTACCACCCGCATCCTCGCTAATGCCAAACCTGATTTATCCACTCCTTCCTTCACAGATCGACTTCTCATCCACCAGGAAAAGAAGCCGAAATGCTTCAAGGAGCGAATTCAACAAGTAAGGCCGTTGCTAAGACTAAGTTGGCAAACATAAAAAGTAAAAATGCCAGAGCCTCTTTAGCCAACATTACAATGTTGTTTCCACCGGACACCACGTGGAGGCGAGGTTGGTCTTATGTCCAGCTTTTGAATGATTATGCATAACATATTACGATTATTTTGAAAGATTCTATTTAAATAAATTTCAGATTCTAATGCTCCAGCATAGGTCTCTAGGCTAGAAATAAATAACTGGTTATTGGTTGATTAAATGGTATGATTTAAATATTTGATTTGATTAACCGTGATAATTTCAACTCCGGCTGACTGTCCCATACTACATAAAGTGATCCAGCAAGATGACTTTAGAACAAATCAATCTAATAATGAAAAGGTTAGATGAGATCTCTTTCAGACTGGAGGAGTATCAAGTCAATTACTTAAACTGTAAGAACAAAACTGCTTCTGCTGATATTGTTGCAGATTCGGTCGACCTTACGGGTGTACAGCTGGAAGAATTGGCTGAAATGATCTCCTCCGTGAGAAGTGTTGTTGATGAAATTGCAGTACGAGTGTACGCTAATGAAAGGAGGTATGACGACTTGGAGCAGTACAGCAGGAGTCACTGCCTGATACTGCATGGCTGCAAAGATCTTCCACCCAAAGATGATGAGAATAAGGTGACTGAGGAGTTTGTTATTAGTAACTTAAGTTCAAAATTAAAACTAAGCCCCCCTTTCACTTAACAAGATATTGATATCTGCCATCGTCTTCCCTCTAAAAAAGGGAAAAATCTAGTGATCATTAAGTTTGTACGAAGGACAGTTCGAAATGAGGTTTTTAACCGTAAGTCTAAGCTGAAATCTGCGAATTCGAACTCGCGGCTTGCGATCACCGAGTCGTTCACAAGAAGACGTCTTAAGCTTGTGGAAGAAGCAAGACGTGCTTTTGAATTTAGAAATGTTTGAACCATCAAGGGTTTGGTTTATTGTAGATTCCAGGGGAAAAGACATTAGATTGACGACTTTAGCAACATTCCCAGGATTCGATTAGGATCTAACAAGTAAATTGGAATTTTTCATTTTAATCTACTGGATTAGGCTCATAGATTAGCTCTCAACTAGTCATTGACTCTTAGCCTGAAGTTTTTACACACTGCATAAATTTTATAGACTAGCATAAGTTTAAGATAGTTATGAATTACCGGTATTAACAAAAAGAAAAATCTGACGAAATTAATTAATAATAGCTGCTTAGAGCTTATTTTCCCACTAAAGTCATAATCAGACTTATTAGTAGTAAAAAAAAACAACATTGAGATGTATTTTTTTTTAATAAATTTGACTTAACCAGAGAGTGGTGGACTAAAAAAACGAAGATAAATATGATTGAGATTCCATCAACCATTGACCTTTTTTATGATAACATCCCAGATTACTTTTTGAACTGTTCAAACAGAAAATTTTGAACCTTAAAGAAGAACTTTACTTCAAAAAATTTTCTTTCTTACCTTGATACTTATTTGTGTACATATTGTTGCCATTGTGTTATTTTTTATGTCATTGCCACAACCTTCAAAATTATGTGCCAAAAAAGAATGTTTCAAAAATATAAGCATCAGCCGAGAAACTTGCAATGAAAAGATAGGAAAAGTTGATTCATTAAGAGCAGATTGTTTAAACTCTGCTTATGATGATAAATTTGAACACTTACTAAATAAAGACAGCGATTTTGATATTGATTGTCTTCTGACTCTTGATGAGCAGTGTTACGGTAAGTCGTAAGTTAGAATCGAACTTAAACCTCTGATTAGGACTTCCAGCAAAAACTAAGCTATGGAATCGAGTCGCAACCTTTTGTTGAACCTATTTGTATTGTGTGGTGTGCCTGTAAAGTTGTCGTCTTAATTTGAGTCGTTTCCTATTTTGTAATCGTCGTTGTTATCTCTGCAATCGGCACTGAATCTTTTCTTTAAACTATTCACGTGGTCTTTATTTATATATTTTAAGTTAATGGCTTTCGACCACAGGCCGATTCTCGATGTTTCTTTGATAATCAGTTCACCTAACAGTGTTCTACATGTTTTGTGTGTCAGTTTGAAGTCGCCGTTGCATCGGCCGGACGTAATTTCAGAGTAAGCAAATAATGCTATTTTGCAGTAGAGTCAACAGGTTTTACTCTTAATTTATGTGACTGTTCGAGGCTGTTAGATTTCCACTGTGTAAAGAAATAGAAAGATGTATTTAAAAATACCATATAACCGTTATTGAAGTTGAAAGATTGATTCTATTTGAATAAGTTACAGATACTGTTGCGAATGTCTGTGCTAGTTGTTGCAATATCATTGATATTAGTTACTGTTACGAGCTGTTTTGAAGTTGTTGCTCCTGTTATAAAAACAGTCGGTAAGTCTCACGTTTCTTTATTTTATATAAGTTACTTTATCAAATAGTTGTCATTATTTATTAACACCCTTTTTTCTTTACGTAATTTTACTAAACCTGTGTTTATTACCGATGAATTAGTTCGTTTCCTTTGCGGTAGTTTTGCAGTGTATGTTATTTATTTTTATATTTCTTGTGCATGCTTATATACTTTATTTCTCGTAGATATTACGAGTCCACCTCAGTTCGCGCGTACTTATGTATTTATTTTTCCTTTGCTTTACCATTAATGCATTTGTCTTATGTTAATAGAAAACCGCTACACACCATCAAAGCGCGTTTTTGCCAAATCAGGAGCAAGCATTGCAGCAACAGCATAGACAAGCAGTACTTGGCATCCTGTGACGTTAAAAGTCTCTCCTTTAATAATAGCTTTAAAAATACATTTACAGTTTTGACCTTAAATATTAGATCCATTGCAAATGCATTAAACTTTAGCGAATTGGAAGCTCTGATCGCAAGTCTGCAATGCATACCAGATGTGATTTTAGTGTGTGAAACTTGAATTAAGTCATTACACTCAGGACCTTGTAGTAACTTAGATGGGTACAACTTTGTATCAAACTGCCGTAAAATTTCAAGGGGAGGTGGGGTAGCCTTTTTTGTAAAAAACAGTCTACAATTTGATACTATTGATGGATTATTTGTCATGAATGAAAGCATTTTTGAATCTGTTTTTATTAATGTGTTAAATGCCTAAAGGAAATGCTTTGTATTTGGTAACTTTAATTATGACTTGACCAAATCAGTAGAGAATACTCATGTCCGTGATTTTACTGAGGTAATGCTAAATCATAACTTTTGCTCTTTAATAAATATGCCAACTCGTATTACAGGTACTGGTGCAACAGTATTGGATCAAATATGGACTAATTCTTTTTCTGATCACATAAAATCTGGTATTATTTTGCATTTTATATCTGATCACTTGCCTTTATTTATGTGCGCAGCTAATAGTAAAGTAATTTTTTCAAATAGTTTTACAAGAAACTTCAATGATATGAATATTAGAAATTTCAATTTTGAATTGGAAAATACTGATGTAAACCCTGTTTTAACTGAAACCAAAACTGATGAATCATGCGAGATTTTAATAGAAAAATATCAGCAGGTGTTTAATAAATTGTTTCCCTTGATTAAATTAAACAGCAGCAGTAAAAATAATTGGTTTGATAAAGATTTGCAACAGCTATTGAGTGTGAAAGAAAAGATGTTCAAAAAGTTCTGTGTTAAAAAAATCTTAATCTCTAAAGTTAACTATAATAAAGCAAGAAACACCTACTTTCGTACGTTAAAAGAAAAAAAAAAAAAAAGAGAAGCATTTTATGCGTCAGTTTTTGAAAGTTACAAAAATGATTTGAAAAAAACTTAAAAAAACATAGATAGCCTGTTTGGTAAAAAAATTAAATCCCTGCTCTACTCTTAAAATTGACAATCAGTTCACCAGTGATGTTGTCTCTATCGCTAATCACTTTAATCTCTACTTTGGTGGAGTTGGCACCAAGCTGGTCAACAAACTTCCTCCTACTTCCCGTAACTTCAAGGAATTCTTGCCTTTTCCAATTCCAAATTATCTGTACTGTAACCACACTACTGCTCTTAAAATTGACAGAATCGTAACAGGTTTAAAGCCAAAAAATAGTTGTGAAATGAATGGATTCCCCTCGAAAGTTTCAAAATCTACCCCTGAAAACATACTGCCAGCCCTTGTTTATATATTTAATCTCTCTTTAAGTAGTGGCAAATTTATTGATGCTTTTAAAGTAGCTAAACCAGTGGTTCTTAAACTGGGTTCGATCGAACCCCAAGGGTTCGGTGAGGCTATAGCAGGGGTTCGCCCAAGATCAGAGTAAGTTTCCACAAATAGGCTACATAAAAAAGCATAAAATTGTACTAAATTAGTATTTCTGTGTAGAATTCATGTTTTGTTTCATTAAATAAAAAGATTTCAAGTGCGACAAATCATAGTACAGTGTTGGCTAAAGTTTACACTGAGTGTTACATCGCATTGCGTACCTGGTTTACTCCGACTCCGTTTTTTGCGGATTTTTGTTTTCGGTTATTTCTGCCTTGCATCGGCTGTTTAATATTTCACCGACCGACTACCACGCTTTTGTCCTGCCCGTGTTCGCCGACAGGTTGGCTACGACAGTTGATAGTTATAATTAATTAGTACAGAATGTTAGTTTTAGATGTCGGTAGCCTACCAGTTATCATTGTTCAGTTCGTTGTAGGCTTCACCTGCGTGATTCTGAGTAGGGAAAAGCCTAGCCTATTACAGTGATAATAGTGGAGTGCTGATTAATGTATCTGTATGCATGCATTCTGGATGCTATTGACTGCTGTATATTTTCATTAAGGTTAAAATGCTTGCTAGAGAGTTAACTTGCTGATGATTGGTTTAATTTGCTGGTGCGAATATTTTCGGTAAGTCAATGCATCTAGGCCTATGTTGATTGTAGTCTGTTGCGTTAGTTAGTATATTTTCTTACATTGTGTGTCTTATTTTACAGAAAACCCCCACGCCACACACCCTATACACACTCGTTGCAGAGTGCTCAGTTGTGCGTTTTCCACTTAAAAGCCCAGCTTATACCCGGTAACTCAAATCTCGTGTTTTGGTCTTGCCCTACCAGCAGGCAATTTTAGGACCTTACACTGAGTGTTTGAGTAATAAGTTATAACCAGGAGCGGATGCAGGGGAATGCATCTCCCCTCACCAGTCATTTTTAATGTTATTTTTGACGAATACAATTTTTCCATAATTTTGAACCTCTTTGACAACAATGATCCTTACGCCATAAACACCCATAAATGGAAAATGTGGGAACAAAATACATTATGGCAAACGGTACAGTTGGGAGTAGGTTAGCAATTTTATTACAAACAATACAGCCAAGATACAGCTAAAAATACTTGGGCGGACGTTTCGGCTCACATCTGGTGCCATTGTCAATGCTAAAAAGCTTACGTTATGCTGGGTCTTAAGCCATGATACAAAAAAGAGGGAAACTGAGACAGAACCTGAGAAGTGCTAGTAGGTCACGTGTTAAATAGGTGGAGTGGAAAGGATGTGGAGTCTAAGTTAAAATTCGGTTTGAGTTGTTGAATGAATAAGGACTCGAGGATGAGGAATTTGTATTTATCTGGGGAGTGGGTAAGGATTTGTGGGTTGTTGAAGTCCACTTTATGGTGGGTGATGGATTGGATATGGTTACATACTTCCGAGGTGTCACTGGTGTGATGCTCTTGTAAACGTTTGATGAGGTTTCTTCGGGTTTGGTCAATATCAAAGTATCTACTGGAACAATTAAGACGATATACTAAGTTGCTTCTTCTGAGGTGGCTTTGGGGATCTTTGGTGTGAAAATAGTGCTTAATTTTGGTTGTTGTGTGGATGAAGCGTAATTTGGAGTCTGGAAGTTGTTTCATGATGAATTGTTGCAATTCCTTCTCGATGTTATGTGAAATATTGCCCTGGTATGATAGTTTGAAGGTGAAGTGGTTACAAGTTTGGGTCTGGGTTTTGGATGTTGGGAAAACTTTTTGTTCAAGAATTGTCTAATGCATGTGTCTATGAACCTAGAAGGATAGACCCAACATAACGTAAGCTTTTTAGCGTTGACAATGGCACCAGATGTGAGCCGAAACGTCCGCCCAAGTATTTTTAGCTGTATCTTGGCTGTATTGTTTGTAATAAAATACCTTATATTTTATGAAGGACTCGGAGTTAGGGGTGAAAAAAATTAAAGAAAATTTATCTTGAAAATTGTTCAAAACGCACTAAAACGGCCATAACAGTATCTAAATTTTCAAAAAATTTTCGAGGAAGCATGACCCTGGACCCCCTTAGAGCCATATTTTTGTTCCTCAATTTACTTCCAATTAACTCAGCCGAAAAAATAACTACGCTTAAAAAGATGTAGGCTAAAAATTTGATGCCACCCCGTAAAAAATTCTGAATACGCCTTTGACATGAAAACATTGTCAAAGGGCTTACTTACGTTCTTTTGCTGGTCTGACGTCTTCGTACTTAGTTAACATTCAACCTAATACAAAACTACATCCTCCCACCAAAATTTTTTAAATCCACTTCTGGTTATAACTAGGGGTTCGGTGCAAACCTGCACGACACTTGTAGGGTTCAATATCTCCGACAAGTTTAAGAACCACTGAGCTAAACTAATACCTGTGTTTAAAAAATGTTCGACATATGATGTTAATAGCTACAGATCCATAAGTCTGTTGTCAGTATAGTCAAAACTTTTGGAAAAGATAGTTTATAAACGTCTTGTTAGCTTCTTGGTTAGACATAATTTCTTCCACAAAAATCAATTTAGTTTTGGGAAAAAGTATTTAACCAGCCATGCTACTACGTTGTTAGTTGAAAATATCACAGCTGCATTTAAAAAAAAGCAATGTATGGTTGGAGTATTTTTAGATTTATCCAAAGCATTTGATACTATTGATCATAAAATACTTTTACAAAAATTGATGCAACACGGGGTAAGAGAACTGCCTTTGAAATGTTTTTTTAGCTATTCAAATGATCGCACGCAACAAGTTTTATGCAACGACCAATTGTCCGGTATATTTTGAAAATAAACTGCGGTGTACCACAGGGCTCTATTCTTGGACCGCTACTGTTTCTAGTTTATGTAAATGACTTCAGTTCATGTATAACTAAAGGTACCGGTAAGACCATAATGTTTGCTGATGATACAAATTTGTTTTTCAGTGAAAACTGCTATGAGAGAGTGTTTCAAGTCGCAAACGCTGAGTTGAAAAGTGTTGATTACTGGCTGACAGCAAATAAACTTTTGCTTAATATTAATAAAACTACTGTAATTACATTGTGTTACGCACTACGCATAGCAAACTCCCTGATGAAGATACCCTTCGATTGCGAAAAAAAGATATCAAGAGAGTCGCTTCTCTAAAACTTTTGAGCATTATAGTGCATGAACATTTATCCTGGAAACCTCACACGGAAGCGCTGTTGAAAAAAATTAGAATTACTTGTAGTGTTGTAAACAAGATTCGAAATCATCTAAGCCGGCGCATGTTACTGTTGCTGTGTAATTCGATGATAAAAAGCCATCTTCAATATTGCATTATGACTTCGTGTAATGGAAGTAAAAAGATGATTAAACACCTTCAAACTGCTGTGAATAAGTTTATTAGAATAATATTTGGGCTAAACGCTTGGGATAGTGTAAAAGATGTGATGCAAAAGCAAAGTATTTTTTGAGAATAGCTTTGAAAAAAGCTGTTTTCGCGTTAGGCGTCAAGAAACCTTCTGTCATAACTCTTTGAGAGCTTTGAGAAAAGCTGTTGTGCGCGCAGCCCTTCCCATCTTCGTCTACTCGAAGCAAGCTACATCAAAGTACGGCGACTATAATCTATGCAAACAGAAAGAGTTTGTCTATACTCTTAAACTGTTCAAGTAGAATTTAGGTTCGCACGACTTGTCCAGTCAGAACTGTGCGTGACTTTCCCGCGCTCGATTGGATTCGTTGATGTAACTACCGCTTCGCTGCCGTCCGAAACTGATATTTATAAATCGCCAGACCTTGCTTTCTCGTTTCCACTTTGACGCGATTAGTGATTACCCACTGAAGAGTGCGTTACGAAAAGCTTCTGGGACAACAGCTTTTTTCAAAGCTACTTAAAAAGAGTTACTGGAACAAACAGCTTTTCTCAAATCTCTCAAAGAGTTATGACAGAGGATTTCTTGAAGCTTAAGGGTTTCTTGAAACCTAACTTGAAGTTTCTTGAAACTTAAGGTTTCTTGAACAGCTTTTTTCAAAGCTATTCTCAAGTTCTGTACCGCCAACCAATTATAGTATTTTTTCCTTAAACCGGTTAGAAGAATTAGAAACGGCCAGCTTCGTGTATAAATATTTGCACGATGATTTGCCCAAAACTTTTCAAAATCTTCTTGGTTATGGACGGTAGCAACTCTCGTCAAGCAAGAAGTCAGTCTAAACTTTTCCCTCGCTTTTGCCGAATTGATTTCACAAAACAGTCGCCAAAATATCGCGGCCCGCTGACTTGGAATTCCTTTCCAATAATCATACGATAAAATAAATCGTACAATTCATTTAAAAAAGAGATAAAAAAACAAGTTTGCCTACCATCTAGTTGAATTGGGATTTCCTGTAATAGCTCTAGTATAGAGTCTATTCAATAATTTAAATGGGACGATTTAGCCAATACAGATTTCTGCTGTTAGTTTTTGTTGTTACAGGTTCCAACTCTTGAAGTATCCTGCTCCAAGAGCATTTCAAAATCCTATTGTTCATTTCCATGTCAATTAGTGTACTTTCTGTCGTTTTTTTTTTTCTTGATCGATATAAATATTTTTTTAAAAACAAAATCAGTTTTGCTTTGCGCATGATCATAGGGATTTGAATAATTTCACAGATTAGAGTTGTGTTACTTATCAAGAGCCACTAAAAAGTATTAAAAACTCAAAAGGTTAAAATTGATTAATGTACTGAGGGCTTTGCAAAATGAACTTGTCGTGGGTACTGACATAGAACGACATCCGGCGACAGAGATTCGTTCCTTGAGACGTTTTGGAGCTATCTCTTAACTGTCGTTGCTCCCGGAAGCATATTTATGTAATGTACCTAACACCAGCAGAACCAGCATTCTTATTCTATTCTATTACCTTGACGAACCCGATTGTTGAATACATTCACAAGCGAAGCCGCGACAAGAATCAAACCCAAAACTAGTGCAGCGTTTCCCTCTACACGCTGCGCCTCAAGTCACTGCGCCGTGGAACAAACGTTGCAATCTAGTACAAAATGGCGTTTATAAACCCACGCTTTGTCCAAAAAAAGCAAGGTTCTGCTGGTGCTGGGTGCATAACTTAAAAATGCCTCCCGGATCACCCTTTGGCAAGGTGTAGCATCTGATAGCCTCCCTATCTGGGGTTACAGGTTGAAGTTACAAGAAGTTGTTGGCATAAATTTTTTATTAGTTTTTCCTTTTTTGGTAGTTATGTGTGTGTGTGTGTGTGTGTGTGTACTTCATTTGTTGATTTAAAAAAAAAATACGGCACTCGCAAGAGGTTATGCTAAAGTGCAGCGACCATCCATTTCTTTTATTTTGTAACATAATTTTTTGTTAACTGAAGCATGTTTCAACGCATATCGTTTTGTCGCTGTTACCTATTTTTCGACCATTATTTTTGTTTGCAGTTTTGTTAGTGTTAGCTTGGTCGTTAAAATGAATTAAACTATTATTACCTGCTTAATACATGTGAAAAATACTTATGAATTACGTGAAATATTTTCCAACATTATCGAAATCAACAATCGTATTTCGCAAAAATTACTTTGTCCATTACGTTTTGCCACGCCATTATCACACATACCTACTGTAATATTTGTAATTTCCTGTAATCACCTGTTATACGCAAAAGTTTTCTCAAAAATCTTACTTACACAAAAGCTTTAATATGGAAACTTTATAACTGTTACAAATGATGTTCTCAAAACATGACAGCCATTGCAGCAGTAAATTCAAAAATAATTAAAGTCAAAAACATGCTTCTTGTGCATCAAATATGCAGGCAAAATTTCATTCAAAACTTTTGTGCAATAGAAGTTTCTAGAACTTGTAGTAAAAGTATAAGTGTATTCAAACAAATTACGCAAAGTTAACCATGTTTTTTCGCATTTTTGAAATTTTTATATCTTACATGCTAGCGTGCTTTTTTTAAGAAAAACTGAGGTACGTTTTAATTGTACGAGTTATCATTGCTTTTGAATGATACACTTGGTTCACGTAATGCTTGACATGCCGCAAACGTACGTATTCCTTGAATATTTACCTGTTTTACATAAAAATAGCATTCAAAATATTATACACATTAACTTTTAAATCAAAAATTTATTAGAATGACAAACGCATTTTTTAAAACTGGCTCTCGCGAAAAACTAACATTTCTTCAAAAAAAAATAATTGAATTCAAAAATATTGCGTGAAAATGTGTATGCCGAGATTCACTCAATTTGTTTCACAAACATGGTTTTTAATTGAACGACGCCACGATCCTTGCCGTAAGATTCGAAAAACTCGTAAACATATTTCCTGCAACTATCACCTGCTTACGAAAAATTTCTCACAAACGTATTTTTAATAAAATAATTTATCTAGCCTATCTTACAAATAATGTTCTCAAAACACGAATATTACTGGGAATAGTAACTCAAGTTAGCATGCTTCTAGTTCATCAAAGTACAAATATGCAGGCAAATCGTTTGCGTAAAGCAGTGAAGCAGCTGCCAATCCGGCTTATTGATCAGAAAAATCAGCCTACTAACATAGTTTTTTGTAGATTTTAGAAAGCAAAAGTAAGAGCGTATTGCATTTATTTTGAGCTAGTTTTGTGCTTTCTTGCGTAAGAAAATTGCCCTGAAAGATTTATAGTTTTAGAGTACCACCTGTCTAACTAAACGATTTTCTTTTCCGTAGTTTTTTCAAGCTTTTATTTTTTGTTTTGCCAGTGCTTTTTGTCATCACATCTGTTTATTTTCAACGCGGTGCACATTGGACGTTTTGCATTTTGAAATTCTTTCTGAGTGTTTGCGAATTAGTGTTTTTGCAGTGATTACATTCCGCTTGTTTAATACGGTTTCTGAACTTGGGTCAGTCTTATTTGAATAATTTGATTCTTTATGTTCATTCTTTATTTTGTTTTTGGGATAATAATTTTTCCTTGATTTGGTCATTTGGTGGCAACATGATATAGTTTTGGCATCAATAGCGTCAGAACCCGGTTTGTGCTGAATTGTGATCTAAGAGAAAGCGATATGTCGCGCAAGAGCTCAAACATTGTTTGATTAAGACGGTGAAATCTGTCGCGCAAATGGCGCAAGAGGTCATTTAGGGTCAAAGAACTATTGCATAAAAACTCATTGCGTCTTCACAAAGTGCACGAGAATCTGACAGATTGAGCTAGTCTATATTGAAATTTTAACTGCAAATAAAAGTATTATTTAGAATCAGAATTTGAACATAACTGTTATTTAAACAAGTTGGAATACTACTACAACTTTGGAAAACGTAAACATTCAAAGCAGTTTAGAATTACTGTAAAATTAAAACAAATCAAAGAATTAAGATTTAAAAAATATTTACAAATAAGTTAGAAATGACAATTCGGAATTACAATTATTGTACAATAGATTAAGGCTTAGATTATTATGAGCCTATGATCGTTGGAACTAAATTTTGCGTAAAATGTTTTTAACTTGTTGGGATACTTCCGGTATGACTCCAGACCTTATTTCTTTTTTTGGAATTGCGTTGTTTAGTTGCATTGTCCTTATTTCTTTTTTTGGAATTGCGTTGTTAAGTTGCATTGTTCTAATTTGTTGCATTGTTTAGTTCTCGATTATTTTTTGTATCTTTTTACAAAAGTCTATCCTTGAAAACTAATTAGGGGGTTTTGAGGCATGGTACTTTAACCTGACTCTTGATTGATTCGTTATCTCGGCTCCACATAGCACTCAGAGAGAAATTTCTTTTTAGCTACTGAGCAGTTTAGAGTAGCTGATAATATAAAGCAAAAATGAGGTCTAAAAATCTTTTTCTTAAACGTGACCAAAAATCCAAAAAAAATTGCTGGTAATGGGTTCAACGAAATATTAGCAAGCATCGGCCAGTAGGAGTTTAAAAACAGTTAATTTGCCAATCTGACACTGATAACACGGAGAAAAATTGGTTTTCATCAAAACGTTGTCGAAAACGTTGTCGAATCGAAACGTTGCAGAAACGTTAGTTTTTATCACGTTGCCGAATCAAAACGTTGCCGAAACGTTGATTTTTATCAGTGCTCTTAGTGTCAGATTGGCAAATTAACTGGTTTTGAAATATTAACAAAGTTTTGTGCAAGAAACAACTTGATATTATTCATGTTTTTATTTGAAGATCGAGCCACAAAAGCCAGGTTAGTATTTAAGCCACAAAACGTTATGGTAATCTAAGGGTTAAAATTTCATAATTATTAATTAAGGTTTTAGAAATACAAAAAAAAAGAATAAAACTCAAAAATAATAAGTAAGTCATTGATAACTTAAAATTAAAGTGTTGTATTGAAAGACATAATTTCGAAAAGTATTGGAACGTACAAATAATAACTAAAGTTACTTTAAAATTGTATGATTTGGAATTTAAAGTAGTTAGAAATGAAGACTACAGGGAAAAAACGATCGAACCAGCAAAAACAACTTTTTGAGTTATTGAAAAAACAAAATTTAAAACTTAAAATATCTCACAGATTCATTCATATTTAAAATGTTTCGCACTAATTGCGTAGCTATATTATGGCCATGTCTCGAAAGCAAAAAAAAAAAAATTAAAAGGAAGCCATGGATTACTTCGAACATCTACCAATTAATGTCTCAAAAACAAGATGCATAGAACTCACTACATAAAGGGTGATGCAGCCATGAAGTTAGAATACAAAAAGTTTTCTAACAAATTAACGAAAATTAAAACTACTACAAAAAAGAAGTGCCTTGCGGAAGAATTGCAAAAAAAAAATTTAATCCTCGCAAAACGTGGGAATTTCTTCGCTCGTTGATTCCTACTCCCACGTCTAACTCTAATTACAATTTACCGTCGCAGATAATTGTTAATAGTTGCAAAATCACTGATAAACAAAAATTCGTAAATGAATTTAATGAGTTTTTCTCGACGATCAAAGAGAAATTGGCAGAGAATTTTGATTCGAACGATAGTGGATTTGCGCACTTTTTACGCAACAAGGTAAAATCCTCAATATACTTTGATCCTCCTAGAATCAATGAAGTGATAAATTTGATTAATTCTCTGAATTTAAGTAAAGCTGTAGGCCATGACAATATTGCTCCTAATTTTTTACGAGTGGTATCAAACATTTTAGATCCACCACTTTGCTATTTTTTAGACAATGCCATGAAATTTGGTGTATTCCCGCGAAATTGTAAAATAGCAAAAATCATTCTCTTATTTAAAGCAGGGAAAAAAGAAGATGTAAATAATTATCGTTCAATAACTATACTAATCTGTCTTTCGAAAATATTTGAAAAGTTAATTTATACGCGCTTGATCTCGTGTTTTCAAAAACATTCTGTCTTAGCCGAAACACAATATGGCTTTGAAAACAACATATCTACTTCTCATGCTATCTTAGATGTTCTTACGAACGCCTATAATAACATTGAGAACAATGATTAAACAGCCATAGTTTTATTAGATTTTAAAAAAGCTTTCGATACCGTGTGTCGTTCCATATTACTGAATAAACTAGAGCACTATGGAATTCGTGGAATTGCTCTAAAGCTGTTAAAATCATTTTTAACTAATCGTTCACAATCCGTAGTCGACCAAAATTTACGCACCAACGACGCAGTTAATAGATTTGGTGTTCCGCAAGGGAGTAGTGACCTTGACCCTTTATTATTCCTTATCTACATCAACGACATTCCTAACGCATTGTTCTCTACACCCAGATTATTTGCCGATGACACGTGCCTGGTGATTCAAGCACCTAACCCATCGTTACTGGAGAATAGCGTAAACCGAGAACTAGTAAATGTCTACAAATGGACTAAAGCTAATAAAATAACGGTTAATCATAAAAAAACTTCAGTTTTAATAATGCTACCCAAGGCTACCAGTCCCCCATCTAACATACATCTAGTTTTTAATGGATGGATAATTCCAATCAATGAGTCGGTCAAATATCTGGGTATCACGATTGATAAAAAATTAAATTTTGAAATTCACATCAAACAATTAGAATCAAAAATTTCTAGATCTATCGAGATAATGACTAAACTTAGACACGTGTTACCTGTAAAGGCATTGCGCACGTTATAGTACTCCGTGACACACCTTCACTTACTTTATGGTATCGCAATATGAGGTACGACATTCAAACCTTACTTAAAGCGTCTTTCCAACCTTTAAAATCGTGCCATTAAACAAATTGTCGATTGTCATTGGCAAAGCAACGCTAGTCCCTATTATGCTCAGCTTAACATATTAAAGTTAAATGACCTATATACCCGCGAAATTGCTAAACTAATATTCAAATATGCTCATAAAATCACTCCTATTGCATTTTCCTCCTTCTTTACTCCAGTCATTTCGATACACACACGAACAACACGGTTGGCCTCATACAGCAACAACCTGTACGTGCCGAGATACAACACAAACAAAATGCAAAAAAGGTTCAAATTTCAAGGGGTTAAAATTTGGAACTCTATACCTAATGACCTAAGAAAACTCTCTTCCAATCAGTTTAAAATGAAATGCAAAAAAAACTTACTTTTTAGCTATTGAAGTTTCGCGCTATAGGTCGATGCGAAATTGTCGATGCGAAATTGATATATCCACACTTTAGCAAATTTCATAAATTAGCCTAGAGATACAGCAAATTCGTCTAGCACCCTACAAATGACTAAGGTGGCTGCTCGACACAATAACCGAAAGGTCCCCTCGCAGCTTCCTGTTACAATTTTAACAACACTGCACAGTGCACATAACTTTAACAGTGTGCCTTTACGTTGTCTTGTTTTTTGTGGTTCATTCAACTTATGTGACGAAATAAATAAACTTGAACTTGATGCACCTTGCTGGGTGTATTCCAATGAAAATGTTTCTGGTCAGTTATGAAAAAATCCTAAATGACGTAACATGTTCGCAGTCACCCAATCGACCCCCTTTCTCATAAAAAGCTTCATACATTAGATCAGAGCAATCAGTTTAGTTTGGCTGCTCTAATGCAGGAAAGTCTTTCTGCAATTGGATTTCCAAATATGGTCCCTGTGGGAGATGAAAAGTATTTGCATTGTCTACTGGTTACCATCCCTTTAATTCTTTGAAAAATACTACGACTTGTGTCATACCAGACCCAAATTTCACTTTTACCTGTTTTGGTTTAATTTGTGACAAGGTTCTCACTACATTCACCTGATGAGTTGCAATAACAACGAAAACCGGTTCGTGGATTGTGATAACCTTGGCAACGTTACTGAGTAAATATTTGGGTCAAGGTGGTGGTTTCTTACAAAGGTGTCTGATGGTAGGCGTGATGCCCTAAAAGGCTACTTGAAAAAAATAAGATTGGGCATATTAGGTCTTTGGATGCACATAGATATTTCAGCTTGTCGTGATGCACCATGCTAAGTGTATTCCAATGAAAATGTTTCTGGTCAATCGATAATTTGAAATTAAAACGTGGCATCACAAGACTTAATTCAAAATAACATTGAAACCTACAAATAATAACCAAAAATTACTTTAGAATTACATAATTTGGAATTAAAACTATTAAATGTGAAAATTTTCAAGTACAAAAAATGTGCAAATTGTGACTAATTTAGAATTATGACTGCAATAATGAAAACATTAAAAATAAGTTGAAAATCCAAAGTTTGAATAATCTAAAATTTACACAAATATTTTATGATTTACAAAAAGAATCCAAAATTAACACAATTATTTTAAAATTAAGCTAAATACTTTAAAATTTAAAAAAAATTGTACTTTGCAACGAATATTTTAAAATTCACAAAATTATTTTAAACTTGCAAATATTATTTATCATTTACAAAAAATATTTCACCATTCAATTAATAAAAAACATTGAAAAACATTTCAAAGTTAAAAAAAATATTCCAACTTCAAAAATAATTCAAAATTCAATTATTTTAATTTAAAAACAGCTTGCCAGCTCCGCCAGCTCTAAGTGAGCCATTGCCTACTTTTGGCTCACTTAAAACTACTGATGCAAATTATCTATTATGCAAAGCAATTATTACTAAAAACAATCATGCCACTATAGCTTTCATGGATAACGATACTATGCAATGCTATTAGATGCTTGAATCAAAAACATGCAGCCAGAATAATTAAAAACATATTTCATTATATGACGTTTCAAGATGTTTCTCATTCCATTGTCAAAAGTAAAATTAACAAAGACAGCAGCTTATAAAGCTAATTATAATAAAAAATGTTTTCAAATATTCTGGCTGCGTGTTTTCTGTTGAAGCTAGTAAGAAGTTTTAAGCATTATGCTCCGAAGTTTATTTTAGATGCTGATTATGTATTATGCAAAGTTATAATAACAACACTATGTCACAATAGATTTCATGGTTGGCTGACAAGCGTCACCGAATCAGGAAAATTCAAACGATAGTACTTAAAACTTGACGTACATTGGTCTGAGGCTTCTGAATTATCATCACCCGCCTGAGATGGTAACTCGTCGTCTAAAATCTCAGATAGTGAAGAATTGGAAGTATTAGAAAACATCATCGGCGAACTTTCTAGAAAACAATAAACTTCGGTAAATGAAAAAATATACGTTCACTGATGCTTTCATCAACTTTAAAATATGTCATCGTTGCCTTTTCTTTCACTTTTGGTCCCAGCCTGACGATGCTGTTTTCTATCATGAAAAACAGAGCTTGAACAGAGGTGAGCTCAGTGCTTTTTTAAGGTACCGGCGGTACCGGGACTCGGTATTTTGTTAAAAGTACCGGCGGTATCGGTACTCGGTGCTTGAAAATCAAAAGTAGTACCGCGGTACTTTTGTCGGTACTTTTTAAAAAAGTTCCAAAAAGCAAGTGCTGCACCATATTTTGTTGATTTTTAGTTAAAATTGTACAGTTTCATAATAATTAGTTACTGTTACTGGTAGTACTTGCTATGGCACAATTCACGAATTACAAACTATGTACCAACCATCAAAAAACGGTTCAAAAGAAACTACATAGTTTGTCGAAAGTGACACAAAAATCTGAAGAAATGCAACCATTTCACTCGCCTATAGAAATACACCGCCACGCATAAAGCGAAAACCTTTTTTATTGGAGATCACTTCTTGCACAGATTGCAACAAAAAAGCTTGTTTAAGAGTTATGAATAAATGGGGACCCCAAAACCAGAAATGGCCAACGCTGGATGTAAGATTCTAATGAAAAGATCAAAGTGGAATTTGAACATCTTTTTTACTTTTAGTTATAAACACATAAATTATACTCTCTCAGATATAACCAATTGAGACCGCCCAGATCCCCCATGTTTCTCTGATATTCAGTCATTCTGTGACTTTCCTGATGTAGTTTTTGGCGCCGAATTCAAAAACGTGCTCGAAATTTAGTTTGGATAATCATCCACGGTGTAACGCGGCCTTTTTTGAGATCCATTTTTGCAAAAAATGGGTAAAATTGCAGTTAACTGGTTTTTCCCAAACCCATTTTACTTTTTTTATTTGTTGTCTAAACCAAGCTCATATCGCTGAAGAATTAAAAATTTTTTTTTGAAATTCGGCCAGTAGTTCCCTAGATGACTTCAATTGAATATTTTCATGAGGTTACGCATGACTGATTTTGTGACGTTTTTCACTCTTAAAACAGGCATAAATGTTGCAAATTAATTCTTTATTGTGATTTTGTAATAAGAAAATTGCTAAAATGTCCTGGAAAGATTACAATCAGCATATTTTGAAGTTTTATTGTTATTGGTCGTTTTTATATTGCATATAGCAGAAATGTCATGCATGAGTGACTGTGTGGCATTTTTTATCCTATGGTGCATGTAATTGTGACAGAATGTTGCTTGGTGTTATGTCATTTAAGTTCTAAACATACAATAAATGCATCAAGATCTTTTGATGACATGCTTAAGCTTCTTTTTTTATGCTAGTAAAATAAAAAATTGCAACAGACTGGAATATTATGACAAACCATGCAGTATGTGCGTAATAATGCTTTAGCAAAACATTTTCAACATCGCTATTGAAACACAGCAAATCACAAAGTTACAGCTGTATTAAATCACATTTTTAGTTTCTGAAAAACAGAGTTTTGTTGCTTCTGGGTACATTCTTGGGTTCAGTTCCACTTGTTGCAGAGTGTCTTGTCTTTGCATTTCATTTTTGGTGATAACCTCTCCAAAATTGTTGCCATACTTGACGGTACGTTCAGCTGTATCATTGATAACCTCTAAAGAGGTTACAATAGGCTTCAACTGAACGAAAAAATGATCGTCACCCCGAGTGCTTGCTGGCTTGCACAAAAATGTTGGTTCAGTTTCTACCAGCTTGAAGAGTAACCAGGATTCACCAGTAACAAAACCTGATAAAGTGCCGTCTTCATAAACTCGTGGTCGGTCAGGCTTTCCCATTAGAACTGGGCAGTATGGGTTTTGTAGTAATGCTCTAACTATATCTGATTTCATATTTTGCTCAACCAGGTCAAAAAACAGAGCAAGCAGAATATGTCGTGGTGACAAGTACCAAGTATGCATGTCAAGTTTT